>OZ017738.1:218935488-218980488 GCA_963969285.1 Odontomyia ornata | reverse complement strand
GATTATAACAAATTTAGGTAAATAACATTATAAGATTGTAGCATTTTACGAAAGAACTGTACCGTTTGTATCTATATGAGTTCAATTCAAATGTGTGATTGATTGTGTTATCTCAAAACACCCCAATTGAAAACCCTCCAAATGTGTTTGTGTTAGTGAGTTTGTCTATGGCTACCATAGCGCAGCTTCACTCTACTGGCAGCTGCACCTATCTTGGTCCATATAATCTAAGATCTGCATACTCAAGTGGCTCTCTGGCTTGTATAATTGAAATTCTACTCCTCTTATAAGGTCAATTGAATATAAGGACTGTTCTTAACACCAGTTGTCGAAATCAGCTGAGAATAACAGGTACTGTGACGTCACTTGGGTAAAATTTAACATATTGATCGACGGGAGTACTGCTGTGTCCAAAAAATAAGATGACATTTTAATTTAAACTGCGCGCGTCGAAGGATTTGGAGAATTATTTTTTTTATGTTGGTATTACTTTCAGTGGCATCTATGTCAAATGTGCATATCAAAATATTCATTGGTTTTTGAGAAACGCGTCGTTTTGTTAGCTGTTAAAAGTGAGTTTTTCGTTTTAGGCGATGTCGAAATTTATTGATTTTGCATTAAATTTTGTTTGCGGGATCAATTTTCTGCTGCACATACGTTGAGGATGGTGCAGAAAACCTTTGGTGATGAGGCTTTGTCTAAAAAAAATGTTTACAAGTGGTATCGTGAGTTCCAAGCCAGCCGTGAACGTGTCGAAGACGAAGAGCGTCCTGGGCGACCATCAACCCCTTCTCTTCTTCGATTATCGTGGTGTTGTGCATTATGAATTCCTTCCGCCGGGCCAAACAGTCAACAAGGAATATTATTTGAACGTTATGCGTCGTTTGCGTAACGCTATCCTCTTAAAAAGGCCGGAATTGTGGAAAGATAATTCTTGGTCTTTACACCACGATAATGCACCTTCTCATACTTTACTCGTAATTCGTGATCATTTCGCCAAAAACTCAACCTATATCGTTCCACAACCACCGTATTCACCTGATCTGGCGCCGTGCGACTTTGGGCTGTTCAGCAAGCTCAAAAGACCGCTCCAGGGATACCGTTTTGATACGATAGAGGAGATTCAAGCCGCTGCGAAGACGGAACTCAAGGCCATCCCAGAAACGATGCGTATCTCAAACACTAATGAATACTTTGACATGCAAATTTGAAAAAGATGTCACTGACAGTACTATCAAGCTAAAAAGCAATAATTTTCCAAATCCTTCGACGCGGGCAGTTTAAATTGAAATGTCACCTTATTTTTTGGTCTCAAGCATATATGGAAAATTTGAACAGATAAAATACTTTCATAAGTTAAAAGACAACTGATATCAAAATGTACTGAAATAGGTTGCTATTGGTGAATAAATGGTTCCAAGTTTCTTTCTTTTTTTCAATGCGGGGAAACTGAATTGGCACCGATTTAATTAAATTTATTTCACCATTTTCAGCGCATTTTGAAGTCGGTTTTTTTATAGAATATTACATGATTTTTGGAGGCAACATTAACTTTCAATAAAATATCCACCTCTATGTATGCTTAATTTATATCTGGAAGTAATTTTCCAAACCTGTGGCGTGAACAACTTTAAAAACTATTGAGCTGCGAAATAATTATTTTGAAATGAGTGGTTTGGAATAAACATGCTAATTTTCCCGTAAGCTGATGCTTAACCTTACGAAAAAAAATTTACTAATCAAATTTCTTGCTTAAAATTATCATATAGTTTTAAATTTTTATTTATCTTCTGCTAGGAAGAGATAATTATAATTAATATTGCAGCTCATTGTGATCAAATTTCTCTTCTCTTCTATCAATATTCATATCATTTTTTCAAAATATGAGTACCAATAGCGTTATGGATTGCAATGCTTTAGTGTGGGAATATGAAGTGTATAATTGATTCAAAGATCATCCAGAAAGCTCATACATAATTGATATTTTTCTGCAGTTTGAATATTTCATTAAAACCGATTAACCATAAACAAGTACACTTAATCATAATTATTTCTACAGGACTGGGAAGAGTTTCTTAGAAAAAAATCTGCAAATGTTTAAAAACATTTTATCATTATGATTGAATATTATATCTGAGGATTACCCTTGCATGATTTTTGCAAATGCTTTCCCTAAACACCTTTATCAATGGTGGCAAGATCCTAGAATGGCCAAAAAGATATATGAAATATCTTTTTGGCCAACCCATGTCGAGATTTTCAGCTTGATGAAGATTCCATGAAATTTTACCAACAATTTAAAGCTGTCACTTATGCAAATTATTTTAAATGTTATAAGTAACGTTTTTCATCCTCTCTGCATATCATGATTCAATTGTTTATCCTCGTTCAAAAGAAACGGGCAGTTTAATGAAAAATTTAAGAATTTGCAACTTTTTAACAATTTTCGTCATATTGTAGTGTTAATATACGAGTAGATATGACTCATTATTGAATAACCGTATTTTTTATGGAAGTCAGTTGATAAAGAAAATTGGTTTCAAGTCAGTATTTTTTATTCTTTTTTCTCAAATATACACTGCTTTTTAACTGTTTATTCAACTCTCTAATCGTAAAACAAATCCAGCATAAAACAAGTTGGGTAAACAGACCTACGCTCATGTCAGAAGGGTTTTGTATTCAATTTACAAACTGCAGTCACGCAGATCGAATCAAATCAAGAAACATGTCAAAGACGATTTTATTGGAGAAAGTATGAAATACGAAGCTCATACTATTATTAACAAAGTTGAACGAATTTCGACTTCTGAGGTTTTTGGTATTGTTATACCCATAAATATCTCCCTTGATAATTATTTCAGATGTCCATCCGCGACGGAGAAAACACATTTTTCATGTTTTTCCCTCCCTGTGCCCCCACTGAAGCAAAATGACAGTTTAACAACTGTTTTGAAAAGCTCCCATGAAAACTTTTATTTCATACTCATATCGGCTACGTTTGATGAATTTTTTTTTTCAGGGGCCACTCTCCTGTACTGTTATCATCGATCAATGGCCAATTTTTTCGAATCCTAGAATGGATACAAAACCCTTTTGCTAGGAGCTCTCTCCCACCTCCTTGACTTGTTTCACTTATGAGCATTAATTGTAGGTACTCATCTTCAGTCATTCATTCAATTGAATCAAGTGTTCAAAGCATGCACCTTAAACGTTGAAGTTGGGAAAGAATAACTCAAAATTATTCAATCTTCGCATTTAAAGCAGCCACTATTTTGTTTTACGATTACTGATACCACTAACTGAACCGATTCTCAAAGATATATATGACACCTATCATTCCTGAAATTTTCATGCAAATCCTAGCAAAATTGTAGTGTTTGAGTCGGTAAAAGGCGCATGTTGTTCCATAGCCATATGTTGCCATAGTAATAAATGCAGCGCATATTGTTCCATAGTAATACAGGAAAATTCAAACCACTATAACTTCGCTAAATATAATTCAATCTTTATGAAACTTTCAGGAGAGATCAACCTTATGAATAGACATCTACGTACTGAACTTCATTTAATTTAAGGGTACCGTTAAGATTTTATTCAAGAAAACATAAAATCAATAAATCTTACTATTACTAACAAAGTTGAGTGAATTGCGACTTCTCACGTATTTGTTGTTGTTGTACTCACCAAGGCCTACATCCCTGATTTTTTTCATATTTTTCGGATCACAGGTGTCCAATCGCGAGGGGGGGGACACACATTTTTCGTACATTTCCCCTCCCTGTGCGCCCCTCAAAGCAAACTTTGCCAAATTAAGACCTGTTTTGAAAAGTTCTCATCAAGACCTTTCATTTGATACCCATATCGGCTACCTTCAATGAAATTTTTTTTCGGGGGGTCACTCTCCTATATGGGGAGACCCCCCTTAAATACCTTATAAAATCTTTTTGTAGTTGAACTTTGAAGAGATCACCACTTTACACCTGCACACAAAATTTGATGTTTCTAGCTTAAGTAGTTTCCGAGAAAAACTGCTGTGACACACGGACGGACGGACGGACGGACGGACGGACGGACGGACGGACGGACGGACAGACGGACAGACGGACAGACTGGTCGCGAAACTAGTAGGATTTTGTAAAATTATTTTACAAAACCCTAAAAAGACTTTTGACCTCATTTGGCAGTTGAATGTGTTGAGAATTATGTAAACTAAATCTCAAATTTTGAATTCCAATGGCCAGCTAGTTCTTATTAATTTGTTTGATAATGACATCTAATTGTTTTTGTTAAAAAAGTCTATATTTAGCTTAATTAGACCACCTTCTGTCAATTCATCTACCCAAGTAAACGTAATCTGCCTGTTTTTATCACAAATATACTCTATTGCTTGTTTCAATCTGTAAGCAATGTAACCGGCTAGATTCTCCAAAGCATCCTCATGGAGGATTTTATTCACTCCATCTAAATTTAAAGAAAGGAAGATCTCTGGAGTTGAAGACAATTTGAATCATCTAAATTCAGTGGTTTTTAATTTTTTGTGCTTTCGTCTTCTTGAATTGTTGAAAAAGAGTTACATGTTAAAGTTTTCAGATTCATATATATTGACTCCAAAAATTGAGTCCAAGCTTACTTGAAAATTAGAATCTGAGTTTTCTATGGGAAGAAAACACAGTAAGCGAAAATATCTTAGCCTTAAACAAGTTGAGTAAGCAGGAGAGTGCTCCTACCAGAAGGTCTTTGTAAACATCCTAGGGTTAGAAGCAAGTTTTCTAATGGCGTGAATCGATAACTTGAATTATTCATCCAATACTTAAATATGAAATCGTTCAAATTTATACAAAAGATGCACAGTTTCTTTCATAAGCACAATGCAGCCGCCATTTTAATCTAGCTTAAATGATTTTTCTGAATGCTCGGCCAATTGAACATGTTCAAGTTAAACGCTATTCCTTAAATTTTCATGAAAATTGAAGGAAAATAAAAGTGCCTAAGTCAATTTTAAATATATATAGGGTTTTCCAATAAGAGGTGTTATTTTGAATAGATCTTCTGATTTAACACCTTGCGACTTCTTCCTTTGGAGCCACGTGATAGAGAAGACCTATGCCAATAGCCTAGCATCAATTCAAGATCTCAAAGATGAAATTCGTGAGGCTATCGAGGACATAGGGCAGCCACTTTGCGATTTGGTTATGGAAAATTTCATGAAGAGGATATGGTCCTGTAAGCGTGTCGTAGTTGTTATTTGCCCAATGTTAGTTATTGCTATTAACGGCATATCTTCTTCTTTATAATGAAATAAACATCCGATCATTTATTTTAAAAAATGGCATTTTTCTTTTAATATCAAAATAACACCTCTTATTGGAAAACCCTATATGAACCATAAACACGTGTTACCGTTGTTGTAATTCCATATAATTGAAATGGCTATAACTCACTTGATAATGATTTAATCTCAATTAAATTTTGTGAACATATATATCTTATGTCAGTCTATATAATTGCAAAATTTCAAGAAGTTTTAAGGTACCGTTTTGATTTTATGGGCAAAAATGTAAAATCTACAAATCATACTATTATTAACAAAGTTGAGCGAATTTCGATTACTAAGGTATTTGTTGCCCTTGTACTCATAAAGGTTCACATTCGTGATAATTTTCAGATTTTTCGGCTGAAAGGTGTCCAATCGCGAGGGGGGGGGGACACAAATTTTGGGTACATTTTGCCTTCCCGTGGACCCCCTAATCCATCAAATGATTTTTTTATTTCAGATTCTAAAAGGTCTAATCAACACCTTACATTTGATACCCCACTCGACTACCTTTAATAAAAAAAAAATTGTTAAGGGCCAATTCGTTATAAGGGGGGACCCCCCTTAAACATTTTTTAAATTTTTGTCAAGGCCTTAACTTTTGAGAGACCATCACTTCTGACCTTTTCACAAAGTTTGAGCATTCTAGCTTCTATAGTTTCTGAGGAAATCAGCTGTGACGCATGGACAGACGGACAGACGGACGGACGGACAGACGGACAGACAGGTCGCGAAACTATTAGGTCTTTGTAAAAAATTTTTTTACAAAGACCTAAAAACAGTAACGAAAGCCATCCAATACTCAAAACGATAGCACTAATATAAATAATAATAAAAAACAAGTTGGGTAAACAGACCTACGGTCATGTCAGAAGGGTTTTGTATTCAATTTACAAAATGCAGTCACCAGATCGAATAAAATCAAGAAACGATTTTATTGGAGAAAATATGAAATTCGAAGATCATACTATTATTAACAAAGTTGAACGAATTTCGTGTTCTGAGATTTTTGTTGTTGTTATACTCATAAATATCTCCCTTCATAATTATTTCAGATATCCATTCGCTAGGGAGGAAACACATTTTTCATGTATTTCCCCCCTGTGCCCCCACTGAAGCAAAAACTGACAGTTTAACAACTGTTTTGAAAAGCTCCCATGAAAACTTTCATTTCATACTCATACCGGCTACGTTTGATGAATTTTTATTTTCAGGAGCCTCTTTCCTGTACTGTTATCATCGATTCATGGCCAATTTTTTCGAACCCTAGAATGGTTACAAAACCCTTTTGCTAGGAGCTCTCTCCCGCCTCCTTGACTTGCTTCGCTTATGAGTATTAATTGTAGGTACTCATCTTCAGTCATTCATTAAATTGAATCAAGTGTTCAAAGCATGCACCTTAAACGTTGAAGTTGGGATAAAATAACTCAACATTATTCAATCTTCGCATTTAAAACAGCCACCATTTTGTTTTACGATTACTGATACCACTAGCTGAACCGATTCGCAAAGATATTCATGACACCTATCATTCCTGAAATTTTCATGCAAATCCTAGCAAAACTGTAGTGTCTGAGTCGGTAAAAAGCGCATGTTGTTCCATAGCCATATGTTGCCATAGTAATAAATGCAGCGCATATTGTTCCATAGTAATACAGGAAAATTCAAACCGCTATAACTTCGCTAAATATGATTCAATCTTAATGAAACTTTCAGGATAGATCAAACTTATGAATAGTCATCTATGTACTGAATTTCATAGAATTTAAGGGTACCGTTAAGATTTTATTCAAGAAAACATAAAATCGATAAATCATACTATTACTAACAAAGTTGAGTGAATTGCGACTTCTAACGTATTTGTTGTTGTTGTACACACCAAGCCTACATTCCTGATTTTTTTCAGATTTTTCGGATCACAGGTGTCCAATCGCGAGGGGGGGGGACACAAATTTTTCGTGTATTTCCCCTCCCTGCGCGCCCCTCGAAGCAAACTTTTCCAAACTAAGACCTGTTTTGAAAAGTTCTCATCAAGACCTTTCATTTGATACCCATATCGGCCACCTTCAATGAAATTTTTTTTCGGGGGGTCACTCTTCTATATGGGGAGACCCCCCTTAAATACCTTATAAAATTTTTTTTGTATTCGAACTTTGAATAGAACACCACTTTACACCTACATACAAAATTTGATGTTTCTAGCTTAAGTAGTTTCCGAGGAAAACTGCTGTGACACACGGACGGACGGACGGACGGACGGACGGACGGACGGACAGACAGACGGACAGACGGACAGACAGGACGCGATTTTAGAAGGGTTTTGTAAAATTATTTTACAAAACCCTAAAAAACGCAATACTAAAATATTTTGTTCAAAATAAAAGATTTTAGTCTATATTTGAATTCTATTGGTGAAGCATGACCATGAAGTCCACCCAGTCACCTCACAATACCAAAGAAATTTTCGAATGAATCTTGATTTAGACGGCCAGTAATGATAAATGTTATATTAAAGTGTGTTATCAAGTACTGTGAAAGCTGCTTTAGTGCTGCATTGCTGATTAATATTGTCCTATGAAAAGGTAAAAGATTCCTCTTTTCTCCAATTCTTAAATCCCTCATGAACGATGATATACAGAGTGTCCCAAATTTATAGGGGCACCCAGCTTTTTAGTCAAATTTTTAATGTTTTTAGACCAAACAAATCTTAATTTGCACAAGCAATTTCTACTTCTAATTCACGATTTCTGTCTATTTTTGGTGAGCCTACGACAACTTGTTCGTTTATTATGCAATTTAAAAAAAAAAATAGTGTCCCAAGTTTATAGGGGCAGTGAAAAACAACACGATTTTCTATCGAAAATGATTTGTGCTGGTGAAATTCTATCGTGAACTACAAATGATTGTGTCTATACTGTAGTTCCTGTTGAAATTGAACACTTGTAGTGAATAGGGATTTTCATATGTCCGTGAAGGACCGCAGCGATGGTCTGCTGCCTCAGCAGAAGAAGGTGTCGGTATCTGCCGAGAATGCCCTCGTCTGGAGACGCGTGAATGCGCTGGCAGGCTAGCATTGCGGTGTCGTGGGGCGGGTTCATTTCCCCAGCACGAGGACCCACTACAAAAATATTTCGCATTCACGAATTGGACTGCTGGAAATCAAGAGGCGACTGAAGTCGCAAAAAGAGTAGATAACTACATCGAGGGAATTAGAGCTTGTCATGAGAACAAGGGGAACCTGAAAAGAAAGGCGAACTTGGGGTGACCTCGTCATTACCCGACAAAGTTCATGGCCCACATATGAAAGAGGGGCAAACGGGTGGTGGTGGAGCCCCTTCGCACCCACCCAACCGGAATAAATCCATATATATCTTGTTGAAGTGGCCAGGTATTCCTCTTCTGAGTGGAAAACTCATACAACTGGAATTGCATGAACTTTCCCATCAGAAGGGGAGTACCCCGGTGACCAATTTATGTCATAGAATTATACAATTTGATTGCATAACCCTATGCCATAAAGAGGCACTCTGCTTGGGCCACTCAACCCACGAAGTCACCTGAAACAGAAGAAACAAGTTGGGTAAACAGACCTACGCTCATGTCAGAAGGGTTTTGTATTCAATTTACAAACTGCAGTCACGCAGATCGAATCAAATCAAGAAACATGTCAAAGACGATTTTATTGGAGAAAGTATGAAATACGAAGCTCATACTATTATTAACAAAGTTGAACGAATTTCGACTTCTGAGGTTTTTGGTATTGTTATACCCATAAATATCTCCCTTGATAATTATTTCAGATGTCCATCCGCGACGGAGAAAACACATTTTTCATGTTTTTCCCTCCCTGTGCCCCCACTGAAGCAAAATGACAGTTTAACAACTGTTTTGAAAAGCTCCCATGAAAACTTTTATTTCATACTCATATCGGCTACGTTTGATGAATTTTTTTTTTCAGGGGCCACTCTCCTGTACTGTTATCATCGATCAATGGCCAATTTTTTCGAATCCTAGAATGGATACAAAACCCTTTTGCTAGGAGCTCTCTCCCACCTCCTTGACTTGTTTCACTTATGAGCATTAATTGTAGGTACTCATCTTCAGTCATTCATTCAATTGAATCAAGTGTTCAAAGCATGCACCTTAAACGTTGAAGTTGGGAAAGAATAACTCAAAATTATTCAATCTTCGCATTTAAAGCAGCCACTATTTTGTTTTACGATTACTGATACCACTAACTGAACCGATTCTCAAAGATATATATGACACCTATCATTCCTGAAATTTTCATGCAAATCCTAGCAAAATTGTAGTGTTTGAGTCGGTAAAAGGCGCATGTTGTTCCATAGCCATATGTTGCCATAGTAATAAATGCAGCGCATATTGTTCCATAGTAATACAGGAAAATTCAAACCACTATAACTTCGCTAAATATAATTCAATCTTTATGAAACTTTCAGGAGAGATCAACCTTATGAATAGACATCTACGTACTGAACTTCATTTAATTTAAGGGTACCGTTAAGATTTTATTCAAGAAAACATAAAATCAATAAATCTTACTATTACTAACAAAGTTGAGTGAATTGCGACTTCTCACGTATTTGTTGTTGTTGTACTCACCAAGGCCTACATCCCTGATTTTTTTCATATTTTTCGGATCACAGGTGTCCAATCGCGAGGGGGGGGACACACATTTTTCGTACATTTCCCCTCCCTGTGCGCCCCTCAAAGCAAACTTTGCCAAATTAAGACCTGTTTTGAAAAGTTCTCATCATGGCCTTTCATTTGATACCCATATCGGCTACCTTCAATGAAATTTTTTTTCGGGGGGTCACTCTCCTATATGGGGAGACCCCCCTTAAATACCTTATAAAATCTTTTTGTAGTTGAACTTTGAAGAGATCACCACTTTACACCTGCACACAAAATTTGATGTTTCTAGCTTAAGTAGTTTCCGAGAAAAACTGCTGTGACACACGGACGGACGGACGGACGGACGGACGGACGGACGGACGGACGGACGGACGGACGGACAGACGGACAGACGGACAGACTGGTCGCGAAACTAGTAGGATTTTGTAAAATTATTTTACAAAACCCTAAAAAAGGATTAGATTGTACCCGGCGGCTGGCTCATGGTTTTAGGGGCAGCCTGCCACCGTACCGAGTCCTATACCCGGTCAGAGTGCTCGGAAAGGAAAGACCAAAATTGTTCTTTACTCAAACATTATTATTTTCAAAAAATTCTATAAACATCACTCGACGATAACAAATTCTTCAGTACTTTACGTTAATAATTTCAGTGTTTAGCATACTTCATAGATAAATAATTGCGTCATTCTCTTGTGTAAGATTCATTTACCTCTGAAGAAAACTACCTCTAAATTTTGCGAATAAATTTTTCATGCAATAAAAAATATATATATATATATATATATATATATATATATATATATATATATATATATATATATACCAAAAGTGTAACAAAAAGACACTTACCCGCAGGGTTCTCCGAGCGCTCGATGACACATGCGGGGGGGGGGGTCCACTGAAATTTTCATTAATACTTGTCTAATTCAAAATTTATTTAGGTTGTTTTAAAAACTACGCAAAAAAGAAAGAAAAAATCCTCCTTTCTCTCGGACACGCCGGGTGAGTATTAAATCCAATAAGATGCACTTGCTCTATCCTTGCACCCACACGAAACATGAACACTTCGAAATTCGAGTGTAGGAAAGTCGGAAAATCTTTTGGCGCCAATCAAAATGCACAACCGCGTGTGAAATAGGAAACGTGCTGCACAATACACGAATAAGTGAAAAAATTTGTTACAAAATTGCGTTTAAATAGTTTAGGTTCACGGGAAAATTAATTAGCCGAAATGCTAGGAAAGTCACAAATTTTCAATCAGTTAAAATTTAGGGCCGTGTAAATTATTGCACTGTGTCGCTGATTGATGTTTAAACACTTAAAAATGGCCATTTCCCACGCGTAAAATCCACTTCAAAACACCGTAACTCAACTCTCAGCCCCTTATGGTTTATTCGGATCAAATGAACAAAGCCGATGTCAATCGAATAAATTGTTCAACTATTAATGACCGCTGTGGTAGCGGAAGGATGTAGTTTTGACAGTTCCGTTCTATAGAACCTGGGCGGTTAGCGTTTGACGATCGCACTGCAATTCGTATAAGCATTACTGAAATTGGGGAATAAATTCCGTATACCAGCCATGGGATTCGGTTCCTCGCGGTGTCATCAATTTTCAAAACTTCCCAAAGGTATTGCGAATTTCCCACAAACATTGAACAGGCGAGGAAGGGAAAAGTTTTATTTTTGGGTTAAGGTAAATATCAACCGCAGTGGCACACTGTTATATTAAACCGTCACAAGAAATCTCGATGACAACGGTCAACACTTGTTTTATTTAGAAACATTCAAAATTGAACTCAAATCACTTTTTATTATTCGAATCACTAGTTTTGCACTCGGGATGTTATTCAAAGTAATTTCCACGTCGCTTGCCAATATATCATTCCACGTACAAAAATTTTACAACAATTAACGCACTTCCTCTGGAATAAGCTTAAATGATTTCCGTTATTTGGTGGCTACTCCGACGGCTATCAAACGCAACATTCTGGACAACCTTAGGCGGAACCGAAACTCGACCGACTTCAACAACTGCTCAATTAGCACTCCTCGCGTCCACGCGCGTTCGCAGTTGCAACTCGACTCCCCTCGAACGTCCACTTGACACTCATCCCAATCTATGCACAATCGATAGCGCGTGAAACTCTCATTTTACCGCTTAGCCAATTTCCTGAACGATTCATCTGTTGCATTTGTTGTGCCTGAAGCATTTGTTGTTGCTCTACCGTTTGCAATTGTTTCTCCAGGAATATGCTGGCTAAAGATATGCGAGTTACACTCTGATGTAACATTATTTTTATGTACAGTAAGGGTTGTGGATTTTAGTTGTATCGTTTATACGAAATGTAAATTCTATGACGAGTCTATAAAAAACAACGATCATTTATCAGGCTTTGGCATGGATATCTTGCATTTGATATTGGTTACATGTGTATTGTTTTTTCCATTTTCTCTGAGAGAAATCGGAAAGAGGTACTGTGTTATAAATTTAGTTATCTTCTACCTTAGTCGTCATCAATGGTTTTTATATCCTAATCTCATTTCAGCTTAACGTTCCCATCATTGTATTTGCAAATGCCATGGCACAATTCCCATCAAATATCTACATTGGCTTGATTTTCATTCGTCAAATTTGATTTGCCACCGCATCTGTTTTTTTGTCACAAGCAACATGCATTGGAGATATATATTACAACTATGCATTCCTCTGATTTATTTGACTAAGTTTTTCGTTTTTACATTTTATCAAAATTACCTTTTATAATTTAACGATATTTCTTCAGCTTTTAATTAAATCTTCCGTTTTGAAAGAAATATTAGAAATACATTTATAACATGATTTTTGATATATTTCACGTTTTAAATTTTCTCATGTAGTTTATAATAAAATATGTAGATAGAATAGTTCAAATTTTTATTGTTAATAATAATAATAACAATCACAAATAATCACATCAATATTTCTTTCACAGCTCCATGGTTATGTTTATTTAATTATTTTTTTTTTTTTTAATTCATGACGTCGGAACTTAGCGAACTCGGACAGAAAGTTTTCTCCCGTCTTCTCCGTTTCTGCGCTCGACTTTTCGCACAATTTTCTTACGGTTACGGCAAAAAAAAAATCACAACTTTTTCCAGTTTATTTCACATTAATGACGCTCGCGTTGATAAATTTGGTCCTTGCGGGATTTTTCAATCAGTCGCGTATATTTTATTTGTTATCCAAAGCCCGATGACATCTGAAAATCCTTATGACAGTGCAGCCATTTTGTACGGAGTGTCGCTGTGCCTGTTCTTGTGGTTGCTGCGCTCGCATTTTGAGCCATAACTCCTCGATTACTACACACTTTACCAACAAATTTTACACAAGTATAAAGGAAATACTCATTTGCACCGTGAAATTTTGAGGCACTGTAAAAACTGGGTTTCTTTTCAGTCGTCCGGTTGCTGTATACTTGCATTTTCTTTTTTTTCGTTTGGTGCTCACGGTTTGAGCCCTAATCATAGATAAACGCGTGGTTCGCGGCAAACTATGTTGGTAGAACTTTCGTATTGGCTGGTTTAGGATAATAGAAAATTCCAGACTGTTCTAGATGACCAGCATAATCTGGAATTTTCTGAAACAATCGGCTCAGGTATAAATACAGGCACGCTTGTTCAGAAAACTCAGTTGCGTGCTAACCGCCAGCAAAGATTTATACGTGGAGTGTTGTGTGAAAATGAGTAGAGGAAAACAGCTATCGAGAGAAGAAAAGGTACATAACTTGCTTATTTTGGAGTTTATACATTCAATCATCTGCAGGTGGAGTAAGATTAAAAATGTGGTTGTTTATGTGTTTTAGATTGTTTGGCCCGACGAAAAAAAGTTAAACTTAGATGGCCCAGATGGCATTCGAGACTATTGGCGAGATCTGCGCAAAGAGCCACGTTTTTTCTCCAGGCGGAATTTGGCGGTGGGTCCGTTATGGTGTGGGCGGCCTACAGTGGATTCGGAAAAGTTGGCATAGAAATCATTTCGCATCGAATGAACAGCGAAGACTATCAGGCAGTGCTAGAAAAGCATCTGAAGCCCTATTTCCGCCGTTACCGCTCTGCAAAACTGATCTTTCAACAGGACAACGCGTCAATTCACTTCAGTAAATCTACCAAGGGATGGTTGTCAAAAGTGAAAATTCCTGTACTTCAGTGGCCTGCCATTTCTCCGGATCTAAATCCAATAGAAAATGTTTGGGGCATGATGGTCCGCGACGTTTATGACAACGCTCGTCAATATTCATCAGTCACAGAGCTGGAGGAGGGCATCAAAAAAGCTTGGGAAAACATCAGTATGAGCAGCTTGACAAATCTCAACAATTCGATGCAAAAACGGATGAAAATGTTATTTAAAAACGATGGTAACGTTATTAATTACTGATTTTTTGTTGCGAATCAATGGATTTTACCAATAATAAAAAAAAATTCTATGGAAAATCGTGTTTTTTTTCACTGCCCCTATAAACTTGAGACACTATATTTTTTTGAAATGGCATAATAAACGAACAAATTGTCGTAGGTTCACCAAAAAAAGACAGAAATCGTGAATTATGAGTAGAAATAGTTTGTGCAAATTTAAATTTGTATGGTTTAAAAACATTAAAAATTTGACTAAAAAACTGGGTGCCCCTATAAATTTGGGACACACTGTAGTATCTAATTTTTCTTGTTGCTATTCCCGAACTAAGCAATAAACCCTTTTCATGTAACGGTCAAATCCAAAAGGAAATCTTTTATCAAAAATGTCAAACTAATCGTTCACAGTTATTAAAATGCTAGCACGTTTTAAAGAATGTTTACTCGACAACATTCCTTGTACTACGGTTCATCTAATGCACTTCGATAATTTATGTGAAAAAAGCTGTGCTGCAAGCTTTGTCTGTTTGCACCTTCCACAAATATATGATTTCATTTCAAATCAAATTTATCTAAATTAATGTATTCAGCAATTGAATTTTTAGTAATCAACTTATTGTCCATACTGAAGCCACTATCTAAAAAGTGATTTCTCAAAAGCTTAAACGAATGCGGGACGTCGGCACACACAAAAATTTTCTTTGATGCGTCGCAAGGATGAACAAAATAAGATTTCTCGTTAATTATTCCTAGTTGATTTCTAAGTTTACTTATTTTTGGCCCAAGATCTGATGTGACAGCAATTACGGTGAAATTTATTTTATGTAATTCTCTAACCACTTCATATAGTGTTGTTATGGTCATCGGTGCATCGTAATCATAACAGATCGGTTGCATCCAGCTTTTACATAATCCTCTTACTATTGCTACTTGCACATGATTACATTTACTTATCACAGTGTCGTTGACTTTGTCGTATCAAAGCATCACTTTACCTTCATTTCGTCAAAACACAGGGTACAAAGTCGCTCCCATTGATTGTATTCAATGCTTCTCATCGTATTCAAAACCAAATACAATATTTCCAGCCTCATTTTCTGCTTTGATGCCCATTTTCTTAACGTTATAGGCGCTGGCAATAAAAATCCTTTTCTCAGCATATACCGATATGATCTTACTCCTGCCGAGTGCAAAACACGAGCAGATGATATGTCGTTTGCCGACCACTTGACTCTTATTTTTGTGCAGAAGTTTCCTTACTTGTCCTTCTGTAAAAATTTCTTCCAGATTGCTGCTCACTTCTTTCTCCTTCTTACTTTCTTTTAATTGCTTCTGTAAAGTTTTGATTTCTTTTTCTTGTTCCTTTACTTCAAGTTCTAAAGAAAATTCCAAATTTAGCCTGAAAGCCAAGAACAGATAAATTTAAAATCTTTTTGGAATATGCTTGTTTTTTGCCAAAACGTACATTGTTTGAGTTCCCTGTGTTTTTTAGCTACCACAAAAAAATCTTCCAAATACAGAATTGCAATAAATTTAATAAATAATATATTAATTAAGAATATGTACCTAATATAATCTTCTGCTGGTTCATCTAGGTATTTGGCTTTCATAGTACTGCTATTGCCACTTTCTTTGCAATAAGTTGTTGTAGCTATGACACTGTTTTTGTTGCTGTCCCTATCTAGGAAAAAATTCAATTCAAATAACAACAGAAATGCACAGGGTATTTATTACCTTTCTGGGTTGAATTCTTCGATTTCAGTGTCTAACTCATTCTTATCTGCAACAGGGTTATCTTTATAATTGCGGGTTAAGATAGGATCGTTTTCTCTTAAAGAAAATTGAATTATTTTAGGATCAAATAAACCTACGTGAAAAATGAATTCGAAATAGTAAATAAAATAATTTTTTAAAGATAACTAAGCGAACTCGTGTTGAAAACAGTGCAAAAGTGTCTTGAAAGTGATAAAGAATTGAACTGCAAAGTTTGACAGTGCTCGCGAGTGTCGTTGTGTCGGGAAAAGGAGAACGAAATGATGTATGCGGAATCATGAAAGCAGCTATCAGAAGCCCAACGAAAAACATCCTTCGTAATTTAATAAAAATTGAATCTTTTATTTTGTTTAAATAACAGCCGCAGGGAAAATACATTAAATTGAAGACGCGAAATTTCGCAGGATACATCACGTCAAAATAAACTAACTAACTAACTCATAAAATGCCAATTTCATGCAATATGATGAAATGTTTCGACTCTCTCGATGCACTCCGCATCCATGCTCTTTGACATCTATGAACTCGACACTGCATGAGAAACATATATTGTTTATATAAGAAGAAAAATATTGTCTTTCTCTTCATGCATTTGATCTCAGCAACAAAATTGAAGATCTCTTCCAAATGGAATCAGCGCTTATAGTAGACACTTTCAACACCTCCACGCCATTACACGCAAACTGTACGATAGCACACAATGCAACAGAACACGTATGACTAAGTATGGTACGGTTGGGGTATTCTTTCCCGAGAAGTCCTTTTCCTCAATCTGTCGGCAATGCTTGCAGTTAGCTGGAGATGGACGACGAGATAGGGCGTCAGCATTTTCATGAACTCCGCCGTTGCTCGCATCGGTATCAACTACAAACATTTTTCCGGATTTCGGATATGCCAGCACGTGTTATTCACACAGCTTCCCCTTCAAGGTCTCAAAGGATGCCTGGCACTGTTCATTCCAGACATACGGACGATTTTTCTCGGTTAGCTGATGGAGACACTTAGTCCATTTGGCAAAGTCTTTGATGAATCTTCGATAGTAGGTCGCCAGACTCAGAAAACTTCGTAGGTGGTGCTTGTTGTTTGGTGTTGGCTAGCTTTTCACGCATTCAATTTTCTCAGGGCCGGTTTTGTCCCCTTCTGCTGATACAATGTGTCCCAGGTATTTTACTTCAGCTGCAAAAAGGGTACACTTGTCGGGACTAAGTTTCAAATTCGCCAACCGCAATCGAGAGGAAACCTCTTCTAAGTTCTGCACATGCTCTTCGAACATTCTCCCGATAACAATGATGTCATCTAGATACACCAAGCAGGTTTTCCAGGCTAAGCCTCGTAGCATGTATTCCATCAAGCATTCAAAAGTGGCTGGAGCATTGCAAAGCCCAAATGGCATCACCACAAGTTGATTTTCACTGGTATCGAAGGCGGTCGAGAAACGCTTTCTTGTTGTGTTCAAAAACTGTACAATTCACTGCACTCCCGTTGCGTAGCGGTTGAATATGAACGTTCTTTTTGCAAGATTCTTTTAACTTTAGAGTGGTGAACTCTTTGGTAAAGCTATCACATTTATATAGACTTAAATAGACTTACGAACCGACCACTCTGACGAATGAGATTAAAATAGTTGCCTGCGCCTCTAGCGAACGTTTCCTCTCAGGTCATGATCGGAAATGTGCTCGAAAATCTATTGGAGACTCGTCAACATTAAGTGTAAGTCTAAGCAGCTGACTACTTTCCATTTGCATAAAAACAAAGTTTCTTGAATTGACTTTTAAGAGATATTTCACAGATTGAGTTTTCGCTTAAACTTTTTTGGTTCATATTGTTTTCATTTGTTCTTTGTTTCATTATTAATGGTCCACCCAAATCAAATCTTTCGTCCCCTAAATTGAATTCCACAGAATCCTTAGGTACCGGTTGTGTGCTTGACTGTGCGGTACGCATTTTCCTCCTCATCATAGGTTCGGTTTCTTTTAAGTTCTTTATATACCGTTGGCTTACTTTTGAAGTGGGTAGAGTAGTCTTGCGTTATGCTAACCAATTCGATAAATTCCTCTTTGGCAAAATAATTATCAACAAATCCTTCATCCGAACTTAAGTCATTCTATCTACTGCTTAAAGATTGCTCATGCACATCGAATATTTATTCATTATGTGCATTTTTTATGTTTGTTTGAGATAGACTGAAAAATATTGTCGCGTATTAAGGTTCGCGGCGGACAATTTTAATATTCCGGGAAAGTGAAAACGCACCGTCTTTTAAATTAAGTTAAAAGAGTTTATTTACTAAGAATGCACAATAATTGATTTCACTATTTTACAATTTGTCTATCAATTTTTACTTCAACTGTCTATCACTTCACAATCAATATCGCTTTTCATTCGCACTCCCCACTATCGCAGTTTTACTATACTGCGGTTGTAATGAATCCCCCCATTCATTCAGCTCGCCTTTATCTAGAGTCTCTAGTCATTCAATCCATTTCTCGTACATTTGCAAACTACCTGGAATATTTGAGCGATTCTGAATGGGCAGTGACGTCAGCTTCAGATGTTGATCATGCTTGGCGGGTTTTCGAGTACATTCGTTTGTTGATGTTCTTAATGGTTGTGAAAATAATTGTGACAGTGGCTCGCAGAATTATTTGTATATATAACACTGCCCCACCTCAGTTCTTTTCGCCCCGAAATGATGTGTCGCCAGTTGTAGTCAAGTCTTCCTGCATGTAATATGGGGCAAGACGGTCCAGGTGCACGATTTTCAGTTTGGCTCTCGGCTTACGGTGTTCCTGTATGCGATATACGACGTCGTTGATTCGCTTTATGCTGCAATGTTTGCGATATACGACGACGTTGATTCGCTTTATGCTGCAATGTTGAAGACCTACCCTACCGCCGTTGTGGGTTATATAGCCACAGCAAGTCATCTTGCTAGAAGCCAGCAGATTTTGCCTTTAGATCATACCTGGTCTTCATGCGGTCAGTAGCCGATTCGAGGTGTTTTTGCACTGTCCAATGAATCTGGTTCAACCATTGCCTTAGCTCACTTGCGTACTCCGAAGTCGTTTGGGGTTTCTCAGGGGGTGTTCCAAACTTTATATCAGCCGGCAGACGAATAGTCTTTCCAAAAATGACTTTGGCTGGGGCTTGGCCCGTCGATGCAAGTTTGGCAGCTCTGTACGCCATCAAAAATAGTGGGATATGTTGGTCCCAGTCTCTTTGGTTCTCGTCAACCATCTTGGCCAGGTGTTTATTGAGCGTGACGTTGAAACGTTTGACCATTCCATTGGATTGGGGATGCAGCGGTGTTTTCCTCGTTTTCCGTATACCCAGCAGTTCACACATTTCGCCAAAAACCAGCGACTCAAAGTTTCGGCCATGATCCGAATGTAGTTCACAAGGTACGCCGTACCTACTGACCCAATTTAACACCAGCTGTTCGGCTACAGTAGTTGCTTCCTGGTTGGGAATGGGGTAGACTTCGAGCGACTTGCTGAAACAATCGGCCACAGCCAGCGTGTATCGATTACCCCACTCAGATTCAAGAAAGAGTCCTGCGATGTCAACAGCAATCCTTTCAAACGGTACACCCACGTTGTAGGTTTGCATTTGTCCTCTCAGTCGTCGCTTTGGACCTTTGACGGAAGCGCAAGTTGTGCATCTGCGACACTAGTCCTCTACGTCTTCTCGAGCGATGGAGCCAGTAGAACCTTTCCCGCAATATTGCTAAGGTCTTGTTAACACCAAGGTGGCCTCCCGAGGAACCTCCGTGCATCTCCTTAACTATATTGTGGATTCGGCTTTTGGGAAGTATGGTTTGCATCCTATAGGAGCTGCCATCCGCCGTTTCCCATTTCCACTTAAGTACGCCACCCTCCACCTGCAGGGAGTTCCATTGTGCCCAATAACTTTTCAGGGTGGTGCTATACATCGAAACGTCTTTCCACTCAGGTCACCCAGTTGCATACGAGCAATGGTCCGATGTCTTCATCGACTAGCTGGGCATTTCCAATCTCCTCCGATGACCAACTTTCATCGAATTCAGCCGTTATCAATTGCAGATCAACGATCGGCTCCTTTTTCTCAATCTGTCGGCAATGCTTGCAGTTAGCTGGACATGGGCGACGAGATAGGGCGTCAGCATTTCCATGAACTCCACCGTTGCGATGAACAATTTTGTAGTCGTATGACTCCACTCTTTCGATCCATCTCGCAACTTGTCCCTTGGGGTTTCAAAGTTAAGTCCGTTCGAAGAACAAATTTCTGGCCATATGGGTCTTTGTGCAACTGCTTGGTTGCCTCTATTATAGCCAATAGCTCCTTCCTGGTCACGCAGTAGTTCTTCTCACTTTTTTAGAGAACTCGACTGCAATACGAGAGGACTCTTTCTTCGCCATCGATTTGCTGGGAGAGTACAGCTCCAATACCACCGTTGCCCGCACCGGTATCAACTACAAACCTTTTCCAGATTTCGGATATGCCAGCACGTGTTATTCACACAGCTTCCCCTTCAAGGTCTCAAAGGCTGCCTGGCACTGTTCTTTCTAGACATACGGACGATTTTTCTCGGTTAGCTGATGGAGACACTTACTATTTTGGCAAAGTCTTTGACGAATCTTCGATAGTAGGTCGCCAGACTCAGAAAACTTCGTAGTTGGCGCTTGTTGTTTGGTGTTGGCTAGCTTTTCATGGCTTCAATTTTCTCAGGGCCGGTTTTGACCCCTTCTGCTGATACAATGTGTCCCGGGTATTTTACTTCAGCTGCAAAAAGGGTACACTTGTCGGGACTAAGTTTCAAATTCGCCAACCGCAATCGAGAAGAAACCTCTTCTAAGTTCTGCACACGCTCTTCGAACGTTCTCCCGATGACGATTATGTCATCTAGGTACACCAAGCAGGTTTTTCAGGTGAGACCACGTAGCACGTATTCCATCAAGCGTTCGAAAGTGGCTGGAGCATTGCAAAGCCCAACCGGTATCACCACAAATTGCCACAATCCGGTCCCAACTGAAAATGCGGTCTTCTCTCGGTCCTTTTTGTCAATTTCTACCTGCCAGTAGCCACTCTTGAGATCGAGTGTAGAAAACCATTTTGCGTCGGCTAAAGTGTCCATGATGTCATCCTTGCGTGGGAGTGGGTAACTATCTTTCATAGTGTCGTCGTTAAGCTGCCTGTAGTCGACACAAAAACGAGTACTACCATCCTTTTTCTTCACTAGAACTACTGGCGCGGCCCATGGACTGACAGAAGGTTCAATAATGCCTTGTTTTTCCATGTCCGAGGTCAGTGCGCTCACTTCTCCTTGTTTGGTTATAGGAAGACGTCTCGGTGCTTGTTCAATTGGCTTGACTCCCTGTGTATCTTTGACGTGAGTTACAATGCTCGTTTGGCCTTGGCCTTCCGGGCTTGTTGAGAAGATGTCACTGTACTTGTTGACCAGATCAGAGTCTCGCTTGAATAGCTGCACTGGTGATTTGACCTGCTTCAATATTGCATTTCCGGGCTTTGTCTGCGTCTTGCCTCCTTTTCCAATGATGGTCGTGAGTTGCTTCCAAAGAGGTGATGGTGGAAACAGGCTGGCAGCTGCCAATGACTTCTCCCGCTTTTATCCTCGTGGTTGAGTCTGCTGTGTTGAGGACTCTAACCGGCACGTATTCGTTTCTTATAGATCTTACAAGGCATCGTCCTACAATCAAACTGCGCAATGCGGACGTCTTCGTTGGCTTTATCAAATAAAATCACAGGTCTCCAGAATCACCATCAAGCTTGGCCCATACAATGCTTTCAGAAGAATTCGGTACATCAGTTTCGGCACATACTACTACATTCATCTTGGGAATTCGGACGCTGGGATCCTCCATCAATACTTTGACACTCTGCCATTTCAATACCCATTTGCCCAAATCCAACGTGATTACATGTGGTCGCAGAAAATTCATTCCGAGAATGCAGTCATCCATAATGTTCGCGACCAGAAAATTATGTCGGAACGCAAGGTCTCCCAACTGTATCTGGAGATTGACCTCTTCATGGATAGGTGCAGTCTCTCGCGTAGCTGTTCGTAGTGAGAAAATCTTGCCCTTGTGAAGTAGTTGTTGCCTCAAATGGTCTGGTCGGATAATCGATCGCGTTCTACTAGTGTAGATTGTTATGGCGCAATGCCCTCCGTCAACTTGACCCGGAAGGCATAAGTCCGCTTCTCCACGATGTAGTCTTGACACGATGGTGGTGGTGCTGGGGACGTCGATCCTCCTAGCCAATCCCTGCCCCACGAAGTTGGCTGTTATATGTTTCCCGACCCCTCGGTTTGAAGGGCTTCTATTCTGGGCTCCTGACTCGGTCTAGATCTTCTCATAGCTGCACACTCTAGACAATAGCTCAGTTTTCTTGGCTCCTTGCAGTCTCTTTGCAGGTGAGCCTTCTCTCCGCAATTCCAGCATCTAGTTGCACCATTTACATGCGGGTCTCGTTCAATTTCCAAGCGCTCACACCTGCACCCATCTGCCAATGCCTCCTTAACCCAGGCAGTGATACGAGCCATGTTTTTTGCTCAAAGTTTAGACTATAAGCCAATGCATCCTTAACAGTTTGCTTTTGGGCTAAACGCACGGCTTGTTGCAGTTCCTGGTCCTTCAATGCACTGATGAATGCTTCTGTTGCTACGTCATTTCGATGTTCTGGGTCATAAGCTGGGTAAGCCAAAAGTGCCAGTCGCTCAGTGTCTTGGGCTAGCTGCTGTAAGGTTTCGCCAGACTTCTGCATCCGATGCCGTAGCTGTGACCGATAAATCTGCTTCAGATCATCGTCTCCATAACGCATGTCGAGCGCATTCATTATAGCAGCCGGGTTTGAGTGCAACTCAACGGAGATTGTCTGTAAAAGCTCGGCAGCTGGGCCTCTTAGAGCAATAATTAATGCAGTAGCTCGTTCCTGCTCATTCCAGTGACAACTGTGTTTTGTAAATGCTCCAGACCGTTTGTCCGTTGAACATTGGTGCGTTCCTATTTCTGTATGAGCTTTGCGCTGCGGCTATAAGCGGGGGTCGTGAGGTGGTTAGTACTGCTTTTGCTGCTTCCAATTCCTTTTGAATGTTTTCCATACCGTGGTTCATTCACTCTTCGACCTGGCTGATCTCATAATTGATTCTCTCCTCGACCTGGTAAACTTTTTCTTCACCGCATTGGATTTGTTGGTTCAAACTACCGACCTCCGCTTTTATTTAGGTTGACTGTTTTTGCACTTTCTTGATTTCGATCCCTTGTTGGTCCAGCTTTGCAGCTAAACTGGATGACTGTTGTCGCTTTTCTTGCTGCATCAGCATCAACATTTGCATCAGCGCATTTTCTGGCTCCTTTGATTTTTGTGTTTCTACTTCTCCACTTTCTGCGCCTTTTTCCGCATCTGAGGGTTCACCGGAATCCAGATTCACGCCTTCCAACTCGATCGCGTGCAATCAGTATGAACTTTGTGTGGCCAGATTTCCCTGTTCCAACTCCTGCTTGAGCTCCGATATGGTCAATTCCTTAATTTGTAGATGTAAGCTCCGTGCCATTTTTATTGTTTTGAACATTTTTCCACCAGTTTCCACGTTAAATTTAACCATTGTGCACCATAAAAATGTTTAAATTTTCACTTTCAAAGTTTTTTTTCTCACTTCTTGACACCACTGTCGCGCGTCATGGTTTGCGGCCGATATTTTTAATATTTCGGGAAAGTGAAAACGCACTGTCTTTTAAATTAAGTTAGAAGAGTTTATTTACTATGAATGCACAATAATTGATTTCACTATTTTACAACTTGTCTATCAATTTTTACTTCAACTGTCTATCACTTCA
Organism: Odontomyia ornata; assembly: GCA_963969285.1. Classification (NCBI taxonomy): domain Eukaryota; kingdom Metazoa; phylum Arthropoda; class Insecta; order Diptera; family Stratiomyidae; genus Odontomyia; species Odontomyia ornata. Next base: position 218,956,519 of record OZ017738.1, on the reverse strand, counting down.
CAATAAATATCGCTTTTAAGTCGCACTCCAGACTATCGCAGTTTTACTATATCGCGGTTGTAATGAATCCCCCCATTCATTCGGCTCGCCTTTATGTAGGGTCTCTAGTCATCCAATCCATTTCTCGTACATTTGCAAACTACCTGGAATATTCGAGCAATACTGAATGGGCAGTGACGTCAGCTTCAGATGTTGATCATGCTTGGCGGGTTTTCGAGTACATTTGCTTGTTGATGTTCTTAATGGTTGTGAAAACAATTGCGAGAGTAGCTCGCAAAATTATTTGTACATGTAACAATATGTATGTATATAAAACAAAATTTTAGATAGGTCTGCATTTAATTTTAAATCGATGCACTCTACGTAGCTCTAAGGAACGTTCCGTACAAATTTTAAAAGAAAGACAGCCGTTGTACTCGACAGAAACATTTGCTGCTGATTGTAGTAGCAAAGCGGTTTCATCAGTTCCGGGCTTAAAATTATGATCAAGATCTTTTAAGGATTCACATGCTCCACAAATATTAAAATTATCCACTACATTTAAATTATTCATTATACAAGTCTACACAAATTTAAGACACAAAACGTTAGCTGCCTTTGACTCATTGTCTTGTTGCCGATTGAAATTAATTAAATGCTAATCAAAAATTTTATCTGCTGTGATATATACTTTTCTCGAATTTCGAAGTAACTTCTCTTTGGAATGGTCTGCATATTTTTAACATGGGTTTTGCCAGCAACGAAGTTTTACTCTCAGCCATTTGTACTCAGTTTTTCTGATTTCAGACAGACGAACTTGGTCTCTCATCGTGGATATTTACAAGACACAGAACGTGATTTTGCTTATTTATTAATATTGCATCATTGAGTTGGTGCAAGGGTGTGAACTTTATATATTTAATTCATTGATTTGAAATGAGAAAATTCAGCACCATAGTACATTCACATAGTATCTATACCTCCCATTTACCCTGTGTTGGACACTTTCTGAATTTTTCCAGGGGCTGGTCAGCTGAGCCGGGGCGCGTCAGCTGAGCTGAGGCCTGTCGCATTAAAAAAACAAAACAAAAAGCAAATAAAATTTCCGACGCACGTGTTCTTTTACGCATTTCAGAACATGCTGCCAGATCCTTATAAAAAACTAAAAGATTGCATAGAACGAATTTATTTTCTACAAAGTTATTAATTTTTTGAGATATGGTAATCCTGAAATCTCTCATCGAAGCACATTTTTATATTCGCGCCAATCCTCGCGTTAGTATTTACCGACCTACCTGCTGCCGAGGATTTTTGTTTCGCTTTTCGGCTTGTGTTCGGATTTTTCCGGAGGGTAGCTTGAGTGTGAATACTATGTGAGTATACTCTGTTCAGCACAACTAGCATTTTAAATATTGAATAAGTTCTCCTGCTATTACGCTCTAAATATTACTTTTTCACATGCAACAAAATGTTCATACGCTCAAATTCTACTTGTTGTCCAAAGAGTTTTTATATAAAAAACTAGAAATAGCAGGAACACTTAAGTCTTACCTCTAATGCTTGAAAATGTCGTTTTTAGATAGCATTAGAAAGAAGTGAAGTATAGAAATCTAAGCTTATAAATTACACTGAATTTATTAACCAAGGTATTTCGATAGAAATCAAAATGAAAATGGCAGCAATCAATTAAATTTAAATTTTCAATAATTATGTATTTACAAAATGTTTGTAATGTATTAAAGAAATTTAATTGATCGATTCGTGCTGTTTTTTTTTGGTTTTTTAGCTTGATGAATTTCGCCTGGAAATACAACGAAGAGATCAAGACATTCTTGCCATGGCTGCAAAAATGAAAACTTTAGAGGAGCAACATCAGGTAAGGAAACTATTAAAACATAAGTCTAAACTTATTTAGGAACATTCTTCAAAGGAATGGCATCTTTACATAAGGACAATAGATAAGTATACAATAAATGCGGTGAAATGAGTAACTGTCTCTTCAACGATCAGCGAGATACTTGAAGAGACAGTTTTTTTTAATGCACCGTATTATATTGAATTTGTATATCTGAGAGCTGATCATGAATTTAGACTAGACATTCATGAAAGGATTAATTCACATTATTTGGTGTGCCCCATTATACCGATGTATTGCACATCATCTGGGTAGCATACTTGACGAAGCGACGAGATGTGAACGCAGATCGCACGAGCGTTGTGCGACGAAGAAAGAGTGACAGAGACAGTGGCAGGAAATGTGAGTGTTTACAAAAAACAAAGATATTTAAGAATCTGCTTGAACAATAATATGTAATGGAGGCAGCTGCATCCAAAATGACATTAATGGCAAGCATAACCAAAACTTCGACTGACATACTGATTGAATTTTGCTGATCTGGTTTATTGAGTACTCGTGATAACATATCAATGTTACACACCATTCCGTAAATTTCTTGAAAATTTGAAGTTTTCTGTTAGTTAAGATCAAAGTCAAAAACACTTTATTCAATACTAATCGTTATAAACATTCAAAGAATGTAAAGCAAATCCCAAAAAATAAAAATACTAAAACTTAATGAACTAAAGAGCTTTTCAAACCCATACGTTATCAAAACATTTAATCACAAAAAAAAACAATCAAATTCAAAATTAATTAAAATTATTGGAAACAGGAGACAAAACCAACCAACATTTTTCAAAAACAATTTGTAGTTTCAACACAACAGCGAACTTTTATCCTACGCTTAATATGTTATAACCAACTTAGCTTGCTGTTTGACGTGATGCTAAACAAAGCATTAAAAACCCACAGTGAGAAATATGAGTTGATGCCGAATCGCCAATTTGGTTTTCGTGCTAGGCGTTTGACTATAATGCGATAGTAGAAGTAACTTCAGACATCTGTTGGAAACTAAACAACAGAGAATGTGTTGGAGCGTGTCTCATTGATATGGAGAAAGCCTTCGATACGGTGTGGTTAGATGAACTTTTTTTAAACTCCTTCAAGACAGGTTCCCCAGACATCTTGTCACCATGATGTGCAATATGTTATACGGGAAACTGTTTCATGTAACTGATGGAAATCTGGCAACAATACGCGAATTCAAGGTGTTGAATGGGCTACAGCAGGAAACAGTTACTGCACCTCTGCTCTTCTCAATATTCATTTGCAAGTTATTGGATGACTTTGATTTTAACGTCTTGCCAATGCAATCATTTGTGATCTGATCATCTATACGGCAGACCGAAAAGCTACAATAGTTCACAGCAATCTCCGAAAAATGTTCAGTGGTGTGCAACTGTTCACTGACAATTGGCGACTGAAAATCAATGCGTAGAAGTGCAAAACAATCTTGTTTCGAACAACGCTGCAGGGGTTGAGTCAAGGCCTGAAACGCAATATAATTGGAAAGATTTCCACATCATGGCTGGCGAGGGTAGTTTAGAACGAGTTCCACATAAATTTTGTGTCCGATACCTCGGACTTCATCTCGATCAGTATTTGTACTGTACTGAACATGTCAAAATCATGCTCAGTAAGGCACATAAGGTAATCATGGCCTTACCAAGGCTCTTTCATTCCGGATACATTGATCAAAAGGCCAAAACTATCTGTTGCAAGACCCTAGTCAGACCAGTTCCGACATATGGATGTCAGATCTGGTACAACCAGAGTGCTAGTACTATGGAAAAATTAAGAGTTTTCGAAATGATATGTCTTCGTGCATGTACTGGTTTGTACAGAAAGCCTGAAATGGATTGGAAGCATTATACTCGTATATCGAATAGAAAAATTTATCAAACTGCTCAAGAGACAAGAATCGATATCTTCCTATTGAAACTTCTTCGGAGTCATATTGCAAGATCTGTAAGTGTGAGTGAAAACCCTTAAATTTCACAGCCGTTCTACCCTACAGACGGGCATATTGCGACTTACCTTGCTACAGGCTTCGTTCCTCCAGAAGCATTCGTGTATTTGGACATGAATCGATATGTTTGTGATTCTGGCGGCGTCCCAGTCATATATCAAATATAAGATAGGTCACCAATAAGAAGATAATATATCCTCCGAATTCGAGGTCACGAGACCAACAATCCCAATGGAGATACTCATTTGCTGGATTCGTTGAAGCTGATTGAGCTGCGACGGAGCAATCCAGGTATTGGTGGCTGAATGACAATGTCTAAATTATTCGTGTTCATTTTCAGTTTTTGTGTTTTTCGCTACTTAGTTTTTGAGTTTTAGCTCATTATTGCTACATTTAGTATTGTTGTTTATTTGTGTTAAAAAAAGGATAGGTTAGGTATATGTTATGTTTATTTTATTTGGTTGAGAGATAAGGTTAAACGCGTAGATTAGCAATATGGTGATAGAATTTTTTAGTATAAGATAAAGTTTTTAATTGAATTTTATTAGAGTTAGCTTATAACATATTAGGTGTAGGATAAAAGTTCACTGTTGTGTTAAAATTATAAATAACTTTAGAATAGTGTTGGTTGGTATTTTCTCCTTTCTCCAATCAAATCATAAAATATGTAATAATCTTTATTAATTTGAATTCGCAATAGTTTTTTTGATGAAATGTGTTTAATTAATAACGTATAAATTTAGTAAGCCATTTGGGCTATTAAGTTTTTGTATTGTTATTGTTTGGAATTTGTTTTATATTCTTTTAAAATTTACAACGATTAGTGTTGAATACTCGTAAAAAGCTTTTGACCTTGACCTAATTCTAATCAAATTCAATCGAAAAACGTTAACTTATACTAATACAATGCTAACACAGTAAGCCTAGCCTGAGCATTAAACCTTATCTCTAAACTAAATATAACAAACATAACGTATCATTATCCTAAATATTGAAAACTATCCCAAATTTTTACAAAAACAAACAATAATCCTAAATGTAGCAAAAATTAGCTGAAACTCAAAAAACTAAGTAACGAAAAACACTAAAATAGAACATACACATGAATAATTTAGACATTGTCATTCAGCTACCAATACCTAGATTACTCGTTCACAGCTCAACCAGCCTCAGTGAATCTACCAAATGAGTATCTCCATTGGAATCGTTGGTCCCATGAACTTAAATACGGAGGATATTTTATTTTCTTATCGGTTGTCCGTCTATATATGTTATGAGATTTATGATTGGGACGCCGCTGAATCAAAACATATCGATTCATGTCCAAATGCACGAGTGCTAGCCAGAAGCGACGCAAGTCACAACATACCAGTCTCAAGGGTGAAACGGCTGTGAAATCTAGGGGGTTTCACTCACAGTTACAAATCTTACGATATGATTCCGAAGATATTTCTATATGAAGATATTGACTCTCGTTACCTTAGCAGTTTGATAATTTTTTCTATTCGATATAAATGTTTTCAATTCATCTCAGGCTTTCTGTAGAAACCAGTTCATGCACAAGGACATTTCCTTTCAAAATCTCTTAATCTTTCCATAGTACTTGCATTCTGGTTATACCAGACCTGACATTCATATATCTAAACTGGTCGAACCAGCGCCTTGTAACAGATAACTTTGACCTTTTGATCAATATATCTGGAATAAAAGAGTCGTTAAAGGGCATGACTCCTTTTGTGCTTTACTGAGCATGATATTCAGTATAGTACAGATACTGATCGAAATAAACTCCAAGGTATCAAACATAGTATTTATATGGAACCCATTTTGAACTACCCTCGCCAGCCACAATATGGAAATCCTTCCAATTACGTTTCAGATCTTGACTGACCTCCTGCAGCGTTGTCCGAAACAAGATTGTATCGCAATTCAGCGCATTGATTTTCATTTCCCAATTGTGCAACGCTGCACATCATTAAACATTTTTTTAAGATTGCTCTGAACTATTGCAGCTTTTTGGTCTGCCGTATAGATGATCAAATCGTCAGCAAACGCTGCAAATGATCACATTGGTAAGACGTTAAAATCAAAACCGTTCAATAGGTTGCGAGTTAATATGGAGAAGAGCAGAAGCGCTAAGCTGTTTCCTGCTGTTGGCCATTCAAGACCTTGAAGTCACATAATGTCATCATAAGTTCATCAGTTACAACAAATGTTTTCCCGCATAACATATTGCAGATCATACCGACAACGTGCCTGGTGAACCTGACTTGAAGGAGTTTGAAAGCTAGTCCATCTAAGCACACCGTATCGAAGGCTTTCTCCATATCAATGAGACACACTCCAACATATTTGTTGTTGTTTAATTTCCAACAGGTGTCTGAAGTTACTTCTGCTATCGCATTATAGTGGAACGCCTGGCACGAAAACCAAATTGGCAATTCGGCATCAAACAGCAAGCTGAGTTGGAGAAAGGTTTCAAAGCACGAAAATTCTTCGCCTTTCTTCAAAATCTAAAATACCTTAGCCTGTTTCCATTCATTTGGAAAATATGAATTGCTCAACATGTTGTTGAACAATATGCAATAATTTATACTAGCAATCTCAGGATAATGTCGGAGAACTATATTTGAATTGCCGTCTATGCCACATAATTTTCTGGTGATTATCCTGAAAAATTTAGGAACACAAGTCTTCATAGCTGACAAAATAATCAATAAGATTCAAGCTCTGTATGACATCAGACGTTAATGTTTCATTAAAATGAAGAGTTTTGCTATTCAGGTTTGATTTGTAGTCGGAAACTTCTACATTCTACAGCTGTCTACATTCTACAGACGATCCTTTTCAATCTCAAGTAACTGCTGCAGCGTTTTTTCTTATCGCATGCACTTGCATGCATCCATATGCACTTGCATGCATCTTGAGGATGTTTTTTCACACGTGAAATCAAGTGAGTTAATCTTTTCCATGTTAGGGAAAGGCTATTAGTTCTTGTGGTTAAATTTTATGAGGTGATAATTGGACATGGCTTCTAGTGATCATATTGATGAGAATAGAAGCTAGTTAAGTGAGATAAATGTATGGTGATTACGGGAGTATGATTTATGAGGTGCCGCTTATGATGATCCCAATGATGGGAACAGTGAGTAGTGCTACTTGGTATATGTGGAAATTTGAGTATGAGAATTTTAGATGTTAGAAACAATATGTTTATGGAATGTGTTAAGAAATAAGAACATTATGAGTGATATTTTATGGAGTACTTTGGTTTTTTTGTAGCCGTTGATGTTTTAGGAGTATAAATCAGATACAGAGTGTATGAGAATTTTTTGTTGAGAATTTATGATGTTTCGTCTACAGTGTCCTTTATGGCTGGGACCGGAAGCTAGGTTATCTTAAAATATTTGGAGTGACCTTTTTTTGTTTGTAAGAAGAATTGTATAAAAAGGCCTGAAGAAAATAAAGAAGATTATTGTGGTTTCAACGCAATACGTGTGCGGTTCAGAAGTATATTTGCCTTCAGCGGCAAAAGAAATAAGTTTTGTTTAAAAAAAATAGAAATATCGGCTCTTCGGATGCCATCAGCTTAGCGCTTACGCTGACCTATGATACAAGCAAGTATTGCTTTAAATCTCTGCTTTGTAGTGAAATTGAAGCATATTTGCCTTCAGCGGCAAAAGAAATAAGTTTTGTTTAAAAAAATATAGAAATATCGGCTCTTCGGATGCCATCAGCTTAGCGCTTGCGCTGACGTAGTTGAAATCCTAATCTACGTTAAAGTTAAAACCCTGATCTACGATAAAAGCAAGTTTTGCTTTTAACTTCTGCCGTTTAGAGGCATATTGTTCTAAGAGTTCTTAATAATCTCCAAGGATTACTAAGCACAGAAATATAGGCTGAATTAGTGCCGAATACGAGGCAACTCTGATGTTGCTATAGGTAGGGGATTTATTATTTCTTTTTTTTTATATGTTTATATAGCGAAATCTATTCTATCTCCAGGCTGAAGGTTTCTAGCGATTTGGGACAACCAACCTCCTTTTATCAGCTTCAAAGTAACAAAAAGTCCAGTTCAATACATTTCTACGCAGGAGCAATAAAGTAATTGGACAACAAATCTCCAGTTTGCAGCTTTTTTGATAATCAACGTAAATTATATTCAGGAAGACGTCGGGAGTTAGTTAAGAATCCTTTGTATTAAATAGTTTTCACTATTTCATTTGATAAATTAGTAAAGTATAAAGAGTAAGATGTCGGTATCCATACATAAACCCTTGAAAAGAAAATATACCAATGGTCAAAATACATTACACTGTCACATTTGCGATGTTGAAATAAAAGAACAATTCTTTAAGAACCATTTGAAAAGTAACTTGCATAGAACAAATGCACCCCAAATCAACACTAGTGATCAAGGAAAAGTAAGGAAAATTTCACAAGCATTTGCTACTCGAATAGCAACGTATCAAATCATTAACGAAAATAAGAATTTAAGTATTGAAGAGTTTTTAAAAATTGAGAGCCATTGTTTCACAGATCATATTAGTGCTCAACTTCAAGAGTTCACAGCTTTAAAAGTCAATTTAGAACTTTTTTCTGTTTTTATAAAATTTGATTTAACTAGCCAGAATGGTATAAGCGATTTAAAATCCTTAAGTATGTTTACAAAGATTTTTGTGGTGTTATCGTGAAAAAAGGTGAGGAATTTCAAGAGAGGGATAGTGGCTGGGCATTCCAACAGGTCCTTTATTTACAGGTTAACATAAATAAGTATACACCCTTCCGTGGAGGATCTTATCTACCTCTACCAAAAGAGGTAATGTTAAAAAAAGTATGCGTGAATGTAAAAAATTCCGATGATGCATGTTTCGCTTGGGCTATCGTTTCTGCTCTTCATCCCGCAGAGAAACATTCTGAACGTATTAGCTCTTACCCCCATTACTCATCTATTTTGAACTTGGAAGGCATTACGTTCCCTATTTCTTTTAAAGAGATTCGCATTTTCGAGGAAAAAAATAATGTGAGCGTAAATGTCTATGGTTGGAATAAGGGGTCTATTGAGGGCCCATTGTATTTTTCCAAAAACAGACAAACCTCTAAAAACATATAAATCTACTTTATGTGGAAAACGAAAAAGGTACCATAGGACATTATTGCTGGATAAAAAATTTAAGTCGCCTTGTGAACAGTGGAATGACTAAATATGGTCACACATCTTACCTCTGTGATGGGTGCCTTATTAAATTTACCAGCATTGAGCGATATAATGAGCATATCAAACATGATTGTAATAAGATCCATACAATTTTACCATCAGAAGAGGAAAAATATTTAAAGTTTAAAAATGTAGGAAGGCAGATAAAAGTACCATTTATAGTCTATGCTGACTTTGAAGCATTACTGCAACCAATAGAATCATGTTCTCCAGACCCTCAGAGTTCATTTACAGAGACTACTCACGTTCATGTACCATATAGCGTTGCATATTATATAAAGTGCAGCTATGATCCATCCTTAAATAAATTAGAAATGTTCAGAGGCAGCGATTGCCCTAAGGTTTTCCTAAGTAGGTTGCAAGAAGATGTAAAACGTATATTTAGGATCTTAAAGGTGAACAAGCCCATGCAATTGTCCGATGAGAAGTTTTTAAACGCAGTATCTTGTCATATTTGTGATGAAAAGTTTGACTCAGGAACCCGGAAAGTAAGAGATCATTGTCATTTGACAGGAGTGTTTAGAGGTGCAGCCTGTAACAAATATAATATTCTATATAGAGTTCCCAAATTCATACCCATAGTCTTCCATAATCTTAGTGGATATGATGCTCATTTCATATTTCAGAATTTCGGAGGAGATTCTGATAATATTGAAGTTATTCCTAAAAATAAGGAAAAATATATTGGATTTTTCAAATACATGAGGGTTGATGATGAAACAATAACATTAAGATTTATTGATTCTTATCGTTTTATGGGCTGTAGTTTAGATAAGCTAGCTAAGAATTTAAGTTCCGATAAATTTCTCGAGACTAAAAGGTATCATTCTGACGATAGTTTGTTCAACCTTGCAATAAGAAAGGGGGTTTTCCCATACGAGTATATAGATTTCTTCACCAAACTTGATGAAACATACCTGCCTGCCAAATCATTCTTTTACAGTACACTACAAAATAGCGGAATCAGTGATGAAGAGTATAAGCATGCTCAAAATGTATGGGAAAAATTCAATTTTCACACACTGGGCCAGTACTTTGATGCTTATTTAATAACAGATGTGCTCCTATTAACACATGTATTTGAAGAGTTTAGAAATGTATGCCAGCAAATCTATGGACTAGATCCAGCTCATTATTTTACGGCCCCTTCACTCAGCTGGGATAGCATGCTCAAAAGCACTAAAGTTGAGCTCGAATTGCTAACAGATATTGATATGTACAATTTCGTGAAGCAGGGAATTAGAGGAGGACTCTGTCAATGTACTCAAAGATATTCAAAGGCAAACAATAAATATATAACTTCATACAACCCTGATCTTGAGAGTAACTATATTCTGTATATTGATGCAAATAACCTATACGGTTGGGCGATGAGTCAATATTTACCCATCAATGGTTTTCGCTGGCTAAGCAATGAGGAAATCCAATGTTTAGATATTCTGAATGTTGAGGACACTGCTTCTCAGGGGTTAATTTTATCCGTTGATTTAGACTATCCAGAAGACCTCCATGAGCTACACAATGATCTTCCATTTTGCCCCGAAAGTCGGATCCCACCTCTTGAAACATCTAAATGTAAGAAACTGATCTTAACCGAATCAAATAAACGTAATTACATTATCCATTATAGAAATTTAAAACAGTGTTTACGTGCAGGTCTCAAATTAGTTAAAATACATCGTGCAATAGAGTTTAGTCAATCACCATGGTTAAAAAATATGTAGACTTAAATACTGAAATGCGTACTAAGGCAACTAATGACTTTGAAAAAGATTGCTACAAATTAATGAATAATAGTGTATTTGGAAAAACCATGGAAAATGTAGATAATTATGTAAGTGTTAAGGTCTCAACCCATTGGGATAATGTCGGAAAAAAGAAAGGAGCTCATTACTACATTAGTCGACCTAATTTTCATAGTTGTAAAGTAATTAACGAAGATCTAGTTCTCATTCAAATGGATCGAATCAATGTTAAATATGATAAGCCAATTTATATCGGCATGGCAATTCTTGATGTGTCAAAAACCTTGATGTATGATTTTCATTATAGTTTTATCAAAAATAAGTACAATAGTCAGGCTCAACTTTTATATATCGATACAGACTCTTTTATCTATAATGTAAAAACTGAGAACATTTATGATGATATTAAAAATAATATAAATTTATTTGATACTAGCAATTACCATAAAAATAATGTATATAATATTCCTCAAGTTAACCAAAAAGTATTGGGTAAATTTAAAGATGAAAGCCCCAAAAATCCCATAGCAGAGTTTATTGAAACAAAAGCAAAGTCATATTGCATTATAACAGATAAGTCATGTATAAATAAAATTAAAGGCATAAAAAAATCGGTTGTAAATAATGAAATTGAGCCATCAGATTTTATAAAATGTGTAGAGGATAAGAAATTAAAATTATTTAGTAAGATGTATACATTTAGATGTGATAAGACCTTATTTATACTAGGTTAGTTAATAAAATAAGTCTTTCAGGAGATGATGATAAGCGTTTTCTGATTCCAAACTCTTATAATACTTTAGCTTGGGGCAATCATATGACAAATTCTTAGTATTCGTTCATAAGAAAACACATAATATGTTATCAAGTAAGTCATTTTATTATTATATTTTTGTTACAATAAATCATTTTTATTAATCCATGAATTATGGTCTTTTGAAAATCCAAGCCATTTAACAAAGATTTTGTCTCCTTTTATCTATAATACCTTTTCCACTAAGAAATCATTTGGATATTTGGTCCTACTTAGTTCCTTCTCATAAAAACCGCCTACAACAGGGTTGCCTTGATAATCGGCCAATAAATATGTAACAGGATTTGTGAGCTGAATTCTATGTATTTTGAATATTTCAGTTGTCCAGTTTAGAGTGTAACCCTTTTCAAATAGATGCTTGTATTTACTGATGCGGACATAGTCTCCTACTTTGTATTTTGGCCAGCCATAAGCCTTAGTATGGTTGTATGCAGAGATGAGTAATTGGGATTCATTCGATTTTTCGACATCAATTGGTCTCATTTTGATTGTACGATGGATGGTCCTATTGTATTGGTTGGTAAGATTCTTGAAAGTATTAATCCATTTGTATGTACCATTTATGCTGAACTGACGCCACATCATGTTTTTGAGAGTTCTGTTAAATCGTTCGACTATAGATGCTTTCTTAATGCTGTACGTTGAGTAATGATTTATGTTATATGTTTCCATAAGTTGTTGGAAATTTTGGTTGAAAAACTTTTTACCGTCATCAGTTTGCAGGTTGTTAGGTACTCTACCACTTCTGAAAATGGATTGCATTGCAAACTGTACTTCCTTGCCGGTTTTGTTTTTGATTGCTACAGTCCAAGCGGTTTTTGAGAAAGTATCTATTACGGTAAGAAGAAATGAAAAGCCTTTGTTTTCAGATCGATATGCTCCCATTTCAACCAAATCCGCTTGCCATAAATCATCGAGCCCTTTTATGATCACTCGTCGTCGTGGGAAATTTTTTCTAGCAGGCCTGTGTAGCTCATTGACAACATTTATTTTACTCATGTTTCTCCTTAATAAGTTTCATACAGTTCTGGTCATAATTAGTCTTTATACACTATTTATATAATGTAGAGAGCGCTCAATTTTCGTTTTTTTTCTTGTAAAGTTTTGTCATTTCCGCCATAATATTTACATAAAACTGTTCCATTCTTCCCTTGCTGGCAGCATACATTTCTTCTAATCTTTTCTCTAATAGGGCATTTTATTCTTTAATAAGCTCATATTGATCATGCAAGAATTTTTGTGTTTCTGATTCATGTGTTAGATTAGCCTGTGTAATTTTATCACCAATATTTTCAATCATATTCCTGGTGTTTATACTCTGGTCGGTAGCAACGTCTTCGATTTTAGTCAGTTGCATTGAAATGGATTGATCCAGTTTTGTACAAATATTTGTTACATCTTTTTGAAACTCTACCAAATTTGTATCCACGTATCTCTTAGTGACGGAATCACTCTCATCAATTGGGTCAGCAAGTCTTTTCATTCGTTTTAATTTCAGATCGAAATCACCGTCTGCTGTTAGATGAAATCCTTCACCACGTAGTCCTCGGGGTCCCGTTCTCCCTGGTGGTCCAGGCCTTCCTTCTACCGCATGACCAAGAGCAATACGTCCAAACTTATCAACACTCATAATGAAAGTGTTTGAGATACCTACCTCTACAATACTTAAATAATGATATCAGCTTCTCGCAACTCTTCGATAATAGCTAAGATTTCATTGTTGTGACTATTGTTCCCAGCTTGTGTAGAGCCTATCAGTAATATTAACCTTTCAACTAACTCATTAGGATCATCCCAATAGATATAATCCACTCGTTCTTTTGGCAGTTGCATTAGTCCCTCTCCAGTATGTACGCTATTGTTTCCAGTGAGACCTTTAATAATCTTCCTGTATTTGTATGATTTGCTTCCCGATATTTGTTCATTCTCATCATAGTTCCGATAAAATGCATTGGTCTTATGCAATATATCTTTATACGCATCCAAATCAAGTTGGGTATAGTTCCAAGGGAATTTTTTGAATAATAGCTCTAGTAGCCCATTGGTTCCATCATAATTTCCATTGGCAACTTGAATCGTACTGTCGGGAGCAAAGTCTATGAATGAGTTCCCAATCTTCAACCTTTGACTCTTATAATCTTTGTATACTCCATATTTGGTATCTGAACCTTTGTCACCAATTGATTGTATATACTTGTACAAGTTGGGTGAATATGAATTAGATCTTAATTCTTCCTTAATAGGTGTTGATGTAGAAACAGTGTTGTAAAATTCATCACTTGTTTGCAGAGTTCTATCTAGTAAATCATCTTTGATAAAAGTCTGTTCATCACTAGGCTCTTCATTTGTAAGTACAGATATATCCTTCGAAATCTCTGCTTTCTTAACGAGCTCTTTCAACGGCTATGTGATCGGTTTCAGGTCTTCCTCAATTTTTATCCCACTCATTTGCTTACCAGTCTTGAGCAAATTGAATTTCTTTCGTATGATCTTGGAAGTTTTAATTATGTCTTTGATTATTCGTTCATCATTTTCAATCTTCGTATTAAGTCTACTTTTTAGAGGTCTTTTCTTACGATAAATCTGTTGGTTCTGCATTTCTAGGTTTTTTTCAGTCAATTTCTGTTTAGCTGTCTGTTTAGCTGATAAACCCGTCTGTTTAGCTATCCGTTTAGCTGATAAACTCGTCTGTTAAAGTTCAATGTTGGAGATTGACTTGTCAGAAATATTTAATGCTCCTTTAATTTATAGCTTAATGAACGTATCAAATCCTTTACGGTATCTCCCTCGGTCTATTCTGATATTTTTATCAATTACTAGGAAACCATAATCATTCTGCCAACATTCTTTGCATATATCGCGGAACTGATTGAACAACATGTCACTGTTCACGTGGTCGCTATGTATATGTCTCAAATTCATTTCATCTTGCTTAAAGATTATAATAAAGTTGGCATTATCTCAAATCAAATGTTTTGGAATCCAGGTATAAGTTTGACACAAATAAAAGCAATCAACGTCATGATGCCTACCCATACTAAAATATTCTCGTACATTGTTTTGTTGCTCGCATGCTATGTCATCAAATATAAACACAGAATCCCGTTTTACATTCTCTGGTGGAGTGATCTCTGAATTATTAGAGAACGTATAATATCCTGTGTCTTTGATCCGTCCTAGAACTTGGTTCAAATATTGATATTTTGGCTGTAGTAGGGATTTTGAGTATATATAAATATTTTCAAACTTTAAACCGTTTTGATGTGTGATCAATGTTAGCATTAAATTAGTTTTCCCACAGTTTGATGGACCTACAATGAGTGACTGGATGCTGTTTGGCAGTAGAAATCCATGTTTCCCTTCTCCAGTGTGCTCAGCAGTAGAAATATTTGTAATTGGAAGAGATGTGCGTTGTTTGATGAACCGCATTTTTAAACTGACTACCATTTTTACAATAAAAAGCATTGCTTAAATAACATCGCCATCATTTTTATAAGTTATTTGCTTGAAGCATGAACAAGACAAAAGGTATATAAGCAGTATGTTGACCTATGAAGTCGCTAATTTACCAGTGTCAGTAAGAGGACCTGGTGTATTTAATTCTGTTATAAGCAATCTCCCGTTTGAATTACATATTCCCGGTTATCAATATTGTGGTCCTGGTACAAAATTAAGAGACCGTTTAGAACGAGGTGATCCTGGAATAAACCTATTGGATAAGGCTTGCAAAGACCACGATATAGCCTATTCTAAACACAAAGATACAGAAAATCGGAATATTGCTGACCGCATATTAGCCGCAAAGCCCTGGGAGCGAGTTAAATCTAGGGATGCAAGTTTAGGTGAGCGTGCAAGTGCATGGCTCGTTACTAGTTTAATGAATGCGAAGGCCAAATTAGGGATGGGACTTGCACGATGGAAGAAAAACAACAAAAAACAGGGAATGAAAAAGACAAAAGTCATAAAAAATAATAAAGCTCCATCTTTTAAGCATGTTGTGAGACGAACATATCATGTATTGAAGCAATCCAACCCTCAAAGTACTGCAGATGCAATTAGAATCGCTACTAATGCAGCAAAAGATGTTTTAAAAAGTCGTAAGAAGCCCACCAACATTCCCCGGGTCATACCTATCCCGAAAACTGGAGGAGTGTTACCCATAATTCCAATACTCGCTGCTATTGGATCACTTATTGGTGGTGGGTCAGCAGTTGCAAATGCTATTAATACGGCACGACACGCTAAGAAAAAATTGGAAGAAGCTATTCGACACAATAAAAAAATGGAAGAAATAGCAGTCGGCCATGGTGTTTATTTGAAACCATACAAAAAAGGACTTCGACTTTTCCTGAAGCCTGCAAAAAACTTATAGAGACGCTACCCAATAGACCATTAAATGAACTGGACCCGAATAAATTCTGTTGAAAACACATTAAACATTTTAAAGGAGTGTTTATGCGTGACGCTTTACCGCGAAAACCAAGGAAATATGAATGTGGAATAGTGAATCTAGACAACTCTTCAGGACCAGGAAGACATTGGGTAGCATACAGCAAAAAGTACAAAAATATTGAATACTTTGACAGCTTTGGAAATCTTCAGCCTTCAATGGAGATCATAAAATATCTTGGACGAAATATGAGTTATAACTATATGAAGTATCAGCGTTTTGATACAGTAGTTTGTGGTCATATGTGCTTAATGTTTTTATTGCGTCAGCACGGGAGAGATAAATCATGTAAATAAAGGTAATTTACAGAAAAATTGCTAATTCGTTTAAAGTTATCATGTCCTATGCATTAACTTTCACAGGCAATGCATCAGTGCTAAGCGCTGACTACTTCCCTATACTGGAACTTCAATCTGATTACGTGTGTGGGCTGGTTGATTTTCAGACTTATAACTCAATTCCTAACGTTGACTCAACAAATAACTTATTTCACATCGGCGATCTATTGATTGAAATACCAATAGGATCATATGAAATTGATGATATTGCCAAGTATATTACCGATACCTTGGACAGGTCCGGAGAAAATTTTCATGTATTTATGATTGCAAATAACAACACGCTGCAAGTTGAAATCCGGAGCAGTTCACATATACTCGTATATTTCAACAAGGAAAATTCTATTGGGCCACTACTTGGATTCAGTAAGCAAGTACTCACCCCAAATCTTACACATAAATCAGACTTGCCTGTTAATATAATCAAAGTCAGTACAATTCGGGTGGAATGTAATATTATAAGTGGATCATTTTCAAATAGCTCAAAGGTACATACAGTTCACGAGTTCTCACCAACAGTTGCGCCAGGGTATAAAATAGTGGAAGTGCCAAAGAATATGATATATTTACCAGTCAACTCTAGGAGAATAAGCACAATAGTCTTACGACTTGTGGACCAGGACGGTGATTTAGTGAATTTTAGAGGCGAGAGTATTACAAATAGACTTCACTTGAAACTTATAGACTATGCAAATTTATAACGTGAAAATAAATAAAAACCTTAACGCGAGTTACATCAACAACATTCAGTCCATAGCTTCGAAACATCAAGCAACAGAGACTGCTCGGCGAAAAACATTATCAGCTAAGAACAAAAGATTTCTAATATCACAGGGTTTTATTTTGAAAGAAAATTGAATTAAGTGAAAATGATTGACATGCTAAATGTAATGGAAACTGTTTATTACGATAATAGTATATCGAAAATTGAATATCATAGCTACTCACCATTCGTTAGCTCGTTTAACAATAATGACGAAATACGAATCGCTATCCAAAATCAAGATCTCTATTTACACCCAAGCGAGAGCTACATTTACATTGAGGGACAAATATTCAAAGGAGACAAGACTGCAAAGCCGAACGATGTTAAACTAACAAATAATGCTATCGCTTTTCTATTTGAAGAGGTTCGATATGAATTGAATGGCATTGAAATTGATCGCATAAAAAATCCTGGGGTGACATCGACAATTAAAAATACCATATCTCTGTCAGAAAATGAAAGCAAAATGCTTGTCAACGCTTGCTGGTCAATTGAGAATTTGAGTGTAAACGCGGATGCAACTTTTAATTTCTGTATTCCACTGAAAATGCTCTTAGGATTCGCAGAGGACTTTAAAAAAATTATAATGAATGCACGGCATGAGCTAGTTCTAATTCGATCAAGAACTGATGTGAATTCACAACTTTACATGACTGAATCATCATGTTCAATGAAAATTTATAAGCTGCAGTGGTATATCCCTCATGTTACTGTAGCCGATCAAGACAAACTAAGCCTACTGAAAATAACAGAGACAAGCAGTTTTTTGAACATATCATTTAGATCCTGGGATTTGTATGAACTGCCATCAGTTCCACAAACAACTCATCATACATGGTCGGTTAAAACATCAAACCAATTGGAAAAACCACGCTATGTAATATCTGCTTTTCAAACTGCACGAAAAAACGATGGATCAAAGGATGCGTCAAAGTTTGATACATGTAGCTTGACAGATTTTAAAGTTCATCTGAACTCAGAAATCTACCCATATCATGATTTAAACATCAATTTTGATAAAGATCAGTTCGCACTACTTTACGATATGTACTGTAAATTTCAATCATCCTATTACAATAAGATACCACAGCCACTCATAAGCAGGGAGCAGTTGAAATCAATAGCACCCCTAGTCATAATAGATTGTTCACGTCAAAATGAGTCAATCAAAACAGGCCCAGTGGATGTTCGAGCGGAGTTCCGTACATCGAAAAATATTCCGGAGAATACTTCTGCGTATTGCCTGCTCTTACATGATAAGCTATTTTCATACAACCCTCTTACAACTCAAACATTGAAGCAATAAGTAAGAAAAAATAAACTAAAATTAAACAAAGCGATCGTATAAATACTGAATGGACAATGCTCAAGAATTTTTAAAAACAACAAAAATATACCATAGATGTTTATCTACAATAAATGTGACTCTTAACAAAAACAAAACGTGTATAAACGTGAAGAGCATAGATGGAATACTTCATTCATTCAAGAGATCTCAACAAAAGAACGTGTCATAATGTTTTGGGTGGATGTGATTCGAAGCCATATCCCATACTGTATTTGTCAACATTCATGGATTTATTTTCAAATGATAGACATAATTGCTAATGATAAATATTTTGAATTGTATTTAACGGGTCAAGGAGGTCATAAGTCATTGCTGTTTCGTTTAAGAAATGGAGAACCTATCCCTGTAAGTTTCAACATAGATTACAAATTCAAGCCATCGCAACATATTAAGTTTGAGACATTTGGTAAGCATACTATATTCAAGTTTCATGTGTCACTGGGCTGGATGATGTATTTTTTTCTAGGAGGAGATGTTGTTATAATGGGCGCAATATGTGAAACAAGCAATAAGCTACCAGTTATTTGTCCTTTCGAACTAGGCCGTGAAACAAGACATATTTCCTGTGAAGAAGGAAGTCAAATCGGAGGACAGTTACAGCACATCAATAAGAAGACCTCATTTTGCTGCTTCCCCTTTATATAAACTAAACTAGAAGCATTATATGCTTAGAGCTTGAACAACAACCAAGCAGTTAAGACCTTCAAAATGATTCTCGAATATTTCTTGAGTGAATATCCTGACATCTTTCCTGAGCATCGAGCATTCATAGAGAATTATATACTTGAATACAAAAAATATGAGAGAGAAAGTAGCCAATCAATACGGCAAGCATTACGAATCCTGTGAATGGTCTGACTCTGATGCCACATCAGGCGCCGATACATGTATTTGTCATTCATATGAGTGAGAAACGAAATATATCCTTAAACTTATAAAACAATACATTATACTCATATCTCGCGTTTCTACTGCAAAGCATTAAACATAGTCAAACCAGATTGATATATAAATATCGGAAAAGATACTAATTTTTACTAGTTGTTAACTTTCCCGCCATGGACAAGTTTATCTTCGACATACAATTTATTTCCGGAAACAACCATCAATATTTCATCAAAGAGCTCGTCATTCTTCCGCTTGGAACCAAATCTCCTATACTTTATCACTTCAAGCCTCCGTATCCACATCAGGAGCTATCTTCAAAGGCATGTCGTCAAAACGATTATGAAATCGAAAACATCAATGGATTACACTGGAGTGACGGAGATATTTGCTATAATGAACTACCAAACATAATGGACACCTTTACAAACAGTACAATATACATCAAAGGAGATATAAAAGAACAGATTCTCAAGCGATATTTACCAACTGCTGATATCATACAATTAAATATACCTAAGTTAAGTGAACTTAAAAATTATTCAACATATTGTCGAATTCATAATGATAAAAAACAGTACATCCGATGTGCAGTACAAAATTGTATCAATATTTATTTGTATTTGCTAGTCAATGGTATTCTACAATAAACAAGTTTATATGAAAAAGAAGAAATAAATCTTTTATTTTACTCTAACATCTAAAATTCCCATACTCAAATTTCCACATATATCAAGTAGCACTACTTACTGTTCCCATCATTGGGATAATTACAAGCAGCACCTTATAAATCATACTCCCATCATCACCATACATTTATCTCACTTGACTAGCTTCTATTCTCATCAATACGATCACTAGAAGCCATGTCCAATTATCACCTCATAAAATTTAACCACAAGAACTAATAGCCTTTCCCTAACATGGAAAAGATTAACTCACTTGATTTCACGTGTGAAAAAACATCCTCAAGATGCATGCAAGTGCATATGGATGCATGCAAGTGCATGCGATAAGAAAAAACGCTGCGGAAGGTACTTGAGATTGAAAAGGATCGTCTGTAGAATGTAGACAGCCGTGTAAATGGTTTATGGGTTCATGTATCTTGACCTTTTTACGACATGGGATATCATGGGAATATTTAGGAATTGATATCGGTATTCTCGTTGTAATGAGAAAAATTTATATAATTAAATGAATGGATGAATGAAATTTATATGTAAGCTCTAATGATTATTAAAACTAAGACATATATAGGAAACCCATCCAGATGAATAAAAAATATGGATAGTATAATTATCTATCGCTAAAAGCGTCAAAGACTTAAACATTTATATTGACCCTATATAAACACGCGAGGAAATCTAAGTCTTTAATCTACTAACTGAAAACACGGGGCTATCCTAGACAGAAATCAACTTTCTAGTTTCACTATTTACCATCACAGGCTGTAAAGGCTAAGGATATGCATCAGTAATCTAAAGACATATGACTACTTCTACTAACCGCTAGAGGGTACTATAATTCGGAACGCTTACCTACTTAACGATGACACACATGTTTATTTACCTAAGACCCATACCTTCTCATTCCCGGCACCCACCTATGCTAATTCAATA
>OZ017738.1:218925488-218930488 GCA_963969285.1 Odontomyia ornata | reverse complement strand
GTAATAGTCCTGTTTTCGGCAAATGATACGTCTTATCTTCTGTTAGGTTCCATTCGAAAGACAAAAAATTCAATTTACGGTAAAGGACATGCATAAACGGTACACTCAGTCATCGTTTCTACCGGGAATAACCAATAAATCATTTCGAAGTACAGAATAAATATCATTCAACATTATTTGGAGCAAATTCATTGGGGAAATGTTCAGGATGCTTTCCTCTTCCGCAATCATTCTTCGCCTAATGATGAACTTGTTAAAAGATCCTTTTTATATCCTTAGACGTAAACGTTAGACATAAGATCTATGAAATTCTCCGAAGAAACAATAAGGAATGTGTGATTGCAAATTATTGAGTTAATCGCCATTTAAAAATTGATTCGCTACTTTCTAGTTTATATTCTGCATTATATGCCCAGAATAGCACTACAGCCCCTCTCAGCCTTTCGCTTAGAGATAGTTAGAGTATCTCATTTATATGACCGTATCGTTTTTTCAGAAGTAAGTTTGGTCAATACCATGTTCCTGTGTGTCTGCTGAGCTATGATATGATCTGATTAAATCAGTATATATCACCACTGAGTGAACACTCGTAGTCTGTCCGAAAATCTCCTGAACTAGATCACTTTAGCTAAACTTTTTAATTGGATCATTTCACCCTTTTCACATCAATTTAATGTAAATCTATACGACAAATTTGCTCTACATTTGAAGCTTTATCTAACGTCGCGCGGATATCGATCACTCTTTCGGTTGGCTCCGATAGCTTTTTAAATTACTTTTTATGGAATTGTTTGCAGCTACATATAAATGAGTTGCATATTTTGAATAATAATTTTTCTGAAAAATTATTAGAGAAGAAAAATGTTAGAAGAAGGTGGTTTCGACGTGTGCACTAATTCTCCTCAGGCCATCACACTTAGATACACACCGGTGATGGCGACCGCCATGCTCAGAGGTGAGGGAGTTAATTTTTAATTTTTCTCCTTATGCAAACTCAATATGTTTTTGTATCTGCAAGTTATATTCAAGGTAAATTCCTCTTGTAAGTATTTGTATTAGCTAAACTTTTTAATTGGATCATTTCACCCTTTTCACATCAATTTAATGTAAATCTATACGACCAATTTGCTCTACATTTGAAGCTTTATCTAACGTCGCGCGGATATCGATCACTCTTTCGGATGGCTCCGATAGCTTTTTAAATTACTTTTTATGGAATTGTTTGCAGCTACATATAAATGAGTTGCATATTTTGAATAATAATTTTTCTGAAAAATTATTAGAGAAGAAAAATGTTAGAAGAAGGTGGTTTCGACGTGTGCACTAATTCTCCTCAGGCCATCACACTTGGATACACACCGGTGATGGCGACCACCATGCTCAGAGGTGAGGGAGTTAATTTTTAATTTTTCTACTTATGCAAACTCAATATGTTTTTGTATCTGCAAGTTATATTCAAGGTAAATTTCTCTTGTAAGTATTTGTATTAGCTAAACTTTTTAATTGGATCATTTCACCCTTTTCACATCAATTCAATGTAAATCCATACGACAAATTTGCTCTACATTTGAAGCTTTATCTAACGTCGCGCGGATATCGATCACTCTTTCGGATGGCTCCGATAGCTTTTTAAATTACTTTTTATGGAATTGTTTGCAGCTACATATAAATGAGTTGCATATTTTGAATAATAATTTTTCTGAAAAATTATTAGAGAAGAAAAATGTTAGAAGAAGGTGGTTTCGACGTGTGCACTAATTCTCCTCAGGCCATCACACTTAGATACACACCGGTGATGGCGACCACCATGCTCAGAGGTGAGGGAGTTAATTTTTAATTTTTCTACTTATGCAAACTCAATATGTTTTTGTATCTGCAAGTTATATTCAAGGTAAATTTCTCTTGTAAGTATTTGTATTAGCTAAACTTTTTAATTGGATCATTTCACCCTTTTCACATCAATTTAATGTAAATCTATACGACAAATTTGCTCTACATTTGAAGCTTTATCTAACGTCGCGCGGATATCGAAACCACCTTCTTCTAACATTTTTCTTCTCTAATAATTTTTCAGAAAAATTATTATTCAAAATATGCAACTCATTTATATGTAGCTGCAAACAATTCCATAAAAAGTAATTTAAAAAGCTATCGGAGCCATCCGAAAGAGTGACCGATATCCGCGTGACGTTAGATAAAGCTTCAAATGTAGAGCAAATTTGTCGTATAGATTTACATTAAATTGATGTGAAAAGGGTGAAATGATGCAATTAAAAAGTTTAGCTAATACAAATACTTACAAGAGAAATTTACCTTGAATATAACTTGCAGATACAAAAACATATTGAGTTTGCATAAGTAGAAAAATTAAAAATTAACTCCCTCACCTCTGAGCATGGTGGTCGCCATCACCGGTGTGTATCTAAGTGTGATGGCCTGAGGAGAATTAGTGCACACGTCGAAACCACCTTCTTCTAACATATTCTTCTCTAATAATTTTTCAGAAAAATTATTATTCAAAATATGCAACTCATTTATATGTAGCTGCAAACAATTCCATAAAAAGTAATTTAAAAAGCTATCGGAGCCAACCGAAAGAGTGATCGATATCCGCGCGACGTTAGATAAAGCTTCAAATGTAGAGCAAATTTGTCGTATAGATTTACATTAAATTGATGTGAAAAGGGTGAAATGATCCAATTAAAAAGTTTAGCTAATACAAATACTTACAAGAGAAACTTACCTTGAATATAACTTGCAGATACAAAAACATATTGAGTTTGCATAAGTAGAAAAATTAAAAATTAACTCCCTCACCTCTGAGCATGGTGGTCGCCATCACCGGTGTGTATCTAAGTGTGATGACCTGAGGAGAATTAGTGCACACGTCGAAACCACCTTCTTCTAACATTTTTCTTCTCTAATAATTTTTCAGAAAAATTATTATTCAAAATATGCAACTCATTTATATGTAGCTGCAAACAATTCCATAAAAAGTAATTTAGATCACTTTGTTTACCAACCATAGATATATATATATATATATATATATATATATATATATATATATATATATATATATATATATATATATATATATATATATATATAGATATATAAATATATAGATATATATATATATATATATATATATATATATATATATATATATAGACATATAGACATATATATATATATATATATATATATATATATATATATATATATATGCAGGGTGGTCAAAAAGTCGCGGATCAAACGCAACTAGGGGTTAGGTGGGATCATCAGCTGCAAAAAATTGTTCTACGCGAGGTCTTTAAAGTCAAACCCTGCAGAGTTATAATTTATTTTGTGTTTTTATGAGAAAATTAACTATTTTTACTAATTATTATAAAAATTCGAAAAAATCTACAACCTGAATTGTTTTTATGATTTTCACTAGATTGGTACTGATGAGTCCTTGCGTTAGACATCCTATTTATGGTTGTTTATTGGGTGTGTTGAAGATAATATTAAGTTTTACGATTTTTTTTTTCTCAAATCATACCTTCTTATTTACTTCGGACCCCCCTGTGAAGAAAAAATACTCTACCGAAAAGTGACCCTGTATTATAAGTTTTGGCGCATTAAATAGGGATTCTGAAAAGGTATGACACATGGCCATGAGTGACTCTAATATCTTTCTAGGAAGAAAAAACAAAACAAAGATTGTGAAATAATTGTTTTAATAAAATAAAACATTTTACAATAAATGCTCAAAATTTCTACCTCTGACCATAATACCTTTCTACCTCTGACTATAATACCTGCCTGCTCTTGGAGCATGCTGACCGGGTAAGACTCCCTCCATGTAGGAATTATGTACGCGCATAAAGACCCTGTAGTCCGGAAAACGATCACGGTTAGGGTAGCGTTGACGATATTCCCTGGCAGCAGCCCGGGCATTGCCGTCGCAAAAGCCATACAGGTAATGCATTTCTGCATACTCCCGTTGGGTGTATTCTCTCCTCGCAGCAGCCATCTGTCCACTTATTTAGCCAATCCGTCCGATTCCGAATCTAGTCCGATTCACACAGCACTGGTCACAGGTAGGCAATCTCTCACAAGTCCGAAAAACACAGCGTAGGTCAAATGGTCAAGGGAAAGAAACTGATCACAAGTCGTCGTGAAACCGAGAAAAAGAACACGTGCTTAGTCACAGGCAGGAAACGAGTCACTAAAGAACAGTCTAAACATTCAAAAGAAAGATACTCACGCGCATCCCCCGGCCACCACCCCACCCGGCCCGGCCTTTGGTTTCCTAGAAAAAATATCGCTACCTGAAGTGATGGGCGAAATGGCCTTTTATTGACAAAGGATGAAACGGTTAGTGTAAAAGGGAGGCAGAAAGTCTTTGTCATTAATTGTATTAGTTCTAGCTTATTTTTAACTCGGTTAGGCCGAGTTTTATGGTTGGGTTAATTTTGGTCTTCCTACGAATGATCGTCCTCGAAAGATATCAAACCTACGCATAGCCATGTGTTATACCTTTTCAGAATCCCTATTAAATGCGCCAAAACTTATAATACAGGGTCACTTTTCGGTAGAGTATTTTTTTTCACAGGGGGGTCCGAAGTAAATAAGAAGGTATGATTTGAGAAAGAAAAATCGTAAAACTCAATATTATCTTCAACACACCCAATAAACAACCATAAATAGCATGTCTAACGCAAGGACTCTTCAGTACCAATCTAGTGAAAATCATAAAAACAATACAGGTTGTAGATTTTTTCGAATTTTTATAAGAATTAGTAAAAATACTTAATTTTTCTCATAAAAACACAAAATAAATTATAACTCTGCAGGGTTTGACTTTAAAGACCTCGCGTAGAACAATTTTTTGCAGCTGATGACCCCATCTAACCCCTAGTTGCGTTTGATCCACGACTTTTTGACCACCCTGTATATATATATGTCTATATGTCTATATATATATATATATATATATATATATATATATA
>OZ017738.1:218727988-218922988 GCA_963969285.1 Odontomyia ornata | reverse complement strand
GCTTCGTCTCAGGATCGTATTCGAAAACGCACGTCTCGTCTGCTGTAATAACGTGGTGAAAGAACTCTGGTTCGGGTGCTCGATCGTACGCTCCATTTTCACTCCGACGGCGTAACTGAACACGCACTCTGCCCTCGCTCGATGCTATTTTTCCACGCTTGAAGGCAACTGCTGCAGCCCGGTTCCCTTTACCTAGACCCCCACCACCACTACAGCACCAGATACTCGGTTAGCAGACGCTTTGACGGCGCATATATATATATATATATATATATATATATATATATATATATATATATATATATATTTATATTTATAGTTATATATATATATATATATATATATATATATTTATATATATATATATATATATATATATATATATATATATATATAGATATATATATATATATATTATATATATATATATATATATATATATATATATATACACATAAATTTATATACATATATATATATATATATATATATATATATATATATATATATATATTTATATACATATATATATATATATATACATATATATATATATTTATATATATATATATACGAGGTGTGTTCAAAAAGTATCACGAATTTTGAATTTTCGCGGGTTACGTATATTCGAATTTCGATTTTTTTGTGGCGTTATGTTGGTACTCATGTCTGTCACTTATGCCGATAAGCTCGGCCATTTTGAATGTTCACTTAATTGGTGATAGGTGCTTTACTTGCACGTGTTTTCAATCGTCTTCGATTTTTACTTATTCAAAAAAATGGATCAAAGAACGTGTATCAAATTTTGTGTGAAAAACGAAATTAAGTGCGCGGATGCATTCCGAACGTTGACTGTGGCATACGGAGAAGCTACCTTGGACCGAAGCAACGTTTATCGGTGGTAGAAAATGTTTTTAGAAGGCCGAGAAGATGTGAACGACGAAGAGCGTGCCGGACGCCCGAGCACTTCAACAACAGACGAAAAAATTAATGAAGTGGAGAAAATGGTATTGGCCAATCGTCGAATCACCGTTAGAGAAGTTGCTGAGGACCTAAACATATCGATTGGCTCGTGCCATTCGATTTTTATCAACGATTTGGGCATGAGACGGGTCGCCGCGAAATTCGTACCAAAATTGCTCAATTGCGACCAAAAACAGCAACGCATGAACATTGCTAATGAGATGCTAAACTCTGTCCGCGACGAACCAAATTTGCTCCAGAGGGTCATAACTGGTGATGAATCGTTGGTTTATGGTTATGATGTGGAAACCAAAGCTCAATCATCTCAATGGAAGCTGCCGCATGAACCAAGACCGAAAAAAGCGCGCCAAGTTCGGTCGAATGTGAAAGTTTTCTTCGATTGCAGGGCGTGGTGCATCATGAGTTCTTGCCACAGGAAAGAACGGTCAATAAGGAATATTACCTGCAAGTTATGCGCAATTTGCGCGAAGCAATCCGCCAGAAACGCCCGGAATTGTGGGAGAACAAAAATTGGCTTTTGCACCACGATAACGCCCCTGCTCACACATCGTTGCTTGTGCGCGACTTTTTGGCCAAAAACAACACACTAATGATGCCGCAGCCACCGTATTCCCCAGATCTGGCCCCCAGTGACTTTTTCTTGTTTCCTAAACTGAAGAGGCCCATGAAAGGACGACGTTACGCTACGCTTGACGAGATAAAGACGGCATCGAAGGAGGAGCTGAACAAGATTAAAAAAAATGATTTTTTGAAGTGCTTCGAAGATTGGAAAAACCGTTGGCACAAGTGTATAATATCTCATGCGGATTACTTTGAAGGGGACAAAATAGATATTCATGAATAAATAAATAATTTTTGAAAAAAAAAACAAAATTCGCGATATTTTTTGAACACACCTCGTATATATATATATATTTATATACATATATATATATATATATATATATATATATATATATATATATATATATATATATATATATATCTATATATCTATATATATATATATATATATAAATTCGCGATATTTTTTGAACACACCTCGTATATATATATATATATTTATATACATATATATATATATATATATATATATATATATATATATATATATATATATCTATATATATATATATATATATATATATATATATATACATGTATATATATATATATATATATATATATATATATATATATATATATATACATGTATATATATATATATATATATATATATATATATATATATATATATATATATATATAGACGTATATATAGATATTCATTTATATATATGTATGTATATATGATTATTCCGAGTTAGAAAGCAAATGAACGACATCATGTACTGCATACAGGAACACCGTAAGCCAAGAGCCAAACTAGAAATTGTGCACCTGG
Source organism: Odontomyia ornata (assembly GCA_963969285.1). Taxonomy (NCBI): domain Eukaryota; kingdom Metazoa; phylum Arthropoda; class Insecta; order Diptera; family Stratiomyidae; genus Odontomyia; species Odontomyia ornata. The sequence continues at coordinate 218,920,599 of OZ017738.1, read as the reverse complement.
ACCGTCTTGCCCCATATTACATCCAGGGAGAATTGACTGCAACTGGCGACACATCCTTTCGGGGCGAAAAGAACTGAGCTGGAGGCAGTGTTACATGCACGAATAATTTTGTGAGCCTCCTTCACAATTGTTTTCACAACCATTAAGAACTTAATGATCAACAAGCGAATGTACTCGAAAACCCACCAAGCATGATCAACATCTGAAAGTGAATCACTGCCCCATTCATTAAGCCAGTCGAATAATCCAGGTAATTCACCAATGTAGGAGAAATGAATTGAATGTCTAGGGACCCTATGTAAAGCTGAGCTTAATGAATGAGGGATTCATTACAAGCGCGATAGTAAAACTGCGATGGTGTGGAGTGTGAATTGAAAAGCGATATTGATCGAGTAATAGTAAAGTGATTTTCGTTGATAGTTAAGACAGTTAAAGTAAAAATTTATAGACAAAGTGAAAATTAAAATCAGTGAAAGTGCTAAATTAATGATTGTGCATTTATTAGTAAATAAACTCTTTTAACTTTATTTAAAAGACGTTGCGTTTTCACTTTCCCCGGAACATTAAAATCACTGGCCGCGAACCATAACACGCGACAATATCTTTGAGGATTTGTTCAATTTGTGGTATTAGTAATCGTAAAGCGAAATGGCAGCAGTTTCAGATGAGGAAATCGAATGAATTTGCGGTATTTTTCCCCAAATTCAACATTTAAGTTACACACTATTAATGCTTGATTAAATTTATTAATGAACAGCTGAAGATGAGCACCTACAATTTAGAGGTGAAACAACTCTTGTAAGTAGGATTGTGCTCCTACTGGAAGGGCTTTGTAACCATCTAGGATTTGAAATAAGTTTTCTGATGGCATGAATCGATGACTCAAATTATGCATCCAATACTTGCATAAGAAATCATTCAAATTTGTCTAAAAGATGCAGAGTTTCGTTCATAAGTACAAAACAGGTACCATTTTACTCCAGATTAAATAAATTTTCTGAATGCTTAGCCAATTTAACATACTTTAATTAAACAATATTCTTTAATTTTCCCTGAAAGTCCGAAGAAAAAAAGAGTACCTAGGTCGATCTGAAGTATGTATCAACCATCAACACGTGTTATTGTTGTTATAGTTCCATGCAATTGAAACGGCGATAGCTCACTTGATTATGATCTAATTGATATGAAATTGCTAATACGTAAGATTTTTATATCAACATATATAACTGTAAAATTTAAAGAAACTTAAGGGCACCGTTACGGTTCTTGGGAGGAATGTAATATTTATAAGTTGAGTGAATTCTGATTTGTAAGGTATTCGTTGCCCTTGTACTCATAAACGCCTGCCAGAGTGATGTTTTTCTGGTTTGTCGGCTCAAAGATGTCCAATTGCTAGGGGAGCGAATACAAATAATTATTGTACATTTTGCCTCATCCTTGACATCCTGATGCAAAAAAAATTTCAGATTCTGAAAGTGCAAAGACCTTTCATTTAATACCTTACTCAACTGCATTTGATGAATAAATTTGTTAAGGGCCATTTCGTTGTGAGGGGTGAGTGCCCATAAAAAATTCTAAAATATTTGATAAGACCTAAATTTCCGAGAGATCACCACTTCTGGACCTTTTCACAAAGTTTGAGCTTTATTGCTTCTATAGTTTCTGAACAAACTTCCTGTAACGCATGAATGAACGGACAAATGGACAGATAGACAAACGGACAGCCAGGATGTGAAACTACTAAGTTTTCGTAAAATTTATTTCACGAAACCCTAAAATCAAAAAGGTGCATCGAATAGCAAATAACATACAGGTTGAAATTTGTAAAACTTTGCTAATAATATTAGGATTTAGAATTTTCACCATTAAAACTAGTATCATTAAATTGGTATGAACTAGCCATTTAAGTAGTTTTTTACAGATTCTTACATTCCATAAGTTTCAATAAAATTTACAGAAGTTATAGAAATTTTAATTTCTCCTGATTTGAACACTCATATACGATTTTGCTACTTTGTGGGCTTTCCATCGAACTAGACACTACTTTTTTGATTGGATCGTCTCCAGATTTTCAGATAAGATGTGTCACTAAAATACATATATATATATATATATATATATATATATATATATATATATATATATATATATATATATATATATATATATTTATATATATATATATATATATATATATATATATATATATATATATATATATATATATATATATATATATATATAAATTTATATACATATATATATATATATATATATATATATATATATATATATATATGTATATATATATATATATATATATATATATATATTTATATACATATATATATATATATATATATATATATATATACATATATTTATATACATATATATATATATATATACATGTATATATATACATATATATATATATATATATATATATATATATATATATATATATATATATATCTATATATATATAGATGTATATATAGATATTTATTTATATATATGTAATCATCGAGTGATTTCTACAGTCAATATGAAGGAATTTACTTGAAACGATCCTTCATAACCGTATCACTCGTTCACATGTATTCAATACCCACTGTCTCCGTTTTCAGTTAATTTTGGTACATATTTTTCATGAAAGTTATGCCCTATCGTTAAACGAAAGCTCAGCTATGCATTTTCATGTTCATCTTTAAAGTTATGGTCTGTTATAGAAGGAAAAATATTGTCTTTTAGGTCATGATTTTCGCCAGTCTTTAGTATGGAAAACACTTATCCTAGATTTCTGGGCATATAATGCAGGATATAAACTAGAAAGTAGCGAATCAATTTTAAAATGGCGATTAGCTCTATAATTTGCAATCAACCTTTCCTTATTATTTCTTCGGGGAATTCCATGAATCTTATGTTTAACATTTACGTCTAAGGACATAAAAAGGATCTTTTAACAAGTTCATCATTAGGCGAAGAATGATTGCGGAAGAGAAAAGCATCCTGAAATTTTCCCCAATGAAAATCCTCCAAATAATGTTGAATGGTATTTATTCTGCACTTCGAAATAATTTATTGGTTATTTCCGGTAAAAATCAATTCACCAGACTCAATAATCCGACTGCCTGAAACACTTGATACCCACCCTGCAAGCCTTTGTCTTTTCCACCTAGCTGATTTCCGTTTGCACCGTTTTTCCCTGCACTGCAAGTTATGTGGAGATGTATGTACGTCACAACCACTATTCAGTCCAGCTGATTATCTCACAAAGATGAAGATGTTAGAGTCCAATGTCATAGACGACCTTGATCTTAAGACGAACACTCTGCAAGAAAAATTTACTGAACTAAAATTATGACCATGCTGCCGCCAGAGATAACCGACCAGTCCACATAGAGGTGTCAAACTAATGCGCACGCACATCCAATTATGTGAATGTTTTGGAGGAGGAGATCTAGTATCCTCTATTTGATCAGAGCCCATTCACCCATACAAGATTTTCTTGCCATTTGATGTGGAATAAATATGAATTGGAGAAGTGCGTATACGTAAATAGAGTTCTTTGCGGAACTGTTTAGTGATGCCAAGCAATGTCGTGGAATTTACGCTTAAAGCAAATTTGATTAAGTTTTATAGGGGCGGATTATAGATAAAAATGTAAGCAACATCATGAAAAACCAAAAAAGTTTACTAGCGCGAATATTTGATTTGTAACACGATTTTATTAACAAAAATAAATGAGAAGATTATTTGTACTTTAATGCCATGAGCACCTTTAGTGGGAAAAAAATGAACGCGAAGCTACCTTTGACTAGGAGCTTTGTTTTCCTATACATGCAGCTGGTCTTCAAAATCGTCAAAACTGAATAAAATATTTTATTTGCAAGCTTTATTTTTCGGCGTATTACGTCTCTTTTATTACTGTTTCTCGTTATTTTGGCACCTAAGTACACAAGTTTGCTCATATTTTTGATACTGTATTCGCCAAGTATGATATTTTGTGTATATGAGATATTCTTCCTTGACTGCGTCATGAGCTTTGTTTTATGTATTTTCATTGATTTGTAGCCATACTGGTTTTGCTTCGCTGTTGAATTGAAGAGGAGTTTTTTGGCACTTTTTGATAACCGTGACAAAATGTTCATAGTAGCTAGAGAATACCGATTCTGGAGCACCTTTTCCATACTTTTTCCATATATATATATATATATATATATATATATATATATATATATATAAATATATATATATATATATATATATATATATATATATATATATATTTATATATATATATATATAAATATATATATATATATATATATATATATATATATATATATATATATATATATATATAATATATATATATATATATATATATATATATATATATATATATATATATATATATATATATATATATATATATAGATATAGATATTGTAAATATATAGATAGATATATACGCATATATCTATATAGATATATATGCATATATCTATATATAGATATATATATATATACATATATATATATATATATATATATATATATATATATATATATATATATATATATATATATATATATATATAGATATATATAACCAAAGTTTAGCTCCAACTTTTACCAAATTTGGTACAAAGATCCACTCCAATGTGTGGTAAGGCTCAGAATAAAAATCAAAAGTCAAACCATCTGAAAGTAAATGGTGGCCGCTCAAACGGCGAAAAAAGTTGAAAAATAAAAAACATTTCAGGGTCAGGTCACAATATCAAAATAGCGGCTAGGGACAGTTTAAAATTCGAAAACTTCTTACAGCTGGAATTTTTTTTTATATTTCATGAAAGCTTAAGTCAAGTCAGACGTTGATGAGATCTTGTGCTAAAATATATCAGAACTAAATTCGATTCTTTTGAACGCTGCAGACTTTAGCAGTTGTGGGATTTCCATTTCAGTCAAAAAATTACATATATTTTCAGATACATGGTACAACAAATTCAAGAAACTGAGTTTAAAAAGAATTGAAATACAAAAAATTTGCCACTAAAAGAAGTGAAACAAAAAACTTTTAGGAAAAACAGACTTCAGAATGTCCTAAAAAGGATGAAATAAATTTTATTGAATAATGTTCTCTCTTTTTCCTGAGTTTGCTACTTACATATTCTTTGTATGGCTGATTCTCAGTTCCGCTGCACCGGGCTTCATGTTCAATTGTAAGTTCTGCCATGGTCTTATTAGTCGCTTTCACTTCCATCCAGAGCTCGTTGCTCGTCATTAAGGATGCGTCTGATAAGATGGGAGCCAGCTGGTTGTCGAGGGTTGCCGTGAAATTTTTAGCCACAGACGTAGTTTGGAGTCCTTTGATGTGAAATTTATGTAGCGGGCTCGTCTTCGCCAAATATGCCTTTGCTATACGACATCGAATGGTTAATTTGATTAAGTAATAGTCTAAGTTAGAATTAGTTCCTCGGTATGTACGTACGTCAAATATGCTCGAGGCTCAACTTTGTCGGATCAGAACATGGTCGATCTGGTTTGAAGCCTAGGTCATTTTATAAATGCGTCGAAGTGGGAAGCAGGTCGAACGTAAGACTAGATATCTGTTACATGCTAAGTTAATCAGGCGCTGGTCGTTGCCATATGTTTCATCGTGGAGGCTATCTCCTCCAGTTATTACCCGATGAGATATCTTATTACCAATCTTAGTGTGAAAATTATCCAGAATTATTTTTGGATCTTTGTAGGCGTTGACCAGTCTTTCTAGGTGATTGTAAAATGCTTCCTTCGTTTTCTCCTTCTTTTTTCGGTTCGGGCGTGTATGTTCATCAGCTAGATTGTGAAGAATTTGTTTTAAACGGATCACAAAACCATTCATTAACTGCCTTGAAATCAATAACGTGCGATTTGAACTCCCTATCCACAATGGATTCCCCTCCAAATTCTCGTTTTCCCACTTTTGAATATTGTGTGCGACCTCATGTCTTGAACATCATTTCAAGTAAAGCTCGTTTCATGTCTTGCCAGTATTTTTAATTTATATTGACTGGCCTGTTGGAAAAATTCCTTAACAGAGCCAGGGTAATTGAGTGATCAGACATTGCAGGATCCAATTCCATAGTCCTTTTTTGTTTGCAAGGTCATTGCCGTGAGTCCAATTGTAGGGTTTTTCAGGGCTGGAGAGTTAGCCCGTCACCCAGCTTCGATTCCAGTGGCATGGTTATTACTTCGATTCCGTTATCAGGTGCAAAAGACTCGCTCTGACCCTCACAAAGGAGGTGTAAGTAGGATTTAGTAGCAGAGCTGTGAATATATTCAAAGTTATTAGCATTTCTCAGCATTTAATGTCCCATTATCAGGGAACCAGTAAATCCAATGTGTGACCCTGAGAACATTTACTACCATTAAATGTGGGACTTGAGATGAGGAATCATGGAAACTGTGGGTTGGGAAAACAAGGAGTTCCCTCCTCCTTTCTCAAACGGGCTTGGGACCGTCTACAGCAGGGTCAATTTTTATCTTAGTATACACAATATACACAGCTTCATAATGCTCGAATAAGATAAACAAGTTATGTGGACAGAGCTACGCTCATGCCAGAAGAGTTTTTACTTAACCTACAATATGAAGATATTTAAAATGATTTAATTCAAGAAAAACGTTCATGACATGCAAAAAAAATATATTCATGCTTTAAAAAAAACTCCATTTTAACCAGCCAACATTTCAGTCAACGGAATCTTATATGTACTTTAGTGACACATCTTATCTGAAAATGTGGAGACGATCCAATCAAAAAAGTAGTGTCTAGTTCGATGGAAAGCCCACAAAGTAGAAAAATCGTATATGAGTGTTCAAATCAGGAGAAATTAAAATTTCTATAACTTCTGTAAATTTTATTGAAACTTATGGAATGTAAGAATCTGTAAAAAAATACTTAAATGGCTAGTTCATTCCAATTCAATGATATTCGTTTTAATGGTGAAAATTCTTAATCCTAATATTATTAGCAAAGTTTTACAAATTTCAACCTGTATGTTATTTGCTATTCGATGCACCTTTCTGATTTTAGGGTTTCGTGAAATAAATTTTACAAAAACTTAGTAGTTTTACATCCTGGCTGTCCGTTTGTCTATCTGTCCATTTGTCCGTTCATTCATGCGTTACAGGAAGTTTGTTCAGAAACTATAGAAGCAATAAAGCTCAAACTTTGTGAAAAGGTCCAGAAGTGGTGATCTCTCGGAAATTTAGGTCTTATCAAATATTTTAGAATTTTTTATGGGCACTCACCCCTCACAACGAAATGGCCCTTAACAAATTTATTCATCAAATGCAGTTGAGTAAGGTATTAAATGAAAGGTCTTTGCACTTTCAGAATCTGAAATTTTTTTTGCATCAGGATGTCAAGGATGAGGCAAAATGTACGATAATTATTTGTATTCGCTCCCCTAGCAATTGGACATCTTTGAGCCGACAAACCAGAAAAACATCACTCTGGCAGGCGTTTATGAGTACAAGGGCAACGAATACCTTACAAATCAGAATTCACTCAACTTATAAATATTACATTCCTCCCAAGAACCGTAACGGTGCCCTTAAGTTTCTTTAAATTTTACAGTTATATATGTTGATATAAAAATCTTACGTATTAGCAATTTTATATCAATTAGATCATAATCAAGTGAGCTATCGCCGTTTCAATTGCATGGAACTATAACAACAATAACACGTGTTGATGGTTGATACATATTTCAGATCGACCTAGGTACTCTTTTTTTCTTCGGACTTTCAGGGAAAATTAAAGAATATTGTTAATCAGGCGCTGGTCGTTGCCATATGTTTCATCGTGGAGGCTATCTCCTCCAGTTATTACCCGATGAGATATCTTATTACCAATCTTAGTGTGAAAATTATCCAGAATTATTTTTGGATCTTTGTAGGCGTTGACCAGTCTTTCTAGGTGATTGTAAAATGCTTCCTTCGTTTTCTCCTTCTTTTTTCGGTTCGGGCGTGTATGTTCATCAGCTAGATTGTGAAGAATTTGTTTTAAACGGATCACAAAACCATTCATTAACTGCCTTGAAATCAATAACGTGCGATTTGAACTCCCTATCCACAATGAATTCCCCTCCAAATTCTCGTTTTCCCACTTTTGAATATTGTGTGCGACCTCATGTCTTGAACATCATTTCAAGTAAAGCTCGTTTCATGTCTTGCCAGTATTTTTAATTTATATTGACTGGCCTGTTGGAAAAATTCCTTAACAGAGCCAGGGTAATTGAGTGATCAGACATTGCAGGATCCAATTCCATAGTCCTTTTTTGTTTGCAAGGTCATTGCCGTGAGTCCAATTGTAGGGTTTTTCAGGGCTGGAGAGTTAGCCCGTCACCCAGCTTCGATTCCAGTGGCATGGTTATTACTTCGATTCCGTTATCAGGTGCAAAAGACTCGCTCTTACCCTCACAAAGGAGGTGTAAGTAGGATTTAGTAGCAGAGCTGTGGATATATTCAAAGTTATTAGCATTTCTCAGCATTTAATGTCCCATTATCAGGGAACCAGTAAATCCAATGTGTGACCCTGAGAACATTTACTACCATTAAATGTGGGACTTGAGATGAGGAATCATGGAAACTGTGGGTTGGGAAAACAAGGAGTTCCCTCCTCCTTTCTCAAACGGGCTTGGGACCGTCTACAGCAGGGTCAATTTTTATCTTAGTATACACAATATACACAGCTTCATAATGCTCGAATAAGATAAACAAGTTATGTGGACAGAGCTACGCTCATGCCAGAAGAGTTTTTACTTAACCTACAATATGAAGATATTTAAAATGATTTAATTCAAGAAAAACGTTCATGACATGCAAAAAAAATATATTCATGCTTTAAAAAAAATTCTATTTTAACCAGCCAACATTTCAGTCAACGGAATCTTATATGTACTTTAGTGACACATCTTATCTGAAAATGTGGAGACGATCCAATCAAAAAAGTAGTGTCTAGTTCGATGGAAAGCCCACAAAGTAGAAAAATCGTATATGAGTGTTCAAATCAGGAGAAATTAAAATTTCTATAACTTCTGTAAATTTTATTGAAACTTATGGAATGTAAGAATCTGTAAAAAAATACTTAAATGGCTAGTTCATTCCAATTCAATGATATTCGTTTTAATGGTGAAAATTCTTAATCCTAATATTATTAGCAAAGTTTTACAAATTTCAACCTGTATGTTATTTGCTATTCGATGCACCTTTCTGATTTTAGGGTTTCGTGAAATAAATTTTACAAAAACTTAGTAGTTTTACATCCTGGCTGTCCGTTTGTCTATCTGTCCATTTGTCCGTTCATTCATGCGTTACAGGAAGTTTGTTCAGAAACTATAGAAGCAATAAAGCTCAAACTTTGTGAAAAGGTCCAGAAGTGGTGATCTCTCGGAAATTTAGGTCTTATCAAATATTTTAGAATTTTTTATGGGCACTCACCCCTCACAACGAAATGGCCCTTAACAAATTTATTCATCAAATGCAGTTGAGTAAGGTATTAAATGAAAGGTCTTTGCACTTTCAGAATCTGAAAATTTTTTTGCATCAGGATGTCAAGGATGAGGCAAAATGTACGATAATTATTTGTATTCGCTCCCCTAGCAATTGGACATCTTTGAGCCGACAAACCAGAAAAACATCACTCTGGCAGGCGTTTATGAGTACAAGGGCAACGAATACCTTACAAATCAGAATTCACTCAACTTATAAATATTACATTCCTCCCAAGAACCGTAACGGTGCCCTTAAGTTTCTTTAAATTTTACAGTTATATATGTTGATATAAAAATCTTACGTATTAGCAATTTTATATCAATTAGATCATAATCAAGTGAGCTATCGCCGTTTCAATTGCATGGAACTATAACAACAATAACACGTGTTGATGGTTGATAAATACTTCAGATCGACCTAGGTACTCTTTTTTTCTTCGGACTTTCAGGGAAAATTAAAGAATATTGTTTAATTACAGTATGTTAAATTGGCTAAGCATTCAGAAATTTATTTAATCTGGAGTAAAATGGTACCTGTTTTGTACTTATGAACGAAACTCTGCATCTTTTAGACAAATTTGAATGATTTCTTATGCAAGTATTGGATGCATAATTTGAGTCATCGATTCATGCCATCAGAAAACTTATTTCAAATCCTAGATGGTTACAAAGCCCTTCCAGTAGGAGCACAATCCTACTTACAAGAGTTGTTTCACCTCTAAATTGTAGGTGCTCATCTTCAGCTGTTCATTAATAAATTTAATCAAGCATTAATAGTGTGTAACTTAAATGTTGAATTTGGGGAAAAATACCACAAATTCATTCGATTTCCTCATCTGAAACTGCTGCCATTTCGCTTTACGATTACTAATACCACAAATTGAACAAATCCTCAAAGATATTGTCGCGTGTTATGGTTCGCGGCCAGTGATTTTAATGTTCCGGGGAAAGTGAAAACGCAACGTCTTTTAAATTAAGTTAAAAGAGTTTATTTACTAATAAATGCACAATCATTAATTTAGCACTTTCACTGATTTTAATTTTCACTTTGTCTATAAATTTTTACTTTAACTGTCTTAACTATCAACGAAAATCACTTTACTATTACTCGATCAATATCGCTTTTCAATTCACACTCCACACCATCGCAGTTTTACTATCGCGCTTGTAATGAATCCCTCATTCATTAAGCTCAGCTTTACATAGGGTCCCTAGACATTCAATTCATTTCTCCTACATTGGTGAATTACCTGGATTATTCGACTGGCTTAATGAATGGGGCAGTGATTCACTTTCAGATGTTGATCATGCTTGGTGGGTTTTCGAGTACATTCGCTTGTTGATCATTAAGTTCTTAATGGTTGTGAAAACAATTGTGAAGGAGGCTCACAAAATTATTCGTGCATGTAACACTGCCTCCAGCTCAGTTCTTTTCGCCCCAAAAGGATGTGTCGCCAGTTGCAGTCAATTCTCCCTGGATGTAATATGGGGCAAGACGGTCCAGGTGCACAATTTCTAGTTTGGCTCTTGGCTTATGGTGTTCCTGTATGCAGTACATGATGTCGTTCATTTGCTTTCTAACTCGGTATAATCCCAATTATGCTGCAACGTTGAGGACCTACCCTTCCGCCGTTGTGGGTTATATACACACCGAGTTATCTTGCTGGAAGCCAGCAAGATCATACCTGGTCTTCATGCGGTCAGTGGCCGATTCGAGGTGTTATCGCAATGTCCGATGTATCCGGTTCAGCCGTTGTCTCAGCTCACTTGCGTACTCCGAGATCGTTTGGGGTTTCTCAGGGGTGTTCCGAACTTTATATCAGCTGGCAGACAAATAGTCTTTCCAAAATGACTTTGGCTGGGGCTTGGCCTGTCGATGCATGTTCAGCAGCTCTGTACGCCATTAAAAATAGTGGGATATGTCGGTCCCAGTCCCTTTGGTTCTCGTCAACCATCTTGGCCAGGTATTTTTTGAGAGTGCTGTTGAAACGTTCGACCATTCTATCGGATTGGGGATGCAGCGGTGTTGTCCTCGTTTTCCGTATTCCCAGCAGCTCGCACATTTTGCCAAAAACTAGTGACTCAACGTTTCGGCCTTGGTCCAAATGTAGTTCACATGGTACGCCGTACATACTGACCCAATTTTATGCTAGCTGTTCGGCTACAGTAGTTGCTTCCTGATTGGGAATGGGGTAGACCTCGGGCCACTTGCTGAAATAATTGGCCACAACTAGCGTGTATCGATTTCCCCATTCGGATTCAGGAAAGGGTCCTGCGATGTCAACAGCAATCCTTCTAAACTACACGCCCATGTTCTAGGTTTGCATTTGTCCTCTCAGTCGTCGCTTTGGACCTTTGACGGAAGCGCAAATTGTGCATCTGCGACACCAGTCCTCTACGTCTTCTCGAGCGTGGAGCCAGTAGAACCTTTCCCGCAATTTTGCTAAGGTCTTGTTAACACCAAGGTGGCCTCCCGAGGAACCTTCGTGCATCTCCTTAACTAAATTGTGGATTCGGATTTTGGGAAGTATGGTTTGCATCCTATAGGAGCTGCCATCCGCCGTTTCCCATTTCCGCTTGAGTATGCCATCCTCCACCTGAAAGGAGTTCCATTGTGCCCAGTGACTTTTCAGGGTTGCGCCATGCATCGAAATGTCCTTCCACTCAGGTCGCCCAGTTGTCTCCTTCCATACGAGCAATGCTCCGATGTCTTCATCGGCAAACTGGGCGTTTTAAATCAGATCAGCGGTCGGCTCGTTTTCCTCAACCCGCCGGCGATGCTTGCAGTTAGCTGGACATGGGCGATGAGATAGGGCGTCAGCATTTCCATGAACTCTGCTCTTGTGAAGTAGTTGGCGCCTCACTAGGTCTGGTCGGATGGTCGATTGGGTTGCACCAGTGTTGCTTGTTATGGTACAATGTTCTTCATGAACTTTACCTGGAAGGCATAAGTCTGCTTCTCCACGATGTCGCCTTGACACGGTGATGGGGATGCTGGGGATGTCGATCCTCCTAGCCAACTTCCGTCACACGAAGTTGGCCCCTCCAATTTGATGGGCTTCCATTCTAGGGTCCTGACACGGTCTGGATCTCCACCATCCTGGACAATACCTCCGTTTTCTTCACTTCTTGCAGTCTCTTTGCTGGTGCCCCTTCTCACCGCAATCCCAGCATCTAGGTGCTCTATTCACCTGCGGCTCTCGCTCATTTTCCACACGCTCACACCTGCACTCGTCTGTCACTACCTCGCGGATCCGGACAGTGGTACGAGTTGCATTTTTCGCTGCCTCAAAGTTCAGACTATAAACCAATGCGTCCTTAACCGTTTGCTTTTGAGTTTAACGCACGGCTTATTGCAATTCCAGGTCTTTTAATGCACTGACGAATGCTTCTGTCGCTGCGCCATCTCGATGTTCTGGGTCGTAAACTGGATAAGCCAAAAGTGCCAGTCGCTCAATGTCTTGGAGTAGCTGCTGCAACGTTCCACCAGACTTCTGCATTCGATGCCGATTCTGTGCCCAGTAAATCTGCTTCAGATGATCGTCTCCATAATGCATGTCCAGCACATTCATTATAGCAGCCTGGTTTGGATGCAGCTCAACGGGGATAGTCTGCAAAAGTTCGGCAGCTGGGTCTCTCAGAACAAGAATCAGTGCAGTAGCTCGCTCCTGCTCATTCCAGTGATTTATCCTAGTGGCGGCTTCAAACTGGATTTTGTAACTACTCTAGACCATTTGCCCGTCGAATATTAGTGCTTTCACATTCCTGGATGTGCTTTGCGCTGCGGTTATAAGCGGGGCTGGTGAGGTGGTTTCTAGTGCCTTCACTGGCTCCAATTCCTTATTCATTTTTTCCATCGCATGGTTCATTCTCTCCTCGACCTGGTAAACCTTTTCCTTGACGCATTTAATTTGTTTGTTCAGACTACCGAGCTCCGCTTTTATTTCGGTTGACTGTTTTTGCGCACCCCCTTGATTTCGATCGCTTATTGATCCAGCTTCGCTGTTAAACTGGATGACTACTGTTGCTGCTCTTGCTGCATCAGCATCAACATTTGCATCAGTGCATCTTCTGGTTCCTTTGATTTTGGCATTTTTGCGTCTCCCTTAAGCTCCGCCGTGGTAAATTTATTTATTTTCAAATGTTTGCTTCGTGGTTTTTATTTATTTTAATTATTTCGGCTTCTATCCTTTTTTTTCCACCATTTTCCACGTTAATTTTCAATATTGTGCACTTTAAAAATTTTGAACGGTTTCACTGCCAAAATTTTCTTTCTCACTTCTTGACACCACTGTCGCGCGTTATGGTTTGCGGCCAATAATTTTAATGTTCCGGGAAAGTTAAAACGCACTATCTTTTAAATTAAATTACAAGAATTTATTTACTAAAACTGCACAATTTATAATTCCACTATTTACAAGTCGTCGATCAACTTCGCGCTCCACTATATCACAGTTTTTACTATCGCGGTTGTAATGAATCCCCCATTCATTCAGCTCGGCTTTATATAGGGTCCCTAGCCATTCAATTCATTTCTCCTACATTGGTGAATTACCTAGAATATTCGAGCGGCTTAATGAATGGGGCAGTGACTCACTTTCAGATGTTGATCATGCTTGGGGGGTTTTCGAGTACATTCGCTTGTTGATCATTATGTTCTTAATGGTTGCGAAAACAATTGTGAAGGAGGCTCACAAAATTATTCGTGCATGTAACAATATTATAAGTAGATTCCTGAAACGTTCATGCAAATCCTATGCACATATTGTTCCATAGCAATATAATTCCATAGTAATTCAGCGCATATTTTTGCAAAGTAATACAGGAAAACTCAAACCCTATAAATTCCTTAAATACTATTGAATCTTTTTAAAGCTTTCATCGCTGTTCAGTCTTTTATATAGTCATTTGTGTATCAAATTTTGTTGTATTTAAGGGTACTGTTACGGTTTTATTCAAGAAAAAGTAAAACTAATTAACCACACTACTCGTATTACTAACAAATTTGATCGAATTTCAACGTCTGACGTATTTGGTGTTGTTGTACTCACAAGGGCCTACATTAGTATATTTTTTCAGATTTTTCGGATGTAAGGTGTACAGTCGCGAGGGAGGCGGGTACTCGAAAGTTTCGCACATTTTTCCTTTTCTTGCCCCCTCTCGGCACTGAGAAGGTAATTTTAAGATTTGTTTTGAAAAGATTGTTGTGAATTACGACCGTACCGGCATTCTCCTATTCAGAACTGCAAATTGCCTCCGCATCGTCTCCACCTTCTTTTAGGCACACATACCTTTTTCTTTGTATATTTATTTTTTTTAAACATTTTACCATTTACACTTATTATTTTACTCCCCCGTCATATTCATTCTACCTTTCCTATCCTATTTTCAACTACACAAAAAGAAAAGAATAATAATCTTATCTTTCCCACTAATAAAATTACATATATTACTTCTATACCTTTTCACTAACAAAACCCAATTCCTTTTTTCATACTAAGTAATTTTATTCATTATCTCCCACTAACAAAATTTTATTTGTTATACTAACAAAAACTCATTCTGGCCTCCCTTCTAACAAATTACATACCAATGCTCATTAAAAAAATTTCACAATTGAAGTTGCTAATTGGATGAACGGGAGATTATCAGAACGTGACTCCGGTGTTAGTGTCATAGACTCTCAATTGGGCGGTTCACTGGGACCCTGAGTTCAAGTTTCCCCGAGCGTAGGAACACTCTTTTTGATATCGGCAAAAGCAATTGTTTCCACGCGTATGACGATTTGCATATAACTAAACGCTTTTATGGTTATGCAAATCGCCATACATGCAAATGGAAATTGTTGCATTTGTCGAGGTGCAAAATATATGTGGATTACGGAATCGAAGTGTATTGAACTTCGATTACGTTACCTCGCTATGGTAGTGGGGATTGGGAAGAAAAGGATTGCAGGATTGGCCTTTTTGAGTTAGTTAGTCTTGATTTGGATTGAGGATTGGATGGGAGTGAGTTTTTGCGATGTCGAAGGGATTTTGGGATTGATCATTCGGGGAAAAGGTTTTAATTGAGGATTTGTAGAGGGAAAAAAAGTTGTGAGCTAGTTATGGATGAGGGCAACGAATTGGTTGAAGTGAAAAAACGACAGTATTAAATTAAGAAAACGATTCGTGAGTGGGTCTGCGGATAAACAAAGGAAAACTGTGCTTGGTTTGGTGATGTTGGAGGAAGAAAAGTAACTGAAAAGGAACTAATAGCAAAAGCGATTAGTTGGAGTGAATGGAAAACAAATTACATGCAGATGGAGCTAGTGCAATTCATTTTTCTGGGAGGAAATTCATGATGGTCCGTGTCAATTGAGGACGATTTCATCGCGTGTCTGATACAAGGGCACAAAGTTTGCGATTCGACTGTCGTAGCTCTAAGAAAAAATGTTAATAAAGTAAAATGTAAATAACGGATGAATTTTTGAAAGATTATCAAAGTGTGGTCAGATAGTGTGTGGAGATGTCAACGAGGAGATTTCGTGATTATCAGTATCTTTTGCCGCTTCATTGAGTAAAAAAAGTGCATATCTCCATTCGAATACTTTGAAAAGATATTAACAATCATAACAATTTGCGCTTAAAGTTCATAAACGAAAAAAAATAGTACATTTAAAAAAAACCAATTTAATAAGTCTTATAAATTTTGTCAGTTGCCCCGTTCCCTTCCAGTTGCAGAGCGCTCCGCAGCCATACAAAGGGTGAATAATATTGAATTGTTTTTTTTTTTCTTTTTCTCATGAACTAATTTCTTTTGTAAATTATTTGAGTCATATTTGATTGGATATCGATTTTCAATTTAATAATATCATTTTTGAATTTGATTAAAAAGGAGCTTTATTTAATTGAATTTTTGCATCTTATATATCTTTGGTAAATTGTTACGTGAAATTTTAGTTTTTTAAAAATATAGGACCATGGAATATTAGATATACAAATTTTTCATTTCTCATAATGTCCCTCTCTTCTCCCGTTCTTTTCCCTACGTAGTAAGTTTTATGTGTAGGGCTGCTCAGCACAAGCGGAGGGTGGAAGACCCGCAATACAACTGAGCGCTAGCCGGCTCCAGTATACCACCTCAGGGTTTGCACCCCACTGCTGCAACATAATATCTGCACCTGTGGTGACTTCCGTGGTTGCTACAAGATCTCATTAAGATCTTTCCAATGACACTCTACTGGACTACCAATAGTGAAAATTATTTTTTGAAGCGTGACTTCCCTATAAGAGGAGGTCCCCCTTAAAACTCTCTGAAAAATTTTTACTCCTCAAATTTTTCAAGAAGTCAGCACTTCTGCCCTTTCCACAAAATTGGATAGCTGTACCTTCTGTAGTTTCGGAGAAAAAGTGCTGTCACATACAGACAGACGGATAGACGGACACACGGAACAGTTTGTGATTTCAATAGGGCTTTGTATTTTAGTATAAAAGCCTAAAAATTGATACATATCATTTTTACTGCGTGACTAGTTTGATTTATTGATTATTTGCATAGGTTTCACCTGGAGTTTGTTTTCCCTGAATGTATTTTAAATTAGTCATTCACAAAAAAATGAGCCTCATATAATTTATGTACATCAGTACCATAATACCCACTTGATCTCTGCTTGGCATTAAGAGCTGCTATAACCCGTACGCATATTGAAAAATTTTGTCTTCAACAAAAAAAGTAGTGGTAGTTGGAAAGTAGCATTTGAATAGACTGTAATTCTTAAGAACACAAAAGAATTAATAATTGATTTAACCAAGACGTTTTATAAAATGTAAAGTCATGCCTAATCATATGCTTAAATTTAGGGATTTTTATTTTTATGCATATGAAACGTGTAGGATAAAGCTCCACCAAAACGAACTGAAAATACCATAATAAGGATACTTTGTCGTTCTTGTCTAAATTTTCGTCTTTAATTTGGCAGAATTGAACAAAATAATAATGTTTGTCTTCAAGAATCACAGAATTTGAGCCTGCACCCTTTTGTATAAACATTGACAAACAATTCTCCTGCGTTACCTAGATGATGAATATAAGTAGTGAATTGGACTACTTAACAGCAATAACAACGACCTTCAGAAATCAATTTTGTGAGCTCATGAATTTCGAACAGAAAAATCAGCAAATTTAAGAACACTAAAGGCTAAAATTTCATTTGTAGACAAAAAATATGAGTTTAGCAATTATCTGATTGACATTTAAAACATTTCAGTTTTATCATTGTGTGTGTGCAGTTGTGTATGTCTACCATAAAACGGCTCCACTTCAAATATTAACTTTGCCTATCTTTTCTATATAATCTAAGACATTGGCTTAATTGAGAATGGCAGAGGCAAGAAAGAAAATTCAATGAGAGCAAGGAGAATTACAAAATTGATTTCTGAAGGACGTTTTCATTGCATAATTCATTAAATTTATACATAGTGTTTGTCGTTTAGGTAGCTCAGGAGAATTGTTTAGCAACTTTTATGCAAAAGAACGCAGGATCAAATTCAAAGTTAGTAGCATATGATTAGGCATTAACTCACATTTTATGAAACGTCTTGGTTAAATTCTTGATTTGTATTCCTAAGAATTCTAGCCTATTTAAATGTTACTTTCCAACTACCACCATTCCGTTTGTTGAAAACAAGATTTTTCCATATGTGTACGAGTTATAACAGTTCTTACTGTCAAGCAAAGATCAAGTGAGTATTACGGTACAGATGTAAATTACATAAGGCACATTAATTTTTAGGGTTTTGTACTAAAATACAAAACCCTATTGCAATCACGACCTGTGTCCGTCCGTCCGTCCGTCTGTATGTCACAGCACTTTTTCTCCGAAACTATAGAGGCTACAGCCGTGAAGCTTGGTGGAAAGGTCAGAAGTGGTGACTTCTTGAAAGTTCAAGGGTGGAAAAATTTTTCAAAGGGGTTTAAGGGGGGTCTCCCCATATAGGGAGGTGACCCCTCAAAAAAAAATTTTCACCATTGGTAGTCGAGTAGGGTGTCATTGGAAAGGTCTCAATGAGATCTTTTCGAAAATTGCCTTATGAGTACCGAAGGGGGCAGGGGAAGGGGAAATGTACGAACTTTTCGCGTACCCCCCCCCCCCCTTCGCGATTGGACACCTTCCATCCGAAAAATCTGAAAAAAACATGCATGTAGGCCTTAATGAGTACAACAACAACAAATACATGAGAAGTCGAAATTCACTCAACTTTTTTAGTAATAGTATGATTTATCCATTTTATGTTTTCTTGAATAAAATCTAAACGGTACCCTTAAATTCAATAAAATTAAGCAAACAGATGACTATAAGATTGATCTTTTTTGAAAGTTTCATAAAGATCGAATAGTATTTAACAAAGTTATAGCGATTTGAATTTTCCTGTATTACTATGGAACAATATGCCCTGTATTACGATGGAAACATATGGCTATGGAGCCATATGCGCTTTTTACCGACTCAGACACTACAGCTTTGCTAGGATATGCATGAAAATTTCAGGAATGATAGGTGTCATGAAGGCAGGAGAGAGCTGCTAGCAAAAGGGCTTTGTAAACATTCTAAGATTCGAAAAAACAGGCCATGAATCGATGATTACAGTACAGAGGAGTGGCCCCTGAAAAAAAATGTCATGAAAGGTAGCCGATATGAGTATCAACTGAAAGTTGTCTATGAGAGCTTTTCAAAACAGTTCTTAAACTGACAGTTTTTGCTTCAGTGGGGGCACAGGGGGGAATACATGAAAAATGTGTTGTCTCCCTCGCGAATGGACACCCGTGATCTAAAAAATCTGAAAAAATTATCAAGGGAGATGTTTATGGGTATAACTATAACAAATACCTCAGAAGTAAAAATTTTTTCAACTTTGCTACTAATAGTATGATCCTGGAACATGACATGTTTCTTGATTTTATTCGTTACTGGTTACTGCATTTTGTTAGTAGAGTACAAAACCCTTCTGACATGAGCATAGGTCTGTCTACCCAACTTGTTTTTTTTGTTGTCAACAACTACCTGAAAATACATTCAGGGGAAACAAAGCCCAGGTAAAATTGATCTAAATAATTAAAGTTAAACATTTTTATCTGGTAAGTTCTCATTTAAATTTCTCATTTGAAACTATGAGGAATCAGAAAAATTTGTCAATCACTAAAACTTATATCGATTAATTTTTCATCTTATTCGAGCATTATGAATCTGTGTATATTGTGTAAATTAAGATTGATAATAATTAATTTAACATTTATAATATAGCACTGTTAGCATTGCTTTAAGCAGCATTTTCATAATAATATGTTGGTATTTAAAGTATATTTTCCTTAAATTTTAAAAATTTGAAGGCATAAAGTAATACTGCTTGCATTACTAAATAAAGATGACGCTTATGCCATTGAAGTGAAAATAAATCTTCTCATTTATTTTTCTCAATAAAATCACATTACAAATAAAATATTCGCACTAGTTAATTTTTTTTTTTTTTTGGTTCTCCATGATTTGGTTTGCATTTCTATCTGTTATTTGTCCTTATAAAACTTAATAATATCTGTTTTAAGGGTAAATTCCACGGCATCTATAGACGTAACTAAACAGTTCCGCATAATACTTTATTTACAATCGAGGTGTTGCCTATCTATGAACAAGAAACAAAAGTAAAGATATCTAATCCAAAAAGTTATTATAAGCTAACCGTTCTTTAGAGGTAGAAAAAGAGTCGCAATAAAGATAAAGTGGAGAAAAATAGAATTGAAATTAGAGTAATATTAAAATTTGTTTTCCATTTGTTGCTAGCGACATTTTTTGCTTATTGGCCACCCATATAGTAGGTTTATTATTTTTTAAGTACTGCTTGAAGGTAGCTGGCAGTACAGTTAATAAAAGAGCTGGGTTAATCCAACTGAGCATACCTCTATTGCTCATATACGTCATGAAGTCAAAGTCAAAAGTGCTTTGTTCAATCCTAACCGTTATACATTTTAAAAGAATATAAAGCAAATTCCAAACAATAACAATACAAAAACTCTCTATATTTATGCGTTATCAGTTAAACACATTTTATCAAGGAAACTATAGCAAATTCAAATTAATTAAGATTATTACATATTTTATGTTTTGATTGGGAAAAGGTGGAAAAACCAACCAACACTATCTTAAAATTATTTATAATTTTAACACAATAGTGAACTTTGACCCTACACCTAATACGTTATAACCTGACTCTAATAAAAATTCAATCAAAAAAAAATTTATCTTATACTAAAAAATTCTATCACCATATTCCTAACCTACGCGTTTAACCTTATGTCTAAACTTAATAGAATAAACATAACATATACCTAACCTAACCCTTAATTTTTAACACAAATAAAAAACAACACAAAATGTAGCAATAATGAGCTGAAACTCAAAAACTAAGCAACGAAAAACACAAAAACTGAAAATAAACACGAATAATTTAGACATTATCATTGAGCCACCAATACCTAGATTTCTCCATCTCAGCTCGATCAGATTCAACGAATCTAGCAAATGAGTATCTCCATTGGAATCGTTGGTCTCGTGAGCTCATATTCGGAAGATATTTTATCTTCTTATCGGTGGCCCGTCTATATATGTGATGTACTCGTATGACTGGGACGCCGCCAGAATCAAAAACATATCGATTCATGTCCAAATACACGAATGCTTCTGGAGGGACAACGCTTGTAGCGAGGCAAGTCGCAATATACCCGTCTGCAGGGTGGAATAGCTGTGAAACCCAAGGATTTTCACTCACAGTTGCAGATCTTGCGATATTATTTCGAAGAAATTTCAATAGGAAGATACCGACTCTCGTCACTCCAGCAGTATGATAAATTCTTCTATTCGATATATAGTATAATGCTTCCAATTCATCTCAGGCTTTCTGTACAAACAAGTACATGCACGAAGGCATTTCTTTTCAAAAACTCTTAATCTTTCCATAGTACTAGCACTCTGGTTGTACCAGATTTGACATCCATATGTCAAAACTGGTCTAAACAGGGTCTTGTAACAGATAATTTTGACCTTTTGATCAATGTATTTGGAATGAAAGAGTCGTCGTAGGGCCACCACTGTTCTTTGTGCCTTACTGAGTATGATTTTGACATGTTGTTGCGAATTCAAATTACCGCCGTAACATCTCCACCTTCCTTTGGGCATTTATACCTTTTTCCCTGTATATTTATTTATTCTTCTTAACATTTTTCCAATTTCCCTATAATCATCTCAATCATTCAATCTTATCCTGTTTTTAATTACTAAAAAAAAATAGTTATCTAATAATAATTTTAATTTTACCACTTACAGCACTCAATTCATTAGTTTCCTTTAATAAAATTTCATTCTATACATTTTTCCTAGCAAAACATAATTCCTTCCTTCATACTAACTAATTCTATTCATTAACTCCCACTAAAAAATTTTATTTTCCATACTAACAAAAAATTGATTCACGTTTCCCTATTAACCCTGGAACCCTGGGTTCAAGTTCCCCGAGCACAGGGAAGCACTCTTTTTAGAGTATCGACAAAATCAATACTTTCCGTATATATATGACACTTTGCATCTAATCAAACGCTTCCTTGGTTATGCGAATTGCCATATATGCAAATTGAAATTGTTGCGTTTGTCGGTATGAAAAGATGTGTGGGTAGAGGAGAGCAATCGAGGTGTAATGAACTACGACTACGTTACCCAGATGCGGTAGCGGTAATGGAAAAATGAAACGATTGCGGCACTCGGGATTTGACTTTGGTAAGAACAATAGAGATTGCTTTTGGCGGTGTATTGATTTTTAATACGGGGAAGAAAGAATTCGTTACTTCATCTTGAAAGGAAGAGGGAGTTTGTGCGTTTTTGTGTGGAGTTGATTTGCGGAATTAATTGTTCGGCATGTGGTTTTGAAGAAAAAAAGGAGTTTTTGCATTTTATTCGTCAAAGTGATTTTGGGAATTAACAATTCGAGGAAGAAGATTTCATTAGAGATTTTTAAGGAGGGAAAAAAAGAAAAGCTTGTGTGTCAGTGGTGACGAAGATTAAGTTTGGTTAAAGGGGTTAATGATCCAAAGTGGTTAGCGGGCGTGAAGGTGAACAGAGTACTTAGAAACGAAGTGCAATTCATTGTGCTAGAAGTGATTTCGTGCAGGATAAGTTCGTGAATAATGGGTGAATCCGTATTAAATCACGAAAAAATATTCAGAAAGTGTATAAATACGTTGACGAGTAAATTCCTTTTTTAGGGTTTTAGAAATCGTTTTACAAAACCCTTCTAAAATCGCGTCCTGTCTGTCCGTCTGTCCATCTGTCTGTCTGTCCGTCCGTCCGTGTGTCACAGCAGTTTTTCTCGGAAACTACTTAAGCTAGTAGCATCAAATTTTGTGTGTAGATGTAAAGTGGTGCTCTCTTCAAAATTCAAGTACAAAAAAATTTTATAAGGTATTTAGGGGGGTCTCCCCATATAGGGGAGTGACCCCCCGAAAAAAAAATTTCATTGAAGGTAGCCGATATGGGTATCAAATTAAAGGCCATGATGAGAAATTTTCAAAACAGGTCTTAGTTTGGCAAAGTTTGCTTCGAGGGGCGCACAGGGAGGGGAAATACACGGAAAATTTGTGTCCCCCCCCCCCTCGCGATTGGACACCTGTGATCCGAAAAATCTGAAAAAAATCAAGAATGTAGGCCTTGATGAGTACAACAACAACAAATACGTGAGAAGTCGCAATTCACTCAACTTTGTTAGTAATAGTATGATTTATCGATTTTATGTTTTCTTGAATAAAATCTTAACGGTAGCCTTAAATTCTATGAAATTCAGTACACAGATTATTTATAAGATTAACTAACCCTGTAAGTTTCATAAAGATTGAATCATATTTAGCGAAGTTATAGTGGCTTGAATTTTCCTGTATTACTATGGAACAATATGCCCTGCATGTATTAGTATGGCAAAATATGGCTATGGAACAACATGCGCTTTTTACCGACTCAGACACCACAGTTTTGCTAGGATTTGCATGAAAATTTCGGGAATGATAGGTGTCATGAATACCTTTGAGAATCAGTTCAGCTAGTGGTATCAGTAATCGTAAAACAAAATAGTGGCTGTTTTAAATGCGAAGATTGAATAATTTTGAGTTATTTTTTCCCAACTTCAACGTTTAAGGTGCATGTTTTGAACACTTGATTCAATTTAATGAATGACTGAAGATGAGTACCTACAATCAATACTCATGAGTGAAACAAGTCAAGGAGGCGGGACGGAGCTTCTTGCAAAAGGGCTTTGTAACAACTCTAGGATTCGAAAAAATTGGCTATTAATCGATGATAATAGTACAGGAGAGTGGCCCCTGAAAAAAAATTCATCAAACGTAGCCGATATGAGTATGAAATGAAAGTTTTCATGGGAGCTTTTCAAAACAGTTCTTAAACTGTCAGTTTTTGCTTCAGTGGGGTACAGGGGGGAAATACATGAAAAATGTGTTTCCTCCCTCGCGAATGGACATCTGAAATAATTATCAAGGGAGATATTTATGAGTGTAACAATAACAAAAACCTCAGAAGTCTAAATTCGTTCAACTTTGTTAATAATAGTATGATCTTCGAATTTCATAGTTTCTCCAATAAAATCGTCATTGACATGCTTCCTGACTTTATTCAATCTTGTGACTGCATTTTGAAAATTGAATACAAAACCCTTCTGACATGAGCGTAGGTCTGTTTACCCAACTTGTTTTGGCTAACACCATGGCCATTTGGGATTCCAGATCAAGCATGACTTTTTAAATAACGATACTCTTGGCGACATCATCACCGTTGATTCTGCCATTTTCAATTTCTTTCAAAGTCTGCAAAATCGATGAATAATTATCGTATACAACTTTTGTAACTGAATTTGACGGCTCAACTTATTTTCTATTCTAGTCGCAGCTCCTGCAACTTTCCCACTCATTATACTTGGCTAAGCATACAAGAGGGGTCAATGTTATTTTCCGTAAGGGAATTTAAACTTGATTCCGTGATAGTGGCTGCATCAAGGTTTTGAGCAGTCTTAACCATCAGCAACGACCCATTGACGACACCATCTATGATGTAACGTATTGCTAATGCAATATTTTTGCAATTATTTTTAGCTCTCGTTCCATCTTCCATTAAAGTCAACCAATTCACGTCAGATCCATTAATATCTTTGACAGTGGAACTTCGTACTACTTGAAACATTGCTTGAATTATTTGATTTTGAATTTCAGGTGAGCGATATGCTTGTTTTTGTAGTATATGAGTGAGAACCTCGTTCAAATTTGGATCTTTCATAAATGTGTATTCAAATAAATTCTGAAATAATCCTTGCTCAATGATAGACTTTAAGTAATGGCTATATTATTCTAATACTATTTGATTTATTAACGTTTCAACACTACTAGATGTAGATATTCATTGTAATTTCTCCTGTTACATCGACAAAGCTAGAATATGACAAATTGATATTTCATGTTTTAGAAAACCAGTTTTGGAATCAGTGGCTTTTTTCCAGTTTCTAAATCCTGTGGAAATGTGCGAAGTCTGTTTGCCTGCATGAGATTAAAAATTGCTGGCATGGATAACAAAAACCCGCATCTCAGGAAAATACTGCAACCATTTATAACTCTTAAACCAATCAGAAACAAAGGCCCTGTAATGTTTTTTTGGATATGCGTCTCAAACAACTTGTTTTAATGGTTCTCCAATTTGGGCAATACCAGAAGGAATACCATAGCTAACATTACCAACTTGTGTTGACCAACCTTTTGCCATGGAATATTAGTAGCGATTCTATTTTGTGCTTCCACCTGTTTTGAGAAATGAGGCTCTTTGTAGTCAATTTGCTCTTAAACTCTTCATTTTTTTCCAAAGAAAGCCCGTATGTCCATAGCGAAATCAATGAATCTTCAACTTATGTTATAGCAATAAAAACAACAATTGTATCGATTTTTGACTAAAACACCCTTTACCGTACACTTCACTTAACCAAACTACAAACAATCATAATCAATCTCTAGTTTATATTTATCTTAGTTCAAAAGAGGATTCTCCGTACCAAAGATTGTAATATAGCCCATATTGCAATCTATGGTACGGGGAGTCCCCTCTGCATCATAGATATTATAATTAAATAGACCCATCGGTTCATGTGATGGCGCTTCAAATGCCATCTTTGCACAGAAGAAATTATTATTATAATATGAAACGAATGTCACAAATGCTGGATTGTTAAGAAAAGTTTAGATACCTAGCGCTACATTTTTTATATCATTTAATTATAACGGGTTGCTGCTGGATAGACACATCAACAGCCAGAGCGTGGTGTTAAGCATATCACCTTATTGAGTGCCAATGCATTTGATCAAAGTAATGGCATACTTTAACTATCTCTAAGCTTGGGTGACCAGATGGGCTCAGAGCAAATAAAGGACATCTTGAATCTCGACCCCCCCCCCCCCATACTATTCATGATGAACTCGAAAAATTGATTGAAATTTTTTTCTCAATAAATTTCGCTAAATAAAAAAAATTCAGTGCACATAAAATATACTCACGAATAGATGAATGAAAAAATAAATGCGTGTTTGTGATTTTACAAAAATTTATTTATGATTAGCAACTATAACTTTTCAGTTTCACAATTAAATAGATTTACCCCTCGTTTGCAGGTACATATTTTTCATTGTTGCTTATTTGTGCATTCATTGGTTGCGTCAGAAATTTGTTGAACTGAACACAGATGTATTCAGAAAAATTGAATTTAACTCTCAAAATGCGTCGTATGCTGTCAATAGAAAAACGGTTTCTCTCTTTTGTCCATTGTGTATTCATAAGAGAGAAAACTCTTTCGCAATTAGCGTTATGTGCTGGGATGGCATAGAAAAATTGAGAGATTCTGAGCAATTCAGAGTAACTGTCAATATGTTCATTCGCGTTAAAGAATTCGCAAATACGATATCTTGCACATTTTTTATTGTAGAAATTATCATCATCTATTTTCGTTGCCAAAAATCGTTTTAAATTAACAACTTGATCGTGAAGCTTCGAATCATCGATGTCAATGTCCTTTTCCAGCAAGTATTTGACAGATTCTTCAACATCTTTGTACTGCAAAATTTTTTCTCTCTTGAAGTTCAACCATTTAAATACTTCGAATCCGAAGAAACTCGTCGTCCAAATTTTGAAATATTCTACAGTTTCATAATAAACAATCTCGATTCTCGCTAGAAAATCATTGCACATCTGATCTTTTCCATCATTTCTAAGTTTTGCCAAAATTGATTGAACCACCAAAGGGACAAAATTTGATTGACTCCTTTCGTACAATTTTTCAAAAAGATCTTCAAATATCGAATGAATATCCAGAATGCTATTATTTTTCCTTTCGAACAACAGCATTTTCGGTTGAAAAAGAGACATGAGAGAATGAACAAAAAGCAAGAAACATTCACTAAGATCGTGCAGAAAAAAAATTTCTAACATGACTGGAGGTTTGTTTTGCGACAAAAAATACGATTTCAACGCTTTGAACATTCTAAGAATTCGCTCAACTGCTGGAGAAACACTCAACCAACGCGTTTGGCTGTGACAACAGCTCAAGATATTTACTTTCAACGAATTCACAAAATGATTTCAAATCTTCGGTTCTGACAGTGTAAATAGAGAAATATTCGAATATTTTGAACACAATACAATTTATGTCAAACAAGCCGAAGCGGTCTAGCCCGTGGTGAACTGCGTTGTGAACAATATGCAAAGAGCAACCTATCCCCACTAAATGATTCTTATTCAAGTTTTCTTTCAACGTGTAAAAAATATTCTTCGTTCCTCCGCGCTTTACACCTCCGAAATTCGTGTTGGTATTATCAGCGACAAAAGCACTGAACTTCACAGTCAACTCATTATCATTAAGAGTTTTTTCAACGTCGGATACAACTGTTTCAGCTTTTTCGTATGGTAGGTAACAATTTAACTCTGAGTCCTTCCTTCTTATCAAGATATTGCATTGTGATGGGAAAAATCTTTAAATTTTTGTGATTACTCCCATCTTTACCAAATCCTATAAATGGTACATCAATTACTTCTTGTTTTATCAATTGAACAGAATAAGGAGAAAGGATGCCATTTGTAATTGCTTCGGTTTTTGTTCGTGAACATGATATTTTTGATGCAACTTCTGAGTTCGCAAAAAGTGTTCGATAGGACATCTGATGTGTGACTGTGTGGAATGCAAGAGTCCCCTCAGCGATCGCAATTTTGTTGCAAGTGAATAAGTTTTCATCACAACATGTTGGTCCATTGAATTTGAAGTCGAAGCAGTGTGAATGGCCGACTTGTGTTTGTCAGTGTTCAGGTGAGTGTCTAATGCACCTTTGCCTAAGCAAATTTATAGTATAAATACCTTCATTTTTGTATAAAAATTTTATAAACATTGTCGTAAAAAAAGTCTTTTTGAAAATAGCTGATATTGAGAAAATACATACCCATATAGGCAACCAAAACACTACTTCTCCATATTTTGCATTTCGCTAATGTAGGTGTCTCACCCTTGCTGAAGCATGGTATTTTTTTAAGATCTTCAGTAAAATTGCATTTGCGTTTCGGCATCATGCAATTCGAGGTTAGCAGCCGTACATACGTATGAACTGTAAATTTACGGTCAACCTACATGAGCACTCGCGCGCGCAACATTCGATAACTTGATTGCACGTTTACGTGAGGTCACGTGCTTACGCTTTTGATTTTGAATCGTTCACACGGCTTAAGCAACCAAACGAACTGAGATGACCATTGACAATGGAGATGGAGCGACCTTTGGCTAAAAACAAGCCTGCTATAACGTGCTGAAGGTATATGACCAGAGCCTACGTCATATAAGTCAGCCAGACCAACTTTGCACATGTAGTAGTCAGCCTACACTTGCGGCTTGATAACTATAGTTCGGTTTTGTGTATGACCAAATAAAATGACGATTTCAAAGTCTGCGAAAGATTTAAGATATATTTGAGTTTCACGTTCGTGAAAAAGGGACATTTGTAGGGGGAAAAAGGGCGCTCCTCCGAATAGTCGAAAAAATGGACATGTCCTTGCAAAAGAGGACGTCTGGTCACCCTATCTAAGACAAAGCTTTAAAAGATTGTAGTGCTAACAGCAAAGTATCGTAGAACGATGTATTTTAAAATAAATAGCATATCACTTGGCAATAGATTTCTTTTCCTCTCACATTTTCTCATTCTTTGAATCCATCCAAAAAAAGCACAGCTCAGGATATTCAGTGTTTCTCAACTCAGGATAGTCAGCGTTGCTCGTTTGAAATTTGCATCGTCCACATGCAAAAGCAGTACCACTACAGTCAAAATGTTAATATTTAAAGTAAATGTTTGATTTTCACGCTAAACTATCATAGAAACAAGTCGCTAAACTATCATAGACACAAGTAGGCAGGAGAAAACTCCTACTAAAAGGACTTTGTAGCTTTCAAAAGGTTCGAAACAAATTTTCTGATAGCATGAATATATCAATGTAACATATAAGAAATCGTTCCAACTTATCAAAAAGATGCAATATTTCTTTCATAAGCACATAACGTCCGCCATAAATAATTTTGTGTATACTTAGCTAATTGAAAATATTCAAATTGAATACTATTCCATACACTTTTATGAAAATTTGAAGAAAATAAGAGTGCCTATGTCAATTTGAAGTATGTATCAACCATCAAAAATTGAACTGGCTATAACTAATTGGTTTATGAGCTAATTCGAAGATTTTGTATTCATAAGGATCTTATATTCATCTGTATAACAAAAAAATTTTTGGAAGTTTGAGGGAACCATTTCAATTTTATGGGGGGAAACAGTAAAACTTACAAACCATACTATTATAAGCAAAGTTGAATGTTTTTGATTTCAGAGGTATTTGTTGCGCTTGACTAATAAAGACTTACCTCCGTGATTTTTTTTCTGATTTTTCAACTCAAAAATGTCCAATCGCGAGAGGGAAGACATATAGAGCCCTTTTTTAAGTACGAACTTTCGGTAAAATTATTTGAAATGTTTGATAAGACATGAAATTCTGGCCTTTCCACAAATTTGAGCTTTGTATTTACTTTAGTTTTTGCCGAAGCTTGCTATACGCAAGGACAGACGCACTGGGGGACAGACAGAATGCGACACAAGCAAGCTTTTGTAAAATTCATATAACAAAGTCCTAAAAACAGTTATATTTGCCATTCTTGCCCTTTGTCTCTTAAGTAGTCTTTTATATTAACATTTGTGTAAAACGGCTATTTCAATTCGTCAATAAAAATAATACTGATTAAGTTTCTGTCTCGAAATGGCAAACGTAGTTTTTGTGATATGCTCATTTTGAATTTTTCAATTTCAGGATTACCAGAGGCATATTGCAGTACTTAAAGAATCTCTTTGTGCTAAAGAAGAACACTATAATATGCTGCAAGCAGATGTTGAAGAGCTTCGAGCTCGTTTAGAGGAAAAAAATCATCTAATTGAAAAGAAAACGCAAAGTGCTTTACATGCTGTCCAAGAGAGAAATAAGCTCAATAATGAATTAAACGAACTTAAAGATCATATGGAGATAAAAGATCGAAAAATTAATGTTCTACAAAGAAAGGTAAGTGTATTAAGTTGCATAAAACTCTTTCGTACGTGAGTTAACCATGTATATGAAAAATCTCTTGATCAAAACACTTTTAAATAAAAAGCCAAAACAAAATATTCATATTTGATTTTAAAATATATTACTGAAACAGAAAGTTGATTGAGCACTAGAAGATAGTACTAAGCAATATAATGCTTTTAGTGAGTTAAAAACTTTACTAACAAATCTTCTTAAAAACTCCCACATTTGTAAGGAAGGAGACTTTGCATCAAATAATTAAATGAGGTATGGCTGATCTGCCAATTTTCTGCAGTTTTGATTAAAATTCAACATAAATGCAGTACTCGTATCTAAGCTAACTAAACTAAAATAAATTTTATGGACGCGGTGCCATATCATTTTTTCCCAGTTCTTTTGTGATGGTGCTCATGTTGGAAGTATTTATGTTGAAAGTGGGAAATTGATTAGGCACCAATTCCATAAAATTTATTTCATCCCTTTGAGGGCATCTCGAAGTCAGTTTTTTTTTCTTAAAGATTTCTATTTCACCATTGAAAGTGGCAAATGAATAAATGAACAAATTATGACAAACCTTTAAAAACTCAGTTTCCAAAATACATTGTAACATTTATACAGAAATAGAATTTTTTACTGCAATGCAAAAACCACAACGGCTAAAATCTGCAGCGTTCATTGAAATCGAATTTAATTCTGATACAACGTCTGCCTTGATTTCAGGTTTCATAAAAATTCAATAAAAATTGTAGTTTTGCCATTTTTATATTCAAGTTTTTTATTGCTCAACTTTTTTCGACTTTGAGTTTTTTTATTGTGAGCTTTATTATACACTTAAATGAAGTTTTGTACCAGTTTTGGTAAAAACCGGAGCTATAAATTGGTCGGAACCGAAATCACTGGTTTCAATCTAAAACATCCTCTACTTTGTTTTTACTTAACTAATATAAATGATTAACAAGACTAGTCGAAAGATTTCTGAATATTTGGAGAAAATCGAAGCAAAATTGCGACCTCTCGTTATATCCTATGTATACACACGCAAACACAACCACACACCCTAGCATGCACACACACACACACACACACACACACACACACACACACACAAACACACACACACATATATATATATATATATATATATATATATATATATATATATATATATATATATATATATATATATACGAGTATATATGCATATAGATGTGGATATATATATATATATATATATATATATATATATATATATATATATATATATATATATATATATATGTGTGTGTGTGTGTGTGTGTGTGTGTGTGTGTGTGTGTGTGTATGTATGCATATATATGCATATATATACACATATATATATATATATATATATATATATATATATATATATATATATATATATATATATATATATATATATATATATATATATATATATATATATAAACGTAAAGTTAACTCCACAATCAATCACTTACTTCAAAAGATCCTTCTTAACCGTATCACTCGTTCACGTATATTTGAATCCATCGCCTTCGTTTTCAGTTAACCATGGCACATAATTTTCATGAAAGTTGCATGAAAATTATACCCTATAGTTCTATGAAAACTCGACTTTGCTTTTTCATGTTCCTCTTTAAAATTATGATCAGTTATAGAAGAAAAGGTATCGTCTTTTTAGGTCGCTATTGTTGTCGATTTTTAGTATGGAAATCACTAGTTTTAGATCTCTGGGCATATAATGTACTAGTATAGTATTAACTGGAAAGTAAGTATTAACTGGAAAGTAAGTATTAACTGGAAAGTAACGAATCAAATCTATAATTCGCAATCACTCAATCCTTATTATTTTTTCGGGGGAATTACGGCTAAGGATGTAAGAAGGATCCTTTACTCAACTCATCAGTAAGCAAATAATGACTGCGGAAAAGAAAAGAATCTTGAAATTTGCCCTCCAAATAATGTTGAATTGTATTTATGCCACATTTAGAATTAGTTTCTTGGTTATTTCCGCTAGAAATGATTGACTAAAATGTACCGTTTATGCAAAGAATTATGGATACTGATCTTTTTTATCATCCGTCACCATAGGATTTGGTATCGCCATCAAATCCTTTAAGGGTACCAAATAATTGGCACTTTTCATACGAAAGATCATTTAATTTCAATTTCTCGATATCAATGTATCATATTGAACTGTTACAATAATATCTAGAGAGCTCAAGTTCTTAAGGCTTACATTTGAAACCTCTACAATCCAAATCCGTACACGCATCGATCAGTTATGCTGAAAAGTCGGGGTGAAAGTCGAAAATTATTTTATTTTAACGGTTAAAGTCCTTTGCCGTTTCTTGAATTTCTTGCCCTTAAAAAGAAACCTAGTGGGAAGAAAGACTTATCATTTGCCCAGAACAAGACTCTTTTATCTATTTTTGTATAAAAGCTATGCGTGAACATACATAAAAAAAGCAACAGAAAAAAATATAAATACAAGTACGTGATTAATTGATAAACTTCTTTGCTTTGGAACTCGGTTAAAAATGCCAACTTCTAAAAATATACATAACATGGAACTGTTTATCAAAAAGTTGAATCACAAAGTGATAAATTTAAAACAAAGAATAACATAAAAAATTGTCTCTATTATACGGATCAATATTCAATTTTATTTCTCATCACCAATTTTAATTTTTGGAGGCAGGGAGCTGAAGGCTGTTTGGGCCCTAAGTGTTTTCCTAGACTATCCACTACATACCTCCCCTGTCAATCTAAGATCCTACCCTTGAACGGTTTGACACATTATTTTGTGCTCATTTTCCTACGCCGTGAGGCACCTGCAGGTTACCGGAGTTCCTTTTCCAACGGGAAAGAAGGGATGAAAGCAGATTGCTATGAATGAGAAAGATACCCCGCCCTTGGTGGTTTTCGCCGCCGTAGTCTGTTCTTTTTATCTATCAGAACTAGGTTCTATTTTTCAGATGATACAAGCATCTCTCCAATTATACTTTCCGGGGAAAGTTTTCCAAGTTCAGAGGATCACGACACTGTTCATACCATCTTTAGCAGGCAAAAATATGTGGTAGGAATCGTCTACCTCTCTTGTGTAAAACACGTGTTCCGTGGCTTACGAAGCTTGTGCGAGTAAAACCGAAAACTTCCACGCCCACACAAAAAAGTCAGGTAGAAATCAGTCTCATCTTGATATGGCGTTATGTTAGATACTAGGCGTACTGTCCACTCTCCTTTGTGCTGCTCTTCCATGACAGCTGTCAATTTCTGACAGAGCTAGCGTTTGCATCTTAGCGACCGTCTCCCTGCCACCTTCATTTCTGAGCAGATATAAATTTCTGTGCTCTATGGCAACAAGGGCGATAGGTATTACTGCGATCGCAAATACCACTGATACAGAGTCTGTTAAATATGGGCTTGCAATCTAATGCACCCCTTATTTCCACTCCTGCAGCAACTGCCTTCAGTGTAGTTCCTTGCTGAGAGCGTCACCCCCTAACTCTGATCCGTAGAGTAGTGCAGAGTCTAGGGTAGGTACCAGGGGTCATATTATTGATGAGGTGAATTCTCTAAAATTAGGAATCATTCAAATGATTGCTGCAGCCCTATCAACTGTGGCCCTGATTTGCTCGAAAAAATTCATTTTTGAGTCTATCTGTCTGCCCAGGTATTCTGCTCCTAGTTGGGACTGAACAGGCATTCCTTCAATACAAATAGTACTTGCTCTGGGTATTCTTTCTTTGTCAAGCTGACCAGTTCAATTTCACCTAGTACAAAGCTCAGCCCAACAGTAGCTATCTAGTTCTTTAATAAGCGCATTCGCATATCTGGTTTAAATCCCGTATGTACGACTATGCGTTCAGTGACTAGCATTAGAATCATCCGCTGTCCCAATCGAGGCGGACTCACCTACCAGCTCAATCATCAGTAGCCTGTTAAACAAATCAGGGCAAAATATGGTCTTGAGCGATGCCTAATGTAATTTGCATCCTCTGATGACTTTCTTCATCATAGAGCAAGCTACGGTTCTTCTGATATTGGATGTTCTGGTACTTGGAAGGTATTTTCCAGCGCTTTCAGCACATCTGCTAATCAAACGCAATGAAAGCATTTCTGACGTCAAGAGTTACCATTAGCACAATTTTTTGGTCAGGTGGAAATGTTCGTCCACACTCATGACTTTCTCGGTTGCGTTGACGGTAGGGCGACCTGTTCTGAAGCCATACTGCCAAGAAGATACGTTCATAGCAATATGAATTGGAGTGTTGTCTTCTGATGTGTATTTTGAGTACTTTTCTGGCCACGTCTAGTGCACATAACAAATGATATGCAGGTGGTGATCTGGGCACATCCAGAATATCTCTTTGCGCAGGCAAGGGTTGAAAGCTACATGTAATGACGTTCATGTCATAAGTACATCAATAAACTTGTCATCGTCTAATTTTCCATTATTCCAACCTAGGGGTCTGAATATATGGAATCTCAAGTACAATTTACTGGTGATTACAGGCTAAACAGTCTTCTAGAAATCAACACTTGTGTAGTCTTGCTACTGAGGACTCGAAATTGAATGTTACTGTAAATGGCTTCATAAAAGCCTTTGTGGCAGAAGAAAGTGGTATTGACGATGTTCAATACAGAAAGCCCAGTTTTGGTTGCCAGATCCAGGACTTATTTCACTCTAGGATCTGACAAAAATATGCTCAATTAAATGTCTTTTATTCTCTCCTAACGAGAACATGCAATTCTGCAGTCAAGACAGCATCTTCGAGAGCATCAAGTCTGGCCTGAAAAACCGGTAACGGGTTGCTCAGCAAAACTTAAACATTTTGCTGCCACATATCGAATCCTTACAAAGCCAACCTTTCCACCTATTACTCTGCACCCGCAAATGTGCACTGTGTAGAACCCAGATGGCGACGGTGCCTGATATATCAGGATACTCTGCTGCCGAACTTCTATTATGATTCTGCTTGCTGAATAGCAAAAAATTGGCTTTCATTTTGCTCGTAAACTGCTCCAGCAGGTTTTGGGCTACTCTACCATAGTGTTATAGCCTTGAATAGTGCCTCCTTAAAGATCCCTTATATTGATGTCCCTAGGACATGCTTGAAGTCAGCTTTCTTACAAAGGAAGCAATGTATCTTATCCTGTGCGCTATTTTTTTGTGCTCTACTTTGCCCACTTGTAGCATGGTGGGCTCCTATCAAATTCTTTGCATCGTTTTATGGTATGACCATAGCCAAAGTACTTCAAACAGCATAGCCCTTGCTGGGTATTTGTTTCGCTTCCTTTTCAGGAATGCTGATGATGGCCGTTGGCCATTGCTTTTTAGCATTTTCTTTGAAAACCTTTAGTTCAATCCTAGTTAAGCCAGAAAACTCACGTTTAATGACGCCTTCTATGTTAGTCAGTTTGATCACGGCACCAATAATCCTGATAGCCAGCGCTGCCATAGCCTCAAGTAAACATACAGTAGTGCTCTCTCGGAAGATCTTTTTGACTGCATCACAGAAAGAGTCTCTGTTCATTGCTTCTGGCTCAAATCCCACCAGAAGATCACCTACCCGGATCTGCCGTGCTACTTTATTTGCAATTTTAACATTATATAACTTACCCCTTTAACGCTCATAAGAAATTTGCATAGAACTTTTTTTTTTTTTTTTGTGGTAGGGAGGTGAAGGCATTTACACCCGCCGAGTCTGGCAGTGTGGGGCTCCCATAGAGGATACCCTTGGACTACCCACTAAACATCCCCCTGTCAATCTGAGAACCTAGCCTGGAACCGTTTGACACATTACTTCGGGCCAGATCTCGTTTTGTTACGCCGTGGGGCGCCTTCAAGCTGGGCAGTCCCTTTCCTAGCGGGAGAGGAGAGGGGAAGAGGGAATGCCAGAAGAGCGATCCCCCAGCTCCAGTGCCTCCGGCTGCTGTAAGTCCCTTTTATATTTTAGGACTGCCCGAGCATAATGTGCCACCTGGTTCCATTTGTCAACCGATTCGAGCATCACCGCAACTATATTATCCGGGGTGAGCTCTCCCGTCTCCCTGTAGAGTTCCCTTCGCAGCCTGACCCATTTTGTACACGCAAAAATTGTGTGACAGGCATTGTCCTCCTCTCCTGGGCAAAACCGACAATCGGGAGACCGTGACTTACCGATCTTGTGCAGGTAGGACTGAAAACACCCGTGCCCGCTCAAAAGCTGGGTCAGATAGAAGTCAGTCTCACGAGGCGCGCAGTCCACCTTCCCTTCGTGCAATTCACCCAAGACTGCTGCCAATCGTTGAGTGAGCGCTGTCTCTCCTCGCGGACAAGTATCTCCCTCGCATCCTGGTTTCGGCGCAGGTAAATAGCGTGGCGCTCTCTAGCAAGGAGGGCGACAGGTATCACGCCTGCAATCACTCTCACCGCCGAGTTGGAGACTGTCGGATACGAAGATGCAATTCTCAGTGCTCCTCTTCTCTGTACCTGTGCCAATCGTTTTCGGCATACCTCCTTGCTGAGAGCGTCGCCCCATACCTCTGCTCCGTACAGTAGCACTGACCCTACAGCACTCATCAAGAGGCATCTTCTTGATGGGCTGGGTCCCCCTACGTTGGCCATAAGTCGACTCAGGGCCGATATTCCCGAAGCAGCCTTCTCACCCGTTGCCCTGATTTGCTCAGAGAAACTCATCTTCGAGTCGATCAGTAGCCCCAGGCACTTCACCGCTGGCTTCGATTCGATTTGTATATCTCCAATACTGATCATCCTTACTCTAGGGATTCTCTTTTTTGTCAAGATGATCACTTCGGTTTTCTCCAGTGCTAAACTGAGCCCGCGAGCAGTCATCCAGTCCCTCACTCGGCGCATTAGCATACCTAGCCTAAGTTGCGCTTGTCCAACGGTGCGTCCGGCGACCAGAGCCGCAACATCATCCGCATAGCCGACCAAGCGCGACTCATCTGGCATCTCAAGTCTCAGTAGCCCGTCGTAAGACACGTTCCACAGGTCCGGACAAAGGATGGATCCCTGGGCAACATCCGATGTAATTTCCATCCTTCGTTGGCCCTATGTCGTGTCGTAGAGCAGGCTTCGGTCCTTTAGGAAGTTCCTCAAAAGCCGCATTAGATATTCTGGAACTTGAAAAGAGTTTTCCAGCGTGTCCAGAATACCCACCCATCTAGCGGAGTTGAAGGCATTCCTAACGTCGAGTGTCACCAACAGGACGATCCGTCGCTTGGTGCGACTATATGCCTCTGCCTTTTGGACCGCGTTCACCACCTCTGCAATCGCATCAATGGTAGAACGTCCTGCTCTAAAGCTGTACTGCCGAGGAGATAGGTCCCCAGCAGCACGAATCGCGTCAGTGAGTCTTCCCTTGATGAGTTTCTCTAGCACTTTCCCAGCCGTGCCTAGCATGCATAACGGGCGGTATGCAGACGGCGATTCGGGATTTCCCTTCCCCTTGCTGACCAGCACGAGCCTCGCCACCTTCCATCGTACCGGGAAAACCCCGTACCGTAGGCAAGCGTTGAATGTGCTGAGCAGCAAGTCAGGACAATGGTGATAGACGAGCCGCAACACCTCAGCTGGAACACCATCTGGACCTGGAGCCTTCCTCGCTTTCAAGGAGAGGACTGCCTCCTCCAGTTCCAGGTGTGTAAAGAGTGGGCACTCTACTGCTGTTTCACCACGGACAGCGTCAACAAGGACGGGGTGGGCGGGGAAGAGTCCCCGTACTATTGCGTCCATCTTTTCTGCGTCATGTATACAAGGCTTCCGTAGGGCACCAAGTTTCCCCATGACCAGCTTGTAGCCAAGGCCCCACGGATCCTTGTTCACATTGTCCACTAGGTCTTGCCAGCAGCGAGCCTTGCTACTGTTGATCAGTTTGCGAAGGCATTTTCTGGCCGACTTATATGCTGCCACGTGGTTGCTTGCCTCGTCACGGTTCCGCTCCCGTTGAGCCTCACGCCGAAGCTTGTGACACTCCCTCCGCTTTTCAGCGATTTTAGTAGACCACCAGTATACTGGGGGCTTGCCGTGCCGGGGTCTTCAACGGGGCATAGAAGCGCAGCAAGCAGTCGTGATTATGCTCATAGTAGAGTTCACCACGTCTTCAGCTGCCCATTCTTCCGTCCCCTCCGAAGCTCCCTGCAGCGGCTCACCTGCTGTGAGAGCCTTGACGAACCTCTCGACGTCCATCCTTTCGATGTTCCATCCAGTTGTGGAAGGCCGAGAGCACGGACGTCGGGAGACAGCATCACTTATCTCAATGCACTGATGATCACTGGCTGAGTAGTCCTCTAATACTTTCCAGTTTTGTATCCTCCGTACTAAGGACTCCGAGGCGAATGTCACGTTCGGTATGGTTCGCTCACAGCCAACACGGCGGAAAGTCGGCGTTTTTCCGGAGTTTAGTACGACGAGGGCCGTCCTGGCCGCCATTTCCAGGATTCGTTTTCCCCGCGGATTTGTCTGAGGCATGCCCCATTCGATTGCTTTAGCATTGAAGTCGCCCCCAACGAGCACGTTGCCCTCCGCGTTCGAGACAGCACCCTCCAAAGCCAGAAGCTTGGCTTGGAAAGATGTTATCGACTCGTTAGGCGTTAGGTACACACTAAAGAAGGTGATCCCTGAGCACCGAACCCACACGAAACCATCCCCCCATCCACAACTCTCCGCTTGAAAGTCACTGTTCCAAACCCAGATAGCGGCAGTACCAGTTTCATCAGAGTACCCTAATGCAGGACTTTTATTATGGTGTTGCTCACTCAGCAGCAAGAAGTCGGCTTTCCTGTCCCTCGCAAACTGCTCAAGCAGATTTTGGGCGGTTGAACTGTTGTGTAGGTTTAGCTGCAGGATGCGGGTCATCGAAGCTCTGATTTGGCCTTGGCTAGGGCTTCCTGGAACACCCGGCATTTTCCTGATCCCAAGACGTGTCCAAAATCAAGTTTTGGATCAGCATCCTTGCAAAGAATACAGTGTGCCTCCTTCGTACACTCTTTTCTTTTATGACCCATTTCACCGGATTTGTAACATAGGGAACTCCTGTCGAGTCCTTTGCATACTTGTGTGGTGTGACCATAACCAAGGCATTTGAAACATTGAAGAGGCGTTGCTCTTCGCCGCATCCTACAGACAACCCACCCAATTCGTACTTTGCCCTTGTTCAGGAATTGTTCGGCGTCCTTTTCGGTCAATTCAACTATGGCCATGCGTTGTCCCCTGTTGTTTTCTGGTGTCAGTCTCGCTTTGATCCTTCCCACGCTAGGGAACTCCTTTTTGATGGCCTCTTTTACCTCGGCCAGATCCGTCACGCAGTCTATGTCTCGTATTTCGATCGTTGCTATCGGCTCGAGCGGGGCTATAGTTGCGCTTTTGCCGATCACTTTCTTTACTGCGTCACAGAATGCATCTTTATTGCCGGCCTCTGCTCCGAATTCGACCAGTATGTGGCCCGACCACGTTGGTCGTACTACTTTAATGGTAGTATTGGTGTCTTCGGGCCTTACGTTTCCCCTGATGTCTCGCAGTACTTCCACGTAGGATCGGCCATCTTGGGGCTTTACAAGCAGTGCCTACTGCCGGGGTCTTCGTCGGGGCTTCTGCCTCTCCTGCTTTGCATCAGGTCCTTTTTGTAATTGGGCGTCCGTGCGAACTTTTTTTTCTGGCTTTTTTTGGAGGACTTTCTTTGCAGCTTTCTTCGCTCCTTTTGTAAGCACTGTCTGGAACCCGTGATCTGGTGCTCCACGACCATCAAGTGCCTCTTCCTTCCTTCTTTTATCCCGATCTCCTTGGTTTGGGCTAGACGCCATTCTTTTATTGACGTTTAATAGTGGAGCTATCTGCGTTTCGCCTTTAGATTTCACCCCAAGCGCCTCTTTAGCCTTCTCTTCGTCTTAGGCCCTTAACCAGCTTCTCCGATAGTGCCCTATGCGATCTAGGAGCACCTCTAGTTCAAGGAGCCCTTCCTTTGCTGCTTTGCTGATTTTTGGGGAGTCGCATGCAGCTTGTATTCTATTCAGAACATCTCCCGCTTTTCGGAGTAGTCTTTCTTCTTCATATCGCTGGGCCGCAATTGTACCTTGCAACCATCCTTGGGAGAGGTTATCGCGTTCCGTTCCTGAGTGCAGTACTTCCGCCACATTTTCAACTTTGGGGGTGCATTCACGCGGTGTCTGGTCACTCTTTGCTTTTAGTGCCGTTATCTCCTCGTTGGCTTCTGGGTTTTTCGTTTCGATGTCAGGATTTGCGACCCTTGCATCGGTCGCTACGGTAACGATTGCAGCAGTGACAATCGGATTTTCGGTGTTCTTTATGTTATCTCCCACCGCTCGAACACCTGAAGTGTCCTGCAGAGTTTCCCGTTTCTCCTTAATAGGACGCTCGGGCGTTCGCATCATTTTTTTGCTGTGCCCAAACGCCGCAGGAATCTCAGTCTGTATTCTCCGTTTTTCGTCCGTCTTCGCTGTCGTTGTGTTAGTCTTCGTTTTTGTCGTTGTTGGTATCGCTCGCGATGTACTGTTGACATCGTGGCTGCAACCGCTGGTTGCGTCGTCGTTGTTGTTATTTTTTATTGCTTTTTTTGGATTTTGTTGGTCTTTTACATAGAACTTAAGACCGGTAGGTTGGACGTGCAGAGACTATCTTAGAAATTTACACTATTAGTTGACTCTCCCTCTAATTGGCTCAGGTTTTTCTCCATATTTTGCTTCCTGAGAAGGTTGTTGTTTTTTTTTCATTGTATGAAGGAGCTTTTTGGTAGTCTTGGATGGTACTGTCTTCAACTCTTTGTAGATTATTGTACGCCCTTTGGGGACTTGTCTTTTTGTCTTCTCTTTGTCTACTTGAATTGGGCGCCAGGCCATCCTCTAATTGATAATAGGATTTGAGATGAGTGTCCCTTTGCCAAGTGTCTCAACTCTGTGCTCCTTTTTACCCCTCAGCAACTTACATCTGTAGTCTTCAATCTTGTCTAATATTTCCAATCGCTCTGACCTCGACCATGATATCCTTGCTTCAGTCAAGTCAAGTCAAAAGCGCTTTATTCAATACTAATCGTTATAAATTTTACAAGAATATAAACCACATTCCAAACAATATCAATACAAAAACTTAATGGCCCAAATAGCTCTCTAAATTTATACGTTATTAGCTAAACACACTTCGTCACGAAAACTATAGCAAATTTAAATTAATTAAGGTTATTACATATTCATATTATGATTTGATTGGAAAAAGAAGAAAAAACAAACCTACACTATCCTAATAGATCCTTGCTTATGCCCTTTTGGACACTGCAGCTTGCTTTTAATCTCTTACCTGCAACCCAGGTAACGCGTTCAGAGGCAATAATTTAGGCATTGTCAAAAAGCCTAAATTATTGGCCATGCAATTGCACAGTCAATATACATGTTTTTCAAGCATAATATTTCATCTAAATATGAATGTCAGTTATAATTTGCAGTCATGTCGTAAAATGTTTGTGCACAGATAATTCAAAGGCAAATGTTAACTTTTAGGCCCTTATGACAGTGCGGCAGCTTACTTAAATAAAAAATTTTTAATATCATTGAATAGTTTAATATGCTTTCTAAAAAGAAGTTAAAAACAAAATAGTTTACGTTTTGATACGATTCGAAATAGTTTACGTTTTGATACGAGATGGACGTGAAAGTGCGGGGACCCTTCCCCGCCTATCTCGTTCATGTTGACGCTGTCCGTGGTGAAACAGCAGTCGAGTGTCCACTTTTAACGCAGCCGGAAATGGAGGAGGCCGTCCTCTCATTGAAAGCGAGGAAGGCTCCAGGTCCAGATGGGGTTCGGGCTGAGGTGTTGCGGCTCGTTTATCACCATTGTCCTGACTTGCTGCTCAGTACATTCAATGCTTGCCTACAAGATGGCGTTTTCCCGGTACGATGGAATGTGGCGCGGCTCGTGCTGATCAGCAAGGGGAAGGGAAATTCTGAATCGCCGTCTGCACACCGCCCGTTGCACATGCTAGACATGCCTGGGAAAATGCTAGAGAAACTCATCAAGGGAAGTCTCACTGACGTGATTCGTGCTGCTGTGGGCCTATCTCCTCGGCAGTGCGGCTTTAGAGCAGGACGTTCTACCATTCATGCAATTGCAGAGGTGGTGAACGCGGTCCAAAAGGCAGAGGCATAGAGTCACACCAAGCGACGGACCGTCATGTTGGTGACACTCGACGTCAGGAACGCCTTCAACTCCGCTAGATGGGTGGGTATTCTGGATACGCTGGAAAACTCTTTTCAAGTTCCAGAATATCTAATGCCGCTTTTGAGGGACTACCTAAAGGGCCGAAGCCTGCTCTACGACACGACACAGGGCCAACGAAGAATGGAAATTACATCGGGTGTTGCCCAGGCATATATTCTTGGTCCAGACCTGTGGAACGTGTCTAACGACGGGCTACTGAGACTGGAGATGCCAGATGAGTCACACTTGGTCAACTATGCGGATGTTGTTGCGGGTCTAGTCGCTGGACGCACCTTTGAACAGGCGCAACTTAGGATAGGTATGCTAATGCGCCGAGCGAGGGACTGGATGACTGCTCGCGGGCTCAGTTTAGCACTGGAGAAAACCGAAGTGGTCATCTTGACAAAAAAGAGAATCCCTAGAGTAAAAATGATCAGTACTGGAGATACACGAATCGAATCGAAGCCAACGGTGAAGAACCTGAGGCTACTGATCGACTCGAAGATGAGTTTCTCTGAGTAAATCACGGCAATGGCTGAGAAGGCGGCTTCGGGAATATCGGCTCTGAGTTGACTTATGGCCAACGTAGGGGGACCCAGGCCGTCAAGAAGACGCTTTTTGATGAGTGCTATAGGGTCAGTGCTACTCTACGGAGCAAAAGTATGGGGCGATGCTTTCAGCGAGGAGGTATACCGAAAACGTTTGGTACAGGTACAGAGAAGAGGAGCACTGGGGATTGCATCTTCGTACCCGACAGTCTCTGATTTGGCGGTGAAAGTTATTGCAGGCGTGATACCTGTCGCCCTCCTTGCTAGAGAGTGCCACGCTATTTACCTGCGCCAAAACGAGGATGCGAGGGAGACGGTTTTCCACGAGGAGAGACAGCGCTCGCTCAAGGATTGGCAGCAGTCTTGGGTCAGTTACACGAAGGGAAGGTGGACTGCGCGCCTCATCCTGGATGTGAGACCGTGGCTCAATCGAAGGCATGGTGAGACTGACTTCTACCTGACCCAGCTTTTGAGATAGCATGGGTGTTTTCAGTCTTACCTGCACAAGATTGGTAAGTCGCGGTCTCCTGATTGGAGATTGGAGGAGGAGGGCAGTGCCTGCCACCCATTTTTTGTGTGTACAAAATGGATCAGGCTGCAAAGGGAACTCTACACGGAGACGGGAGATTTCACCCCGGAAAATATAGTTGCGGTGATACTCGAATCGGCTGACAAATAGAACCAGGTGGCACATTATACTCGGGGAGTCCTAAAATATAAAAGGGTTTCACAGCAGCCGGGGCGCCGGGGCTGGGGGATCGCTCTTCTGGCATTTTCTCTTCCCCTCTCCCCTCCCGCTAGGAAAGGGATCCTCCAGCTTGAAAACGAGACCTGGCGCGAAGTAATGTGTCAAACGGTTCCAGGCTGGGTTCTCAGGTTGACAGGGAAGGTGTTTAGTGGGTAGTCCAGTCGCTTTCTTGTGAGCATGGGAGTTCCACACTCTGTGCATAAATGCCTTCACCTCCCTGCCACAAACAAAAATGTATGTTTGGTCCAAAAAGTATTTAGATTCTCATGTTACTCCTATTACTTCAGATTATGATGCCTTGTAAGATACACTGGAACATGTAAACGATTTATTTTTTTAATTTTCCAGCATACCCACCTGCAGAATTGACGGTGTTCTTAATTTAAAATAACATATCCGTCAAAGAATTAAAAGAGCTTTATCTAGATAATCTATCGGAAAGATGCGTAGATTAGTTACAAATAGAATCAGGTGGTATTTTATATGCGGGATGTTTCAACTGATTATAATTTGAGTAGACAGAACTACGCTCATGTCAGAAGGGTTTTATACCTAACCAACAATATGCAGATACGTTGAATGATTTAATTCATGAAAAGCTTTCATATCATGAACAGAAACTATATTCATGCTATTCCCAACAGACCACAGAATTGATGCCTTGGGAGGCTGCATAAGCTGCACTTCCAGATGATACTTCGAACTAAGCTAGCTCACCTAGCCCACCCCTAAGAGTACACAGCCAACGTGGTGAAATTTCTGTGTCAAGGGAAGAAGCAGCACAGGAAGCGGGAATGGGATTGATTCGGTAGAAACACCAATTCAATTTTGTAGCACCCT
Source organism: Odontomyia ornata (assembly GCA_963969285.1). Taxonomy (NCBI): domain Eukaryota; kingdom Metazoa; phylum Arthropoda; class Insecta; order Diptera; family Stratiomyidae; genus Odontomyia; species Odontomyia ornata. The sequence goes on along the minus strand of OZ017738.1, from coordinate 218,875,997 downwards.
GCACTGAGTGCCCTATGGATTGAGGGATCAACCAGAGAAACGAGACCAAAGGCCTCCATGCAATTAGCAGGAACGCCACTTGCACAGAAGTGCCTTATCTAGACTGCACCGACCAATATCCTCGCAATCCACCAACGCTACCGGCAGTCTCACTGGCAGTAACAACTAAGGAGACTTACTGCCCATTGTTGGAACAACAATAACTTCATTCATCACAGCCAACACAATATACAAGGTACTTCCAAAAATAAACGAGACTATTATCATAAAAATTTTTTGATGACAACATCTGTAAATGAGATAGTGCGTTGCAAAGTTACATCCCTCCCTGTCTTCCAGTGAAAGTTTGGTGATATTCAATTTAGTGGAAGCGAAGTTATTGCGTTTAAAGTGACAATATGTTTGTTCCATCGGTACAAAAATGAGTTTCAAACAAAAAGCTTATATCAAATTTTGTTTTAAAATCGGTAAAACGTTTCCCGAAACATTTGAATTGATGAAAAAAGTTGATGGCGATGTATGTCTATCTTGTGCCAGAGTTTAAGAGTGGTTTACACATTTCAGTGATGGTCGTGAGGACATAAATGACGATGAACATGCGGGCCGCCCAAAATCAGTGATCACCGAAAACTCCATCGGAGTTGTGCGTGAATTTATCAAAAATGAGCCGAAATCATCGTTGAAATTCATGGAATCGGGGTTGAATATCTCCAAAACATCGATTTATTACATTTTAACCGATTATTGAGGCTTACGAAAGGTCTGTGATTTTTCAACTAGAAATTGCATTTTGACCATCAATCACTCACCGTATTTGACTGATATGGCTCCCTGTTACTTCTAACTACTCGAAAAATTGCATTTGGCCATGAAAATAAAACGCTTTGCATCCATATAGGCATCCAAAAGGCTTGTACCGACATCCTGAAGGACATTCCGGTCAGTGACCTGAAACACTCTTTCGAAAAGCTTTTGGATCGCGCAAAACATGTTATGAAAGTTGTTTACAAGAGCAAAATTGTGTGAGATCCAGAAATTATTTGAATGCATCGGCGAATTGGTTTGGGTGTAACTTGGGACCTTTTCTAATGCAAACGAATTTATGCTTACTGAAAATATGATGACCAAATAGAAGTACAATGTTTGAATTTAAAACTGATTATGATGATTACAATATGTTGGTGTTACTATATTTTGAATGACAGGAAATTTAGATTGACCTTATAGCAATTGATTCAAAATTGTAAATATGATTGAAAGTTAAACATATTCCCCGCCTTGAACGGTTGAGTTCAAAACTTCGTGTGTACGATGAATTTGTCTTTGGGTTGTACTATTAACGTGCGTGGCCTTGGAATGGGTGGGTGTGTTTTCTTAGATCGTGAAGATAGTTCTAAGCAATATAATGCTTTTAGTAAGTTAAAAATTTTACTAATAAATCTTCTTAAAAACTCCCACATTTGTAAGGAAGGAGACTTTGCATCAAATAATTAAATAAGGTATGGATGATCTGTAACTTTTCTGCAGTTTTGATTAAAATTCAACATAAATGCAGTATCTAAGCTAACTAAACTAAAATAAATTTGATAGACGCGGTGCCATATCATTTTTTCCCAGTTCTTTTGTGATGGTGCTCATGTTGGAAGTATTTATGTTGAAATTGGGGGTAATTATTTAGTTTAGGTGCCATACTCCCGATATTTTTGAAATTTCAGTATGTTATGCAGTTTTTCATGCTGAAAAAAAAAAATATATATATATACATATATATATATATATATATATATATATATATATATATATATATATATATATATAGACGAGGTGTGTTCAAAAATTTCGATTTTTTTGTGGCGTTATGTTGGTACTCATGTCTGTCACTTATGCCGACAAAGTCGGCCATTTTGAATGTTCACTTAATTGGTGATAGCTGCTTTACTTGCACGTGTTTTCAATCGTCTTCGATTTTTACTTATTCAAAAAAATGGATCAAAGAACGTGTATCAAATTTTGTGTGAAAAACGAAATTAAGTGCGCGGATGCATTCCGAACGTTGACTGTGGCATACGGAGAAGCTACCTTGGACCGAAGCAACGTTTATCGGTGGTACAAAATGTTTTTAGAAGGCCAAGAAGATGTGAACGACAAAGAGCGTGCCGGACGCCCGAGCACTTCAACAACAGACGAAAAAATTAATGAAGTGGAGAAAATAGTATTGGCCAATCGTCGAATCACCGTTAGAGAAGTTGCTGAGGACCTAGACATATCGATTGGCTCGTGCCATTCGATTTTTATCAACGATTTGGGCATGAGACGGGTCGCCGCGAAATTCGTACCAAAATTGCTCAATTGCGACCAAAAACAGCAACGCATGAACATTGCTAATGAGATGTTAAACTCTGTCCGCGACGAACCAAATTTGCTCCAGAGGGTCGTAACTGGTGACGAATCGTGGGTTTATGGTTATGACGTGGAAACCAAAGCTCAATCATCTCAATGGAAGCGCCGCATGAACCAAGACCGAAAAATGCGCGCCAAGTTCGGTCGAATGTGAAAGTTTTGCTGACAGTTTTCTTCGATTGCAGGGGCGTGGTGCATCATGAGTTCTTGCCACAGATCTGGCCCCCTGTGACTTTTTCTTGTTTCGCATAGAAGCCTGTCTCAATTCAAGGCCGATTACACCCCTACCCAGTGATCCAAATGATCTGGAAGCTCTGACACCTGGTCATCTTTTGATTGGACGCCCATTGCTAGCTCTACCAGAACCAAATAGATCACAAAAAACTCTACATGAACGTCAGCAGATGCTCACTGCAATGCATCAAACATTCTGGAACAGATGGACAAATGAATATTTGCACACTCTTCAACGACGCACGAAATGGACTAAGCACGAAGAAAACATCAAAATTGGGGAATTAGTCCTTAGAAAAGAAAGAGACATGCCACCGACCAAATGGCCCCTTGCCCGAATTCATGAAGTGCAACCAGGAACAGATGGTAAAGTACGAACAGCTACGGTCAAATACAGCGGAAACAAATTCAAGAAGGTCGCGATCATCAATCTCTGTCGTCTTCCTGTCGAGATCTCCGAGGATAGTGCACCGAAGCAAACACAAAGGTCTGAAGAATCCCAAGCGCACACAGCATTGCATGATGAGCAACGAGTCGACCCTCCAACTAAGCCAGTTCAAGTTAAACTTCAAACTACGCCTGTTCGAACCAAATCTAAAGCTACGCCTGTTCAAACCAGACCTCAGTCTAAACATCTTCAAGCCAATCCTGAGAAACGAAAATGTGACGCATTCCACCAAATTAAAATAAACAAGCAGCCTAAAAAGAAAATGAGAATTGGTCCTTGCACCTGGGCAACAAAGCTTATGAATCTAGCCCTTCTCATGTTTTCCCTACTAACTCTGGGTCTGGCTAATTCTACGAATGCCAAACGTACCTTCTACGAATAAGGAAATCTACAGGACAAACCGAAGACCACCCTGGAACTGCTACCTCACTTAGGGACAGATTCAACACCATCATCACTCGCGCCCGCCCAACATGTTCAGTTCCTGAACAAAGTACAGCAAAATAAATTACATACGTCCAAATTCTTCCTATCAACTTTAGATGCAAGCCAGCACAATTTTTAATTTTATTATTTTTGTAACGTATTGCCCATAGTTCAATATTCTTAATTGATGTAAATGCCATCTTGCAATTCTCTAGAGTCAACATTCTTAACTTAAATACTACGTTGCATAATTATGCGATCAATTAAAATTTCATATTTTCGATTATTGCTGGCTTGCACATTTTGGGTTAACGAGCTTGATTGCAATTAAAATAATTTTATGATGATTGTAGAAAAAATTATTATAAATACCTTTGATTTATGAATAAAGAATCACTTGCAAAGTATTGTTCACATCAAACAAAGCGTTTCTATTTTTCCCAGTTTCCAGTTTACCCTAATTCGATTATATTCTACAACAATTGAATATATCGAATAATCCCAAATTCCTCAATAACAGCTGGTGTGGCTGGTTTTTTGAGGAATCATCCTATCCTTATTTCGGTCTGCAGAACTCAGTTTCCGCACCGAAACAAGCTGGCTAAACTCTCCAATGAGGCCAGAGCTCCTCAACTAGCGGAAAGTCAGGGAGGAGTCACAAGCTTGATCACTATATTGTCATTTCACCTGACCCTAACTAGTCTCGACCTGCAGCGAATTCAGTCATCCATCATGGACATAATAACGGATACCAAACATGGGAACTTCAATCCGCAGCTGCTATCACAACCACAGCTAAGTTCGGAGATGACACATATCAGGAACCACTACTCGAGGATCAACGCCTGCCGATGGCCCGGGAGAATTTTTTGAAGCTATTCAAATTAATGACCATTAAGGCCAAGGTGTAGGACGAGTTTATCATGTTTGAACTAAGGATTTTGCTCGTTGGTACATCAACATTTGAACTGTATCGAGTGCTACCTATACCCGTGAAAAGACATGATCGCCTCATTGGTATACTGCCTACCTCACCATATCTCATCATCGGCCCACATCGCGATCTATACTTTCCATTGAGCAAGGCGGAGTATTCAGCTTGTAGGTGGATGGAGCGGGACACCCACATCTGCCGACAGTTTCATCCACTGTACCACAAGGAGGCCAACATGAGCACGTGTGAGGTGAGGTTGTTGAAAAGAATGCCGTCAGCTGCCGAGTGTCACCAGATTGAGTTGCCTGCAACCTTTTCCTGGACCAACGTTCCGCATTCGAACGAGTGGATTTATGCCGAATTGCGTCGTTGCTCACATCGTATGCAGTGGTAATACGACTACACTGACACTGCAAGGGTCTGGGGTTCTGGAGCTGGCACCAGATTGCACCCTCAAATCTGATGCACTAACAATTCAGGGTCATCGTCTCCATGAGAGCACCATACAAACGCAGCACTCGAGAACACATTACCACATGGAAGACACCAACCGAATCTACACACCATTCCGCAACCATTCTGCACAATTCAAGACGTATTCCACGGAAATCGACGCCCTGCGAAGTCAACTATAAGCCCAAGATTTGTCCTGGGACAACCCTATTGATGCTCATGACATACACCAATATACCGTCGGATATCTGAGCCTCACTGCGCTTGCCGGGCTCATTATCTACCTCTAGTACAGATCAAGAGATGGACGGTGTCAATCACGGGCCAGGAAACCTTTACCGCTTCCCCGACGTCACAGCTTACCATACACACTGGAGGAGTTGGAACTGAGCGTTCAACGGGGGAGTAGATGTTGAATTCAAAATTTGTTTTGCATTTTGTATTTCAGCAATATTTGCTGGGGGTCAGTATCGCATAGCAAATTGCCATTAAACCGATACGAGCATTTCATTGCCCGTATCGACTTCATGGCCACCCATCATGTATGCAACGTCCACATGTGCATAAATTGCATGGTATCATTTGCATTGTGCGAACTTGCACATTGCAAATGATGCTATGATCGTATCGCGCTGTGGCTGCATACGATGAGTTCACATGTACGCACGGTCAGCTCGAATCGTGGGATCGTCCGTGCGTGCGTGTGCACTTTTTGCATGAATGGGTATGATATGATTTGCAGCAATTATGTTGCATTTTGTTTGGTGTTAGAGTTGTATAATTTTGCGCGGCCAGGTTTCAGTTGGCAGTCGCGATCGACGTCTCAGTTACAATAGAACGGAAAAATATTAACAGTTGGATAGAGAGAAGACATAGTCAAAGAATATAAGAAGTGAAACTTCTTGAATTCAAAATAATTGAAATTCAATAGAAATAATACAATCAGCGAAACGGTGCGAATAAATATTCAAAATAGAAAACAGTCCAAATATAGAAAATTGTGAACTGAATGTGTTTTTTAAATTTGGCCGGGACAAAAGAGTTCCGACGCAAACATAAATAGTTATATATTTATGTATATACATGATATATATACAGGTATATATATATATATATATATATATATATATATATATATATATATATATATATATATATATATATATACATATATATATATATACATATATATATATATATATATATATATATATATATATATATATATACTTATATATATGTATATATATATATACATATATATATATACATATATATATTGTCGCGTGTTATTTGGTTCGCGGCCAATAATTTTAATGTTCCGGGAAAGTGAAAACGCAATGTCTTTTAATTTAAGTTAAAAGAGTTTATTTAATTGCACAATGATCAATCTACACTTTCACTAATTTTAATTTTCACTTAATTTTTAAATCTAACACTTGTCCATAAATTTCTTATCGCAATTGTCTTCTAAATCACTTCACTATTACAAAACACACTTTGCACTCAAACAATCAATTGTCTTTACTTCGCGTTCCACTATATCGCAGTTTTCTTATCGCGGTCGAATGAATGAAGATCCCCCCATTCATTCAGCTCGCCTTTATATAGGGTCTCTACCTATTCACCCATTTCTCGTTTATTGGCGATTGTTCTAGCTGGTAGATTCGAGAAAATTAATGAATGGAGTGACGTCACTTGCAGATGTTGATCATGCTCGTTGGGTTCTCGTGGTTACGAGTGAATTCGTGTTCTTCATTGTTGTGAAAACAATTGCGACAGTAGCTCGCAGAATTATTTGTACATGTAACACTGCCCCCACCTCAGTTCTTTTCGCCCCGAAAAGATGTGTCGCCAGTTGTAGTCAATTCTCTCTGGGTGTAATATGGAGCAAGACGGTCCAGATGCACGATTTTCATTTTAGCTCTCGGCTTACGATGTTCCTGTATTCGGTATACGACGTCGTTGATTCGCTTTGTAACTCGGTATGGTCCCTCCCAATTATGTTGCAACTTTGGAGACCTACCCTTTCGCCGTTGCGGGTTATAAAGCCACACCAAGGCATCTTGCTGGAAGCCAGTAGAATTAGCCTTTAGATCATACCTGGTCTTCATGCGGTCAGTAGCCGATTCGAGGTGTTTTCGCACGGTCCGATGTATCTGGTTCAACCGTTGTCGTAGATCACTTGCGTACTCCGAGACCGTTTGGGGTTTCTCAGGGGGTGTTCCGAACTTTATATCGGCTGGCAAACGAATAGTCTTTCCAAAAATGACTTTGGCTGGGGCTTGGCCCGTCGACGCATGTTCAGCGGCTCTATACGCCATCAAAAATAATGGGATATGTCGGTCCCAGTCCCTTTGGTTCTCGTCAACCATCTTGGCAAGGTGTTTATTGAGCGTGCCGTTGAAACGTTCGACCATTCCATCGGATTGAGGATGCAGCGGTGTTGTCCTCGTTTTCCGTATTCCGAGCAGCTCGCACATTTCGCCAAAAACTAGTGACTCAAAGTTTCGGCCTTGATCCGAATGTAATTCGCAAGGTACGCCGTACCTACTGACCCAATTTAACACTAGCTGTTCAGCTACGGTAGTTGCTTCCTGGTTGGGAATGGGGTAGACCTCGGGCCACTTGCTGAAATAATCGGCTACAACCAGCGTATATCGATTTCCCCAATCAGTTTCAGGAAAGGGTCCTGCAATGTCAACAGCAATCCTCTCAAACGGTACCCCCACGTTATAGGTTTGCATTTGTCCTCTCAGTCGTCGCTTTGGGCCTTTGACGGAAGCGCAAACTGTGCATCTGCGACACCAGTCCTCTACGTCTTCTCGAGCGTGGAGCCAGTAGAACCTTTCCCGCAATTTCGCTAAGGTCTTGTTAACACCAAGGTGGCCTCCCGAGGATCCTTCATGCATTTCCTTTACCACATCGTGGATTCGGCTTTTGGGTAGTATAGTTTGCATCCTATAGGAGCTGCCATCCGCCGTTTCCCATTTCCGCTTGAGTATGCCACCCTCTACCTGAAGGGAGTTCCATTGTGCCCAATAGCTTTTCAGGGTTGCGCCATGCATCGAAACGTCCTTCCACTCCGGTCGCCCAGTCGTCTCCTTCCATACGAGCAATGGTCCGATGTCTTCATCGGCTAGCTGGGCATTTCGAATCTCCTCCGATGACCAACCTTCATCGAATTCGGCCGTTATCAGTCGCAGATCAACGGGCGGTTCCTTTTCCTCAATCCGTCGGCAATGCTTGCAGTTAGCTGGACATGGGCGACGAGATAGGGCGTCAGCATTTCCATGAACTCCGCCCTTTCGATGAACAATTTCGTAGTCGTACGACTGCAATCTTTCGATCCATCTCGCAACTTGTCCCTCGGGGTTTTTGAAGTTAAGTAGCCATCTCAGCGATGCATGGTCCGTTCGAAGAACAAATTTCTGGCCATATAGGTACTTGTGGAACTGCTTGGTGGCCTCTATTATAGCCAATAGCTCCTTCCTGGTCACACAGTAGTTCCTCTCACTTTTTGAAAGAACTCGACTGTAATAAGAGAGGACTCTTTCTTCGCCATTGATCTGCTGGGAGAGTACAGCTCCAATACCGCCGTTGCTTGCATCAGTGTCAACTACAAACATTTTCCCGGGTTTCGGATACGCCAGCACGGGTGATTCACACAGCTTTTCCTTCAGGGTCTCAAAGGCTGTCTGGCATTGTTCGTTCCAGACATACGGACGATTTTTCTCGGTTAGCTGATGGAGACACTTAGCTATTTTGGCAAAGTCTTTGACGAATCTTCGATAGTAGGTTGCCAGACCCAGGAAACTTTGTAGTTGGCGCTTATTGTTTGGTGTTGGCCAGCTTTTCACGGCTTCAATTTTCTCAGGGTCTGTTTTGACCCCTTCAGCTGATACGACATGTCCCAGGTATTTTACTTCAGCTGCGAAAAGGGTACACTTGTCGGGACTAAGTTTCAAATTTGCCAGTCGCAGTCGGGAGAAAACCTCTTCTAAGTTCCGCACATGCTCTTCGAACGTTCTCCCGATGACGATGATGTCATCTAGGTACACCAAGCAGGTTTTCCAGGTTAGACCACGTAGCACGTATTCCATCAAGCGTTCGAAAGTGGCTGGAGCATTGCAAAGCCCAAACGGCATCACCACGAATTGCCACAATCCGGTCCCAACTGAAAATGCGGTCTTCTCTCGGTCCTTCTTGTCAATTTCTACCTGCCAGTAGCCACTCTTGAGATCGAGTGTAGAAAACCATTTTGCGTCGGCTAAAGTGTCCATGATGTCATCGATGCGTGGGAGCGGGTAACTATCTTTCTTAGTGACGTCGTTAAGCTGCCTATAGTCGACACAAAAGCGAGTGCTACCATCCTTTTTCTTTACTAGAACTACAGGCGCGGCCCATGGACTTACAGAAGGTTCAATAATGCCTTGTTTTTCCATGTCCGAGATCAGCGCGCTCACTTCTCCCTGTTTGGCTATAGGGAGACGTCTTGGTGCTTGTCGAATCGGCTTGGCTCCCTGTGTATCTATGACGTGAGTTACCAAACTCGTTCGGCCTTGGTCATCCGGGCTTGTTGAGAAGATGTCACTGTACTTGGTGACCAGATCAGAGGCTCGCTTGAATAGCTGCACCGGCAATTTGGCTTGCTTCAATATTGCAGACGTAGATTCCCGGGCTTTGTCTGTGTCTTGCCTCCTTTTCCAATGATGGCCGTGAGTAGCTTCCAAAGAGGTGATGGTGGAAACAGGCTGGCAGCTGCCGATGACTTCTCCCGCTTTGATGCTCGTGGTTGAGTCTGCGGTGTTAAGGACTCTAACCGGCACATATCCGTTCCTTAAAGAACTTACAAGGCTTCGTCCTACAATCAAACTGCGCAATGCAGATGTCTTCGTTGGCTCTATCAGATAAGATCGGTGGTCTCCAGAATCACTATCAAGCTTGGCCCATACAATGCTTTCGGAAGAATTCGGTACATCAGTGTCAGTACATACCACTACATTCATCTTGGGGACTTGGACGCTGGGATCCTCCATCAGTACTTCGACATTCTGCCATTTCAATACACGTTGGCCCAAGTCCAACGTGATTCCATGTGGTCGCAGAAAATCCATTCCGAGAATGCAGTCATCCATAATGTTCGCGACCAGAAAATTATGTCGGAACACAAGGTCTCCCAACTGTATCTGGAGGTTGACCTCTCCATGAACAGGTGCAGTTTCTCCCGTAGCTGTCCGTAGTGAGAAAATTCTGCCCTTGTGAAGTTGTTGCTGTCTAACTAGGTCTGGTCGGATAATCGATCGGGTTGCACCAGTGTCGATTGTTATGGTGCAGTGTTCTCCGTCAATTTGACCCGGAAGACATAAGTCCGCTTCTCCACGATGTAGTCTTGACACGGTGATGGTGGTGCTGGGGACGTCGATCCTCCTAGCCAACCTCTGCCCCACGAAGTTGGCTCTTACATGTTTCCCGACCCCTCTGTTTGAAGGGCTTCCATTCTGGGCTCCTGACTCGGTCTGGATCTCCTCCTAGCTGCACACCCTGGACAATAGCTCGGTTTTCTTCGCTTCTTGCAGTCTCTTTGTAGGTGCCCCTTCTCTCCACAATTCCAGCATCTAGGCGCACCATTTACATGCGGGTCTCGCTCAATTTGCACGCGCTCGCACCTGCACTCGTCTGTCACTACCTCACGAACCCGGGCAGTGGTGCGAGTCACATTTTTCGCTGCCTCAAAGTTCAGACTATAAGCCAATGCGTCCTTAACCGTTTGCTTTTGAGCTAAACGCACGGCTTGTTGCAATTCCGGGTCCTTTAGTGCGCTGATGAATGCTTCTGTCGCTGCATCATCTCGATGTTCTGGGTCGTAGGCTGGGTAAGCCAAAAGTGCCAGTCGCTCAATGTCTTGGGCTAGCTGCTGTAGGGTTTCACCAGACTTCTGCATTCGATGCCTTAGCTGTGACCGATAAATCTGCTTTAGATGATCCTCTCCATAACGCATGTCGAGCGCATTCATTATAGCATTCGGGTTTGAGTGCAATTCAACGGGGATCGTCTGCAACAGCTCGGCAGCTGGGCCTCTTAGAGCAAGAATCAATGCAGTTGCTCGTTCCTGCTCATTCCAGTGATTTATGCGAGCGGCTGCTTCGAACTGGGTTTTGTAAATAGTCCAGACCGTTTGCCCATCGAATATTGGTGCTCTCACATTTCTGGATGAGCTTTGCGCTGCGGTTATAATTGGGGCTGGTGAGGCGGTTACTACTGCCTTCGCTGCTTCTAATTCTTTTTTCACTTTTTCCATCTCATGGTTTATTCTCTCTTCGACCTGGCTGACCTTTCCCTCGACCTGGCTGACCTTTTCCTCGACCTGGTAAACCTTTTCCTCGACCTGGTCAACTTTTTCCTCGACGCCTTTTATTTGTTTGTTCAGATGGCCGAGCTCCGCTTTTATTTCGGTTGACTGTTTCTCCAGCTTCTGTGTGATGTCTGCCTTGATTTCGAACGCTTGTTGGTCCAGCTTCACTGATTGTTCATTTAACTTCGCTGATTGTTCATCAAGCTTCGCAGTCAGACTGGATGACATTAGCATCAACATTTGCATCAGCGCATTTTCTGACTCCTTTGATTTTGGTGTGTCCACTTCTCCACCTTCTGCGCCTTTTTCCGCATCTGAGGGCTCACCCGAATCCAGATTCACGCCTTCCGACTCGATCGCGTCACGCAAGCGTGCAATCAGTATGGCCTTTGTACCTTGTGTGGCCAGATTCTGCTGTTCCAACTCCTCCTTGAGCTCCGATATGGTCAATTCTTTTATTTTAAAGTTTAAGCTTCGTGGCATTTTTAATGTTTCTTTAAATTTTACTATTGTGCACTATAAAAATGTTCAAATTTTCACTTTCAAAATTTTTCTTTCGCACTTCTTGACACCACTGTCGCGTGTTATTTGGTTCGCGGCCAATAATTTTAATGTTCCGGGAAAGTGAAAACGCAATGTCTTTTAATTTAAGTTAAAAGAGTTTATTTAATTGCACAATGATCAATCTACACTTTCACTAATTTTAATTTTCACTTAATTTTTAAATCTAACACTTGTCCATAAATTTCTTATCGCAATTGTCTTCTAAATCACTTCACTATTACAAAACACACTTTGCACTCAAACAATCAATTGTCTTTACTTCGCGTTCCACTATATCGCAGTTTTCTTATCGCGGTCGAATGAATGAAGATCCCCCCATTCATTCAGCTCGCCTTTATATAGGGTCTCTACCTATTCACCCATTTCTCGTTTATTGGCGATTGTTCTAGCTGGTAGATTCGAGAAAATTAATGAATGGAGTGACGTCACTTGCAGATGTTGATCATGCTCGTTGGGTTCTCGTGGTTACGAGTGAATTCGTGTTCTTCATTGTTGTGAAAACAATTGCGACAGTAGCTCGCAGAATTATTTGTACATGTAACAATATATATATATACATATATATATATATATATATATATATATATATATATATACTTATATATATGTATATATTTATATATACATATATATATACATATATATATGTATATATATGTATATATATATATATATATATACTTATATATATATATACATATATATATATATATATATATATATATATATATATATATATATATATATATATATGTATATATATATATATATATATATATATATATATATATATATATATATGTATATATATATATATATATATACATATATATATATATATATATATATATATATATATATATATATATATATATATATATATATATATATATATTATATATTCCGTCTGACGATGGCAAATTATGGTTTCTTATAATAGAAATTTAATCAGCGACGAGAGAGATCTCTATCTGTCGAAATTTAATAAGCTGACATTGGAAACCGTTGAAAAAGTAGCCACCACGGTTCTCCATCGAAACAATATCGAAGGATATGAGAAACCAGATTAAAACAAGTTGAGTAAGCCGGGAAGTGCTCCTACCAGAAGGTCTTTGTAAACATCGTAGGGTTAGAAGCAAGTTTTTTAATAGCATGAATCGATAACTTGTATTATTCATCCAATACTTGGATATGAAATCGCTCAAGTTTATGCTCAAGATACACAATTGCTTTGATAAGCAACGTGCAGCCGCCATTTTGATCTAGCTTAAATGATTGTTATGAATGTTCGGCCAATGGAACATATTCAAGTTAAACATTATTTCTTAAATTTTCATGAAAATTGAAAGAAAATAAAAGTGCCTGGGTCAATTTGTATTATGTATCAACCATAAACACGTGTTATTGTTGTTGTAATTCTATACAATTTAAATCGCTATAACTCATTTGGTTATGATTCGATCTCAATTAAACTTTGTAAACGCATATATCTTATATCAATCTATATAAAAGTACCGTTTTGATTTTATGGGCGAAAATGTGAAATCTACAAAATCCTACTATTATTAACAAAGTTGCGTGGATTTCGATTTCTGAGGTATTTGTTGCCCTTATACTCATAAAAGTCTACATTCGTGACACTTTTCAGATTTTTCGGCTCAAAGGTGTCGAATCGCGAGGGGGTGACAAAAATTTTGGCAACATTTTGCCTTCCCCTGGACTCCCTAATTCATAAAATGATTTTTTTGTTTCAGATTCTAAAAGTTCTAATCAGACCTTTCATTTGGTACCCCTCGACTACCTTTTTCAAGGGTTCATTCGTAATTAGGGGGGACCCCCCTTAAAAAAATTTTAAATTTTTATTAAGAACTAAACTTTTGAGAGACCATCACTGCTGACCTTTTCACAAAGCTTGAACATTCTAGCTTCTATAGTTTCTAAGGAAACTAGCTGTGACGCACGGACGGACGGACAGACATGTCGCGAAACTAGTAGATCTTTGTAAAAAAAAAATTTACAAAGACCTAAATAGCTCCCCTCTCATACGCGTCAACGGTGTTTAGCGTTGATTTTTGTACTAAACAATGCCTCGTTGGCTTTATTGCAATTACACCTGAAGAAAGTCTAGAAATTAAACCGTTCCTACTTCAGGAGTGAGGTCAGCAATCAATGAGCGAAAAAACCGAGGGGTAGCAGCCCACAGAACCCAGGTGGCATTTTCGGGAAAGTGAATAGCTCATCTCGTTAGAAGCCTCGAGTGAATGTATTGAATCTTGACGTGGCTAGTGGTGAGATAAGTGTTCTCGATAGGGCTGGTATCGAAATTGATAGTACGACTCCAGATCAAAATGGAAACAGAATTATATGTGATTGGTTGCAGAAATTTGCTCTGATTGGAATGCATTTTAGATTTGTCCATCTATCACACACGGAGGGAGGGAAACAAATACTTTCCGTATTCGGCGAAATAAACATTTTCAACTTTAAATTAAGACTGAGCGGCGAATTAATTCTTTAATTCAATAAAACATTGGCATTTGACCTGATTATTTTGTCAGCTTTGAAGGCTTGTGTTTCACATGGCAAAAAACGTGCGGCATTTACGGTACTCCAAATTTGGTGCTACAACATTTACCTAGGATTGAAATTAGGAATTATTGTGTGTTGTTCTATACCTCAATGTGTGGAAAAAGGCCAAGACAGTGGTGATATTCAAGGAAGGAAAGGAATTTTCGTAACTTAAAAGCAATCGCCCAATCAGCTTGCTGCTCAACATCAGCAAAGCGTTTGAAGTCATATTAAACAAAGCATTAAACGCCCATATTGAGAAATATGAGTTGATGCCGAATGGCCAATTTGGTTTCCATGCCAGACATTCGACCATACATGTAATAACCAAAATAACCTCAGACATCTATTGGAAACTACATGATAGAGATTGTATTGGAGTCTCATTGATATATAGAAAGTCTTGGATACGGTGTAGTTGGATGGACTAACTTTTTAAACTATTCCAGGACCGGTTCTCCTGACACCTTGTCGGCGTGATGTACAAAATATTGTACGGGAAATAATTTGTTGCAACTGAAGAAAATCTGACAACAATGCGGGACTTCAAGGTTTGGAATAATTTACAGCAGGGAACAGTGACTGTGCCTCTGCCTATCACAATATTTATTCGTAAGCTATGACCTTAACGGTTTGTCAAAGCGATCCTTGGTAACATTAACAGATGATCTGTTCATCTATATGGCATACCAAAAAGCGACAATAGTTCAAAGCAATCCTCAGAAAATGTTTAATCATGTGGAGCTCTACACCAACAACCCGCAAATGAAAGTCAATACGCAGAAGTGCGAAACGATTTTGTATTGGATAACGCTGCAATAGACCAGTCAAAAACGAAAACGTAATTGGAAGTAATTCTACACTATGGCTGGTGAGGGTAATTTAGAATGGGTTCCACATAAATTTTGTATTTGATACCACGGTGTTCATCTCGATCAGTATCTATACTGAATATGTCAAAATCATGCTTAGTAACACACAGAAAGTAGTGATGTCCCTTCGTCGACTCTTTCATTCCAGATATATTGATCAAAAGGTCAAAGTTATTTGTTCCAAGACCCTGGTTAGACCAGGTTTGGCATATGAATGCCAGAGTGCTAGTGCTATAGAAAGATTAAGAATTTTCGAAAAGAAATTTATTCGTGCATGTACTGGTTTTTACAGAAAGCCTGAGGCGGGTTGGGAACGCTCTAAATCGAATAGAAGGATTTATCAAACTGCTAAAGTGAGAAGAGTCGATATCTTCATATTGAAACTTTTTCGGAATCATATCGCAAGATCTGTAGCCCCGAGATTTTGCAGCCGTTCTACTCTAGAGACGGGTGCATTGCGACTTGCCTCGCTACTGGCTTCATTTCCCCAGAAGCATTTCTGCATTTGGACATGAATCGATATTTTTTTGACTCTGACGGCATCTCAATTATATATCATATATATAGACGGGCCATCCATAAGAAGATAAAATATCTTCTGAAGTTTTGTTCACGAGACCAACAATTCCACTGGAGACATCCATTTGCTATATTCGTCGCCGCTGATCAAGCTGGAATGGAGCAATCTAGGCTAGGTGACAATGTAATAATTTTTTGTGATTAAGTTTTTTTTTGTGTTTTTCGTTACTGTTTTGGGTTTCAGCTCATTATTGATACATTTAGGGTTATTGTTTGTCTGGGCTAAAAGTTAGGGATAGGTTTGGTATACAATTTAACGTTTAAGTTACGAATATTGTGATAGTACATATTATACTTGTATTAGGATAAGATAAAGTTTTTGATTGAAGTTTATTAGAATGAGGCTATAACATATTAGATGAAGGAGGTAAGTTCACTGTACTGTTCTAATTAATTTTTGAATAGTGTTGTTTGGTCTTTTCTCCTTTTTCCCATTGAATAATTTTATAAATTATATAATAACTTAAACTACATGGTTTTTTCTATAATGTATAAATTTAGTGAGCTTATATGCACACGAGGTACGTAATTAAAGAAGTGAACCCATGTGGTAGCTTATGTGAACGACATCACCATTTTGTGACGGTCATTTACAACTGCAAAATAACTTTCCCTGAAACTCCACAGCGAAGCAAAACTAGCAGGGCTACAAATAAATGAGAATAGAACAAAGCTCATGCCACAGTCGAGAAAAACATCTCAAATACGAGGTGTGTTCAAAAAGTATCACGAATTTTGAATTTTCGCGGGTTACGTATATTCGAATTTCGATTTTTTTGTGGCATTATGTTGGTGCTCATGTCTGTCACTTACGCCGAAAAGCTCGGCCATTTTGAATGTTCCCTTATTTGGTGATAGCTGCTTTACTTGCACGTGTTTTCAATCGTCTTCGATTTTTACTGATTCAAAAAAATGGATCAAAAAATGTGTATAAAATTTTGTGTGAAAAACGAAATTAAGTACGCAGATGCATTCCGAATGTTGACTGTGGCATACGGAGAAGCTACCTTGGACCGAAGCAACCTTTATCGGTGGTACAAAATGTTTTTAGAAGGCCGAGAAGATGTGAACGACGAACGCCCCATGAAAGGACGACGTTACGCTACGCTTGACGAGATAAAGACGGCATCGAAGGAGGAGCTGAACAAGATTAAAAAAAATGATTTTTTGAAGTGCTTCGAAGATTGGAAAAACCGTTGGCAAAAGTGTATAATATCTCATGGGGATTACTTTGAAGGGGACAAAATAGATATTCATGAATAAATAAATAATTTTTGAAAAAAAAACAAAATTCGTGATATTTTTTGAACACACCTCGTATATATATATGTTGGGCGCGGAAAACTGTAATGTGACGCCTACGCCCGGGAATTGAAGTGATTCCGATCCCGAACCCTTGCACTCGGCCAGATGGGTATGATCTCGAAATGCAAGCGGACTTCATCTTTCGTGCGGATATCTGGCGCAGAAGATATTTTTTTTTTCTCCAAATATTTAGATCTGTGGATTTAAATATTTGAAACAGAATATTGAACAAAACCCCGACGCATTTCGAGACATATCCATTTGGGATTGCCCCTCCACCGTGGCCATCGAAAAACTATGCCACTGACAACAAATGGAGATGCACATTGCCGCCATGTGGCGTTCCATTCCACACACATCTGTTTTGTCGGAGGAGAAAACCGGTGGAATTTGACAGCCACATGGCTAAGTGTGTCGGTAAATTCTTTTGCTAGCTACGGGAGGTGTGTCCATACTTTTAAGGTACGTAAGTGGCTCATTAAAAGATTTTCGCAAATATTAACTAATGCTCGTAGTAAACTAAAGTCGTCCTCCCATTCTAGTGACATATATAAAGCGCATTCAGCGTCAACACGGAGATACGCGCGCAATTAAACAATAAAGTTAGAACTCGCAAGTTTGGAATTCCATTTTCACCGTACCTTGCGGGCACTCCCAGTTGTTTGCGGCCTTTACGATTTTCTTTGGCGCTGTGGATTGCAAAGTAGGCGAATTCGTTTTGCTCAATCTTCCGAACTGGACTCCAAGAACGAGCCGCGTCGCCCAGCGCTTGCAGTCAACGATCAGCGCAACCAGAGAAATTCCAGCAGCAGCAGCGAGACAACACGCGAGATGCGTACAATTGACAAAGAGTTTGCAGTCGGACGAATGCCGTGACTACTGTTTGGAGGTAAGCAAGTAAGTTTGACGGTGAAGGATCGGCAGTGCCCACGTCATTAATTTAACGGAATAAGTGCCAGAGCAAGATATGATTTGCATACCATCTCGCCATTAATTTCTTACAACGTATTAAATCTAGCTTTGGAAGCTGTTTCCAAAAGTTGGAGTAGATGATAGCTGTTCCAAGAGATGGAACATCACAAATCGCGTGTGGTGGGTACAAGTAATCACCGTCATTTGCGTAGTTTCGAATAATATCTTAATATGAATTGGCGTGAATTCAACACAGTTCATGATGTTGCTTGATAGATACACGGTATTTTGTTTTCCTCATGTGAGCCAAAGATTTATCTGTACGAGTGAATATATAAAAACTGGATATAAAAATTAAACAGATAACACCAGTATGTTGACGTAGTTTCATTATAAATATGACCTACTAACCCTATAATAATTGCCGTCTGAAACTTTTTTGTATTTTCTTTCATCAGAAGTTTACTTCTCGTTAATACACAAAAAAATGAAATGTTCAATAATCTAACAATCTACATAATATCAGTCAATTTTCGATTTTCAACTGTTACCCAGTAATTAACATATGGACTCAAATTTAAAGGATACAATTATGTATATTGTAATATTTAAAGTATAAATATTAACGTGGAGGCATCAAAATATTGAATAAATTTAATGCTGTATTTTTCTGCTGTATATAACATCCATCGATCCACACCTTATTCATTATAATGTAGCATTTGCAAATGGATTGATAAATATATACACGCGATTAGATATTAAAGTAAATTAGATAATGAAATTGTATTTAAGGTTCAATGGACGGAGTGAGATAGTTAAGAGATAATTGAACTAGTATGAAATTGCATGAGTGTGTAATATGTTTATATGTTTTATGTTTTTGAACGTCTACATTTTGATTTTTTTTGTTATTCGTGTGATTGGAGAGAATTTCAAAGATAAGCATAAATTAAAGGTCAAATGTTCTAACTTTCAAACTTTTAGTTTTGATGTCTAGTTAATTGCATCTTACATAAATTGTCCTTTCTATATTTATGGCCAATATAACGATTCGAAAATCAAACATAATAGAAACTGAAATTTAACTTTATATAAACTTAAAACATTTCCCCGTTTCGTAAAACGATTTCAACATTTATTGCATTTGAACTGCTTTGTACATTCGCCTGACTAACTCAAATGAATGATACTGTTTAGTGATTGGTAAAAGATAATGAGAGTTAATTAATGCATTCAAATTTTCACCTGAAATATTTTCTTCATCTTATGGTCCAGTACCAGTGCCAAATTCACAGTTTTAATGTTTATACAGTTTTTATGTTGGCGGTCTCTGCTTGAGGTAAATTTATTTGATATAATAAAACCAAAAGCAAAGTTTATTTTCGAAATCCACATGATAATTTTTATTAAAATTTTTGACGTTTCGGTATGTACCTTTAGACAACTGAACGCCGCAACCCTCAAGAAAAATCATTGTATTGATTCCAAGTTTGAATTTGCTATCGTTTTATTTATATGTACATAGTTTGCTAAATGTACCAGGCTGTAGTGTTCTTAAATCCAAAGAGAATGTTAGAATATTTGACATGAAAAAAAAGGATTTCTGTTAACTAATGTATGGCATAAATATTCCAAATGCACTATAAAATTAAATAAAATACCTTGGGTCAGAAGAGCAAAATCAATATGATTCGACGATACTCTCGTTTCCATTGAGGTATATTAGAAATTGTTTGGAATCATCAGTATCGTTTCTCTTTAATTTGTCTTCAGTCAAATTACGGCTTGAAGGTAGAGGTTTTATAACATAGCTATTGTGCTTCTGTTAATCGAAATCTAATTGCTATATATATATTTTAAATTCATCGTATGAAAGTAGTATTATTCTCGAAATGTGTTCTCCACAGTAATATTGAACTGCATTGTCGGTTATGCTTATCTTATTTGACTTGTGGCACTCTTATAAAATTGAATATTGTATTTGAGCGTGAATTTACGCACAACAACACTCGTTGCTTCCTTTAATTTCATCTAAATTTATGAATATTTTTGTAATGAACGAATAGGGAGGTATAATTTTTCTTATTGTGATTGTAACAATTCTAGTGTTAACTGCGATAGACTCGTATTATCTTTAATAATTCTAATTGTAACATATGAATATTAAACATGATTTATTAAGGAAGCCATAAGCCTTTCCGTTCCGCATGCTCTTTCTTTTGCAGCGGAAGTGATGACCGAGGGTAAGTATGTCTTGAAGGGGGTTAGGTTTTAATAATCTGCGGATGATTGATTTCTAATCGGTTACGGTCCGCGGTACCCTTGTTTGCGCTCGTTTTTTTTCTTAGAGTAGGTTATTTTGGACTTGAGGTAGTTTAACTTATTTTCTGGTACCGCGTCGGTGATTCGGTAACGCGCCTATGGGGATTTTGTAGTGTTTTGATTTGAGATCTGTGGAGAGATTACATCCAGAACTAACGTAACGTAGGTTTCCCGTTCTGGATGAGTAGTTATTGACGCGTTTGGAAATCGGGCATGTGAACCGGTTGCTGAGTTACGTAACTCGGACTTAGTCTGCTCGCGTAAGACCCGCGACCGAAACTCCTCTCCGAACTAGCTAGCCTACAAGCAGCCACCACGGAGTAGACTAAGTGTGACCGGACTTGTTGACTTGAAGGGTACAGTCCGTTGTCATTTCCAAGACTGCACGTCTGATTGCGATCGAACGAGACGGAGTATGAAACCGATACAAAACATTCCTTTACATCGTTTTTAACGTTTGACAATTAGAAAATGTACACTATCTTGAAAAGTTTGTATTTTGCACATACTTGTTGTTGGAGAAGATTGAAGGGGTGTGTTAAAAATTTAGAACATCGTTTTAACACCCCCCCCCCCCCCACACACACACACACACCCCACTCTCAATCCTCTCCAACATTAAATATAATTATTCGTCCATTGACAACCCACACATTTATTTAATTGTGATCAGATGTTGTCATACAACACAATTGAAGAAAATGGGATGAGAATTATATTTCAATAACATTTTTGTGGAATTTAAGGCATTAAATTATAATATTTGAAATGGCAGATCCCCGATGCTGCTGTAATATATTGTGCAAGGATGGATTCTAGAAGAGCAGCCTTCTTTTCTTAAGAAGGGCACCCTTCTATTCTCTAGAGGAGCATCTTTCTATCATCTAGAGGAGCAACCTTCTATTCTTTAGGTGTGTATTCTTTAGAATGGCATCATTCTATTCTCAAGGAAAGCATTCTTGTACTCTTTCTTCTACTCTATAGAAGGGAACCTTTCTATACATGATGCTACCCTTCTATTCATTTGAAGAGTACCCTTCTAGAGAATAGAAAGGTGCTCCTCTTGAGAATAAAAGGGTGCCCTTCTATTCTTTAGAAGGGCACCCTTCTTCCCGCACCCCACTCTCAATCCTCTCCAATATCGAGTATGTGCAAAATACAAACTTTTCACAATAGTGTACATTTCTCAATTGTCAAACCTTAAAAACTATGTAAAGGAATGTTTTCCGCGCCCAACATATATATATATATATATATATATATATATATATATATATATATATATATATATATATATATATATATATATATATATATATATATATTCTTTTTCAGGATAAAAAACTGCATAACACACTGAAATTTCCAAAAAATCGGGAGTATGGCACCTAAACTAAATACACGGAGAGAAAAAATGTAGTGAACGGTATGAAAATTGTAATGAATTGCATTGCAATTACAATAATATTTGACCCCATTGCAGTTGTTGTAATAAGTATTAGCACAGAAGTTAAATCGGTCATTGAAGTGTTGTAATTTTTATTATTCGTTAATGAATATTCACATCCCATAATATGATAATGCTTACAACCACTGTAGTAAAATTCACCTTCCTATGTCGGGCAGTTCATCATTTCGTGTTGTTATTTAGTATTACAATTACGATGATTTTTACATAGGAGAGCAATATTATTCACAACAAATGCAATGAATTATACCACGCACTAATGTGAATTTATTACATTTCAATGAAAGATACTGAGCGAAATTTCATTGCAATGCTATAAAAATAACCAAATGTGCCATTGAAGATTGATAGTAGTTTGCGAAACATTGCTTTAAAAGAATTTATTTTCGTCGTCATGTTAGCTTTACATTTCATATTTCTTTGAAACGTATATAATATTCTTTATTCAATGAATGTGGTAAGGCAGGAAAGTAGTCAAATTCGCTTATATTATTAAAACTTAAACAATTAGTAGTAGTTTCCTTAATTTTATAAGAATTCAAATGGTTATCGAAAAGTATCGCACACTTTTCAGCAATTATTATCGCCTTATCTAGGTACACAACAAATTCAATAATTTTGTAAATAATATTATCTCTTTTTGATTTCATAAGAAAATAATTACTTTTGTAAACAGTACCTTTGTATTCTATTTCAGTAGCTAATATTGCATTTTCAAAATTTATATTGAAATCTTGCAACTTATCAGAATAGTTAATTTTGTAAGAAGACTTTGATTTTTCTTTACAAAGAGTAAAATATCTTTGGTATCACCTTGCAAAAATAAGTAAGCTAATTTTAAAGAAATTTTTATTGCAAAAGAATAGCAAGAATTGATTCGAGAGGAATTGTTTGTAAAATATTGCTTTAATTCTTTGTGTTTGCTTTCATTCCTCATACTCCACATCAATTTCAACGGGCCAGATTTTTTTATAACTGTAGAATAATGAGTAAGAAAATGAGCTTTTGGCTTCAAAGGAAGCTTAAATAATGAACAAAACTTTTCATTATGATATTTAATAGTTGCATCAGGGTGTATCAAATCATATGAAGAAAATCTTGATTTCATAGTTATTTCAATTAAGTTCTGCAAATTCAGAAAAAAAAGCCATACTTCATCGGTTGGTGGAACAAAGTCACCCACCATGAGCCCGAAAAAGTGAACAAAGCACATTAATTCGCTAGCTGACATTTTTAAACTATTATGAATCGCTTCTACTTTGATAGGAGGTGAAATACATCCAGAATCTATAGATCCATAATCAAATAGCTGCAGTAGTATACTGCAGAAAATGAGCGAGAAAATCGGAAAATTGAGTTGATGCCCAAGTTATCACCAACAATAAGGCCGAGTATAAAATAAATTTTAGTATCAGATCCATTAACAGAAAATGTCAATCCATTTACTTCTAAGTCTAACAAAATATTTAGAAGGCTTTGGAGAATATCCTCATATTCATACTATTTCATATACTTTGCATTCATTAACATTACAGGTATTGACAAAAGAGTTGCCTTGACATTCGAATAATTCAATGAAGGAATGCCGTTTTTCATTGTGGTTTGCATTTCCGTAGAGATTGTAATGTTTTGGGGCATTTTCATAAGATTTTTAATTTCTAATAGTTTAATCAATTTGTTTTCAGTGTTCATGTTGTCTAGATTTACCTTTAGAAAAGCTGTGAATATTTGTAAAGCATTTGAAGCGGTCGAATGTTTAGCTTATTCTATGATCGGATCGAAAAGATACATTTTGATATCATGCAATATCCGAAATGCTACTTTTCTATTTAAATTATTCGTATCTATCAATTTTAATACAAAGCTCAAGAAAAAAGAATTCAAGTCATTTGAGTAATTTTCTTTTGAAGTACAAACTGGAATTTTAATGGGAGCAGAAATATCATTTACAGTCATTTGCATCGAATTATTATCAGCATTTCTTGGCATTATCTCTATTCTCACTGCTTTATCTAAATTTTGGTCAGAAGTTTTTGAGATGTTCTTCTTTTTTTGTAGAGATTCGTATTTATCTGGTTTATTTCCTTTTAAATGAACATTGACAATATGAGCAAGAAAATTTTTGGGGACAGTTGCCTTACGTGCAGTCATAATTTAAAATTAAATCGTGTTTGTGAAAATTTTTAAAGTGACTGGTAAAGCTTCGTATGAAACAGAATTTTTCATTGCAAAACAAGTTAGCGTCAACATAGCGAATCTTTCAAAACTTGACTGAATTCAACAAACCATTAACGTTTGATGAAGTGTTTTCTAGTTTGATCCCATAAAAATATTCTTGGATAAAGTACCAAACATTAATGCTTTGTTGAGGATATTCGATGTTAAGCACATAAAATAATTTGAACAAATTATCCAAGGATGATAAAAATGACTCTACTTTATGGACTATATTGTCAACTACAATATAAAATTGTGATTCACAAGTAACTATTAGTGGTTGCAGCCGCACACCTAAAGTGTGATACTTATCACCTAACTTCCCATAAGCCACTGAAATATCAGCTTGATTGTTGACATTGACAATACAACTATCAATCGAATCTTTCACTGAAGTGTGCCAATACCTATCCTTTGCCTCATTGGTGTCCTTCAGCTTGATTTTTTTAGCTGATGGTAGTAAGTAATGCAAGATCTCGAATGATAAGCAATCGTTTGGATCTAAACAAAACCACGTCAGTTTTTTTCAACGCACATGAAACTATTTACCTTTATTAATGTCATCGGTTTTACTTTTTCTAAGATTTCTCTGACTCTTGAATGCTGCTCGTTTGCAGCAATACTATATATTTTAGTACAGAACGCTATCAATTTTGTCCGGAGTGATAGTGAGCAAGTCTCTCCAAACAAGCTTACAAAATCTAATTCGATCTAAAAACGAAACAATGAGAATTTAAATGAAGAAGAAATATTAACATAAGCAAAAGTATATACTCTTCAAAGCATACGCATATACTATTTAATTTTTAAATAAAATATATAAAAAAAGGATTTTTTATTTATATTCATACCAAACGCAAGGCTCTAGATTGTGTCAAGAGGGGCCATTCTTTGAATATGTCTATCATTGGTTTTAATAGAATATCTGATCGCCTTCCTGCATAAGAATCAATCCTTTTTATCTCAACTACCTCCCATGGTTCTATGTTAAACCGTAGCCAGTTTTTCAAATTCAGATCTGAAAAGATTTTACTTTGAATTGGTTTATCAAAAAGGTATTTCAAAAACTAACAGTCAATTGATTGAGAAGTTTCTGTTGGCAGTTTCACTTCTGAAATCTTCTTTTCAGGCTTTTTGAATACTCCCTTCAGAATTCCTTGCTTTCGAAGATATTTCATTCTGTTGTTGTAACTACTGCATAAAGGCCCTCGAGCTCTTCCCGCCGATCCAGCTTTTATAAGATAACTTTCCTGTTGAGTTTTTAAAATAATATAAATTTGCAATGTGGGCAGCTTTATTTGACAGACCTTTGATTCCAGTGGGAAAAGTTGTTGAATTTTGGCAGCTAAAACTTCCATAGCTCAGTCCCTAAAGAAATATTTTGATCTATGCAGAAGTCAACTAATATAGATACTAGGGTTTTCCTCTGCGAAGAAGAAAATGGCTTGTTTTCATTTGCTTCCAAAAGCAGCAGTTTTCCTTTACTATTCGTAAACAATACTTGCTGAACATCCTAATCCTAAACAAAATTAAATCAAAAACTAACTTGCTATTAACAATTAACTTACCAAATTGTCGATTTTTCGAACATTTGGACAGGGCCTACTTGGAGATCCAGGAGAGGATGATGAAAATGATTCATTTTCAACCCATTTGGAAACTTCACTTTGAAAACTTGAGTTCAAGCTCAGAGTATCTGCAATAGAAGCCGAACAATATCCCTATATTTCAAGCTAAGTTTAGTAACAGTTTGAAAGAAGAAAAATCTCACCTCTGATATCCTCCACTGCTGTAATTTTGCTTTAAATTTTATTCGTAAATGAAGTAGATCCTTTGGAATCAACACATCAATATCAGAATTTGTTATGTCTATCAGACATTGTCGATCAATTTTGTATTCTACAGTTAAAAAGTTAGAACACAACTTGAAAAATTGCTAAGGTACGAATGACAACCTTGGAATATACTTTGCAGTTCGAATAAGCCCCATTCACCAAGCAATTTATCTTTATCCGAAAGATCACTTTCCGATTGTAGAACATAAATTACACTTGACACTGTTTCCGGACTAACCAAAGATTCTTGCACTTGCTCCATTTCTTGGGCCTTGACTTATTATCAAATGCGTGTAGGTAAATTAGTGAATTTAAAAGGGCTAAATATACACCTATACTTACATTTCAATGGGTCATTGCAAGACAATTAGGTAACACATTCTATTGTTTATCAACACCGGTGTCACTTTCAACTACTAATGCACGAACTACGAACTACACAGCATAAACCGATCCGTTCAAGAAAGAAGCGTCACTGCATAGGAACATTTTACAGCATATGAAATAAATTTCATTACTGCATAGGAACATTTGACTACATATGAAATGAATTTCACCATTGCTTAGAAACATTTGACTACACATGAAATGAATTTCACAACCGTCAAGTGAATTTTTTGTTTTCATTGGATTGAGTTGTAAGAATTACTACAAATATTAGATTTTAAAAGAAACTGCGTGCAATGATTTCAATCACTACAGTACAATGAATTAAGGATTTTAAATCGCAATTATAATGATTACATCTCTGATAAGTTTTATTACGAAATTAGGAATTGGTGGTAAATTTCAGTGTAATGTAGGAAATATAACGTGTAATGAATATTATTGCTTCATTTTGTAAAAATCATTACACATTTTTCTCTCCGTGTAATTACCAAATTGGGAAATTGATTAGGCACCACTTCCATAAAAGTTATTTCATCCCTTTGAGGGCATCTCGAAGTCGGGTTTCGTTTTTTCTTAAAGTTGTCTACTTCACCATTTAAAGTGGCAAATGAATAAATGAAAAAATTATTACAAACCTTTCAAAACTCAGTTTCCTAAAAACATTGAAACATTTATACTAAAATAGAATTTTTTACTGCAATGTGAAAACCACAACGACTAAAATCAGCAGCATTCATTGGAATCGAATTTAATTCTGATACATTTAATATATGATCTCATCAACGTCTGCCTTGATTTTAGGTTTCATTAAAACTCAATATAAATTGTAGCTTTGCCATTTGCAGAGAGTATCATATATATATATATATATATATATATATATATATATATATATATATATATATATATATATACATATATATATATATATATATACATATATATATATATATACATATATATATATATATATATATATATATATATATATATATATATATATATATATATATATGTATATATATATATATATATATATATATATATATATATATATATATATTTGGATGAAATTTGGTACAAAGGTTTACTGATGTATGTGATCAGTCTCACAAAAAAAAGCCCTAAAGTCGGTATGGCAGAAACAAATTGGCGGCCGTATAAAAGTCGAAAAACGTGCAAAATTTTGTTGTTGTAATAGTGGTCAAAGCTTTCAACAGATTTTCATGAAACTCAACAATTAGATAGAAATTATGAGTATTTATGGAATTACGTGAAAAAACTGGAGGTCGAGTATCAAAAAACAAAATGGCGGCCAGTTAAAGCTCAAAACTTCAAAGGTTTCCAAAAGTCGCAACTTGGTTTCAAGATAGGCATAACGTAGATCTCGAGATTTAAATATTTTGGTGATCATGCATTTGCAAATTTCAAAATGGCGCTGGTTTAAATATGCGTTTTTTTCAGGTTTTTTGGCGCAGTAGCGGTCACATTTTCCAGCGGATTTCGATGAAACTTGAGATTATGGATCTCTGTACTATGTTCTTGTATTATGCGGAAAATTATTAAAATTGAATGAAAAATAAAAAGTCGAAAATTTAAAACCCAATATTTTTAGCTGCCATTTTCACTAAAAATTGAATTAATTTGCCCTGTCTAGAGTGATACTCCGATTTGAACGAGATTTGGCACATTGATTGATGAGGTCCTAGCCCACAAAGATTTAAAATAGTCTAAAATCAAATGCATGCATTCAAAATGGCGGTCCCCAAAGGTCAGGAGGCAAGCGCGATTCGCTATTTTAGTAGCAACTGAAATAATGAATTTTTTTCATGGAAACGTTTTAAATGACTCCTCTTGAAAGTATTTATAAATCAGACAATTTTTTAAATATTGTAAAATATTTTTAACAATACTCTTAAAAATTATAAAACCGCGACTTCTCTGTCTGTCCGTCCATCCGTTTGTTCGTGCGTCACAAGTATTCTCGCAAACCACATGAGCTAGAATCAAAAGTGGTGCCTCTTGAAATTTGCAGTGTAAGAAAATATTCTAAAGTGTTTAAGGGGGTCTCCCCATACAGCGGGGTGACATAAACATTTTTGTTATTTCTGTAGCCCTTTAGCAGCCAAGTTTGTCAACAGATTCCGATAAAACTTGAAATTATAAGTTATTAAGGCAAGTTAAGTTAATTTAATTATGCAAATTGAATGACAAAGAAAAAATTCGAAAATTTTCAGTAGTCGTTTTCAAGAAAAATTCGAAATGACGGCCCCTGATGTTTCAGAAAAGAATCGAAAATGTATATATTAATGGCAATGCAAGTGTAATAGGTCGAATCCACATATCAAAGCACAACAATCATAATAATATGTATACGTACACATCCTAAGCAAACATATGTACACATTCATTCACTTTCTATAATAGTAGATTCAATTCACCAATCATGAACAAAAACAACAATCGTAGCAATATTCATATGCTCAAATCATAAGCAAAGATATATACACATGTTCAACTGTACATCATGTAATTCATTTGCTTACTAACAAAATCCATTTGCTTACCAACAAAAGTCTAACGTAAGCAAACAAAAAGACAACCATGAAATATCAAACCGATCGCATGGCTACTTGTAAACATACCAGTTGCATAATCATTAAATGCAACTTTCTTTTATTTCCTCTACGCTCACTCTGAATATAGAGTATCACATTGCGACAAAATTATAAGCCATCACGTGAGGAGGTATTCCCTGACCATACTCAACACTAATTGTATTACTCATCTAGAGGTTGGTAACCGTATCCAAGTGATACGTATGAGCATGGGTTGATGAGATGCGAGTACATGCATAATATGCAAATTTATCTAGAGTAGAGAATAAGTGTATATGTTGACATATTGATAATATGATAAAGTTTTTGTTCATGAAGCAATAAAATCGATAATATGGAAAGTATAGGTAGAATTGTGTCAAGTAATAAATTTTCACTTACACTTAAGAAGAAAAAAAGAACAGTAAACAAATTAACTGTGTAAGACATAGGTTAAGTGAAATTAAAATGTATAAATACCGAAGAATGGTTAAATAAAATCAAGATTTGTGATTGAACCGCCTAGTTGTTTTGATCGCAGGTCTACACCCCGCGAACTTATATTTGCGGATTTAGGAATTGCGGCGTAGTGGATATTATGTCCTCGCCATGTTCTCTGCGGAGTAACTCTTCGCTTGCGTAGGTTTGAATAACATCTATTAGGTACCATAATATTAATTCTTTTTCCCATCTTAGAGGAGGTGAATTTAAGTATGATAAGAAATCATTTAATGGCGATCCTGCCATTTCATTTATAACATTTATATAACATTTCATTGATAACCTTTCATGTGACTAATTCATTTCAAAGCTATAACATTTGTAAAACATTTCATGGTGATCCTGCGAAACTAAGAAATTCCTATTCTGTTAAAATTTAAGAAAAATACAAGGAGTTATTTGGGGAAGATTCGGAAGACGAGGATATCGTAGATATTGACGTGGAGATAACTCAGCGTTTCAATAAGCTATTTTCCTTGGCTGAGGAGCTACTGCAAACTAAACCAACGGAGGAGTATTCTCCCAAGATACTAGACAACAGCGGGATACCAAAATATAACCCGACAAAAATCGGAGCGGGACCTCAACCAAGAAAAAAAAGCCAATTCAAGAAGAAAACAGAGGACTTACCTAGAATTCCTACTCGTCGTAGGAAAAGAGGAGGCCAGAAGACGAAGCTAAAGCAAGCACGGGTAGAGTTGCACAGGGTGACAAGGATAGCTCACGGAGAGTCAAAAAAGATACTCCAACAACAGATGTTCGCATTGAAGCCACCTTCATTTCAACGATGGGGAACAAATGTTCGACAACAAACGTTGGAATCATCGATGAATATCGACATTCCATCACTACATTATCGATATTCATAATAGAATTAATTATATTTTACGCATATGATAGGTACAATAAGAAGTATGTAATTAAACGTGTTAGTAGGACTACTAATATTTAAAGAAAAACTATTACTACAATGTTTGAAATCTTGTAAGTTCAATAAATATTTGGAATTTTTGTCAATATAATGTTTCCATGGACAAATTGAAGAATATCGTAGACGATAACGAAAAAAATTTGAATCTAAGAAAAAGCCCAAAGAATTTATATACCTTCGCAACATTACAAGAGAAGTTGCATTTACTTAAAAAGCAAAGGGAAGAATTTAAAGTTCTATTAATGTAGCCGAACAGCTAGTGTTAAATTGGGTCAGTCGGTACGGCGTACCTTGTGAACTACATTCAGATCAAGGTCGAAACTTCGAATCACTAGTTTTTGGCGAAATGTGCGAGCTGCTAGGAATATGGAAGACGAGGACAACACCGCTGCATCCCCAATCCGATGGAATGGTCGAAAGTTTCAACGGCACTCTCAATAAACACCTGGGCAAGATGGTTGACGAGAACCAAAGGGACTGGGACCGACATATACTACTATTTTTGATGGCGTACAGAGCTGCTGAACATGCATCAATGGAACAAGCCCCAGCCAAAGTCATTTTGGAGAGACTATTCGTCTGCCAGCCGATATAAAATTCGGAACACCTCCTGAGAAACCCCAAACGATCTCGGAGTACGCAAGTCAGCTAAGGCAACAGTTCAATCAGATACATCGGACAGTGCGTAAACACCTCCAATTGGCTACTGACCAGGTATGATCTAAAGGTAAATTCTACTGGCTTCCAGCAAGATGACTTGGTGTGGCTGTATAACCCGCAACGGCGAAAGGGTAAATCTCCAAAGTAATTGGGAGGGACCATACCGAGTTGCAAAGTGAATCAACGACGTCGCATACAGAATACAAGAACATCGTAAGCCAAGAGCCAAAATGAAAATCGTGCACCTGGACTGTCTTGCCCCATATTACATCCAGGGAGAATTGACTACAACTGGCGACACATCTTTTCGTGGCGAAAAGAACTGAGGTAGAGGCAGTGTTACATGCACGAATAATTCTGCGAGCTACTGTTGTAATTGTTTTCACAACCATTAAGAACCTCATGATCAACAAAGTGAATTTACTCGAAACCACGAGAACGCACCAAGCATGATCAACATCTGAAAGTGACGTCACCCCATTCATTAAACTGCTTGAATATACCAGGTACCTCTCGGCAGAACATTCGCCAATGTACGAGAAATGGGTTAAATGGGTAGAGACCCTATATAAAGGCGAGCTGAATGAATGAATTAGAACCGCGATATAGTAAAAACTGCGATAGCGAATTCAAAAGCGATATTGATCGAGTAATAGTGGACTGATTTTCGTTGATTGTTAAGTGAAGACAGTTGTTAGAGAAATTTAATTGACAAGTGAAAGTTAGATTCTAATTAAAATTATGAAATAGTTAAATGCGTAATTGTGCATTTTTAGTAAAATAAATAAACTCTTTTAATTTAACTTAAAAAACATTGCGTTTTCACTTCTCCGAAACATTAAAATTATTGGCCGCGAACTATAACACGCGACAATATGATATGAAAGTTTTTGTTTATGAAGCAATAAAATCGATAATAATAATAAGCAATAAAATCGATAATAGTAATAAATTTTCGCTTACACTTAAGAAGTAAAAAAAGAACAGTAAACAAATTAGCTTTGTAAGACATAGGCTAATTGAAATTAAAATGTATAAATACCGAAGAATGGTTAAATAAAATCAAGATTTGTGATTGAACCGCCTAGTCGTTTTGATCGCAGGTCTACACCCCGCGAACTTATATTTGCGGATTCAGGAATTGCGGCGTAGTGGATATTATGTCCTCGCCATGTTGTCTGCGGAGTAACTCTCCGCTTGCGTATGTTTGAATAACATCTATTAGGCACCATAATATTAATTCTTTTTCCCATATTAGAGGAGGTGAATTTAAGTATGATATGAAATCATTTTACAAGTGCTGATTAAACTTTTATGGAAATCTTTTGAAATTAACTATTTGAGCTATGTAAAAAAAAAATCCCCTTTGGCAGCACCAGCCGGAAAGGTAAATTTCTCTTGTGTAGCGTAAAGTTTCGAAAAAGAATTTGGCTTGCCTACTACTAAACTTCTTTCTGCAATTTTCGTAGTACCACATGGGTATTTATTAACATAAAAAAATCTGGCTACGTTTGTTTTTAGAGACCTTTTATCGGTGCGCAAATATTTTGCTAATTAAATTGAGTTGCACGCGTATGGATTACATATTGAAAATCGGCAGATCATAAATTGTTGTAAAAATATAAATTCCGGTTTCGCCCTTCTCGCATTTGCTGTTTACACAGTTCACAGTGGTAACCACACAAAGGCTTAAATAGCTCGAATAGTTAATTTGAAAAGATTTCCATAAAAGTTTAATCAGCACTTGCATTGCCATTAATATATACATTTTCAATTTTTTTCTGAGCTATGAGGGCCGTCATTTCGATTTTTATTGAAATCGGCTGCTAAAAATATTAAGCTGTAAATTTTCGACTGTTTTATTTGTCATTCGACTTGCATAATTAAATTAAATTAACTTGCCTTAATAACTTATAATTTCAAGTTTCAACGGAATCTGTTGAGAACCTTGGCTGCTAGAGGGCTACAGAAATAAAAAACATTGTATGCCACCCCCCTGTATGGGGAGACCCGCCTGTATGGGGAGACCCCCCTTAAATACCTTAAAATATTTTCTTGCACTGCAAATTTCAAGAGGCACCACTTTTGACCTACGTAGAAAATTTCCTCATTCTAGCTCATGTGATTTGCGAGAAAACTTGCTATGACGCGATTTTATAATTTTTTAGGGTATTGTTAAAAATATTTTACAATATCTTAAAAATGATCTGGCTTATAAGTTCCTTCAAGTAAAGTCATTTAGAACGTTTCCATGAAAAATATTCATTATTTCAGTTGGCACTAAAATAGCGAATTGCGCTTGCCTTCAGACCTTTGGGGGCCGCCATTTTGAATGCATGCATTTGATTTTGGATTATTTTAAATCTTTGTATGCTAGGACCTCATCAATCAATGTACTATCTCGTTCAAATAGGAGTTTCACTCTAGACAGGGCAGAATAATTCAATTTTTAAAGAAAGTGGCAGCTAAAAATATTGGGCTTTAAATTTTCGACTTTTTATTTTTCATTCAATTTTAATAATTTCCTGTAAAATACAAGAACATAGTACAGAGATTCATAATCTCAAGTTTCATCAAAATCCGTTGGAAAATGTGACCGCTAGAGGGCCACAAAAACATGAAAAAAACGCATACTTAAACGGCCGCCATTTTGTAATTTGCACATGCATGATCACCAAAATATCAAAGACTGTAGGTGTAAGTAATGTCTATCTTGAAACCAAGTTTCATACATGTCGGATCAAAACTTGCAACCTGACCTCCAGTTATTTTAAGGTAATTCTTTAGATTCTTATAATTTCTATCAAACTACCGAATTTCATGAAAATCTGTTGAAAGCCTTGACCACTATTACAACAACAAAATTTTGCACGTTTTTCGACCTTTGAGCGGCCGCCATTTTGTTTCTGCCGTACCGACTTTGGATTTTTTATTGTGAGATTCATCACATACATCAATGAACCTTTGTACCAAATTTCATCCAAATCGGAGCTATACTTTGACCAGCACAGAAATCACGATTTTTCGTCTAAAATGGCCGCCATTTTGTTTTTGCCCAGCCGATATAGCTGGTTCACGAACTTAACCGAGATAATTACCCAATCCACCTTTCCTGAAAATTTGGTGAAAATCGAAGCAAAATTGCAACCTCTAGCGTGGTCACAAATTTCGTTATATCCCATATATATATATATATATATATATATATATATATATATATATATATATATATATATATATATATATATATATATATATATATATATATATATATACATTTATATATATATATATATATATATATATATATATATATATATATATATATATATATATATATATATATATATATATATATGTGTATATATACATATATATATATATATATATATATATATATATATATATATATATATGTATGTATATATATATATATATATATATATATATATATATATATATATATATATATATATATATATATATATATATATATATATATATATATATATATATATATATATATGATGCTCTCCGCAATATGTAAATTTCTCTCGAGAAATTTACCTAAAAGAACAAAATTAAAAATTTCTTTGCAATTTAGTATCAATAATTTATTTTATTTTAGAAATGCACGACGCGCTTCGTTGAACTAGTCAACATTATCAAGTGCAGTAACAAAATTGAGCTTAAGCTTACGTATTTATTGCAAAAAACATGAATGGAAAAAAACAATTTACTAATTACTTAGGTTAATGCCTCAAATAACCTGGATTTGAAAATGTCAGTTTGCTCATTAAGAACCATAAAATCATTAGTTCTAAGATGCCTATGTATCTCTAATGCTTCCAAAATATTTAATTTATGGGACTTGGGTAGGTTGTGGAGAATTTGTAAATTTTCAATGGAAGGAAATTGATGGTTGGTTTCTAGGAAGTGGTTTGCGAAATTAGAATTGGTTTTTTGATGAATGAAGGATTTAAAATGCTCGTTGAACCGGACTTTGAAGGATCTACCTGTTTGGCCTATATATCCACTATTACATTCACCACACGTAATTTTATAGACCCCAGATTTGTCAAATTTATTTGTGGATTGTTTAACATTATAAAAAAGGGTTGATAATTTTTGGCTAGGCTTGAAGGCAATTTGAAGATTATCCCAAACCAAAATTTTAGAAATATTATTAGATATTGGACCAAAATATGACAGGAGGGGAAATTTTTTATGGGCTTTTTCTGCTAACTTCGGGTAGATTTTACAAAGTGTTTGTTCCTTCTCTTTTTTATTTATAAAATTATCAATAAGTTGCTTAGAAAAACCATTATTACGAGCTATTTCTTCGATTGTTCGAATTTCGGAGGTCCGATTTTCTCTAGAAAGTGGTATGGAAAAAGCACGGTCAACCATTGATCGATATGCTGAAATTTTATGGGACCAAAGCTGGCATGAGTCGGCTGGGATTGTTGCATCTGAAAAAGTAGGTTTCCTAAAAATGTTCAATTCCAGGCTGTTGGAATTGTTTCTGGTGATAGTCAAGTCTAGAAATTTAATTTTCCGGTTATTTTCTTGTTCAGCTGTAAAGGAGATGGATGGGTGTATGCTATTGCAAAAGTTTAAAAGCTGGGTCAGTTGGTGATTATTGCCTAAAAAGCAAACTAGTCAACCTCAATATTCCTGATGACTGTTTTCTCGTATCGTTTGACGTAAATAACATGTTTTCAAATATCCCATACAAAGATTCTTTAGATATAGCCAAGAACCTCTTGGCCTCCAAAAACATTGACCCCATCACAGAAATGGAAATCAAGAATGTCCTGGAATTTTGCCTTAGAGAAAACTATTTTCAATTTGAAAACAAATTCTACAAACAAGAAACAGGGCTAGCTATGGGTTCTCCTCTAAGTCCTCTTATGGCAGACCTGTTCATGGATAATATTGAAACCGCCTTTTTAGAATCTGAATTCGCGAATCAAGTCAGATACGTTGATGATGTCCTTATTGCCTTTTTAGCCAATAATCACCAACTGACCCAGCTTTTAAACTTTTGCAATAGCATACACCCATCCATCTTCTTTACAGCTGAACTAGAAAATAACCGAAAAATTAATTTTCTAGACTTGACTATCACCAGAAACAATTCCAACAGCCTGGAATTGAACATTTTTAGGAAACCTACTTTTTCAGATGCAACTATCCCAGCCGACTCATGCCACCCTTGGTCCCATAAAATTTCAGCATATCGATCAATGGTTGACCGTGCTTTTTCCATACCACTTTCTAGAGAAAATCGGACCTCCGAAATTCGAACAATCGAAGAAATAGCTCGTAATAACGGTTTTTCTAAGCAACTTATTGATAATCTTATAAATAAAAATGAGAAGGAGTAGACACTTTGTAAAATCTAACCGAAGTTAGCAGAAAAAGCCCATAAAAAATTTCCCCTCCTGTCATATTTTGGTCCAATATCTAATAATATTTCTAAAATTTTGGTTTGGGATAATCTTCAAATTGCCTTCAAGCCTAGCCAAAAATTATCAACCCTTTTTTATAATGTTAAACAATCCACAAATAAATTTGACAAATCTGGGGTCTATAAAATTACGTGTGGTGAATGTAATAGTGGATATATAGGCCAAACAGGTAGATCCTTCAAACTTCGGTCCAACGAGCATTTTAAATCCTTCATTCATCAAAAAACCAATTCTAATTTCGCAAACCACTTCCTAGAAACCAACCATCAATTTCCTTCCATTGAAAATTTACAAATTCTCCACAACCTACCCAAGTCCCATAAATTAAATATTTTGGAAGCATTAGAGGTACATAAGCATCTTAGAACTAATGATTTTATGGTTCTTAATGAGCAAACTGAAATTTTCAAATCCAGGTTATTTGAGGCATTAACCTAAGTAATTAGTAAATTGTTTTTTTCCATTCATGTTTTTTGCAATAAATACGTAAGCTTAAGCTCAATTTTGTTACTGCACTTGATAATGTTGACTAGTTCAACGAAACGCGTCGTGCATTTCTAAAATAAAATAAATTATTGATACTAAATTGTAAAGAAATTTTTAATTTTCTTCTTTTTTACAGAATGTATAAAAATGTAAGCACTAATTTCATAGATCTTTTGAGCTATTTAAGCCAAAAAGTTATCACCTTTGTGTGGTAACCA
Organism: Odontomyia ornata; assembly: GCA_963969285.1. Classification (NCBI taxonomy): domain Eukaryota; kingdom Metazoa; phylum Arthropoda; class Insecta; order Diptera; family Stratiomyidae; genus Odontomyia; species Odontomyia ornata. The sequence continues at coordinate 218,838,845 of OZ017738.1, read as the reverse complement.
CTGTAAAATGTGTAAACAGCAAATGTGAGAAGGGCGAAACCAGTATAAATATATTTACAACAATATATTATCCGCCGATTTTCAATATGTGATCCATAGGTGTGCAACTCAATTTAATCAGCAAATTATTTGCGTCTCTATGAAGGCTCTCCAAATATGAACGGTGACAGATTCTTTTAATGTTAATAAATACCCATATGGTGCTACAAAAACTGCAGTAAGAAGTCCAGTAGTAGGCAAGCCGAATTCTTTTTCGAACCCTTACGCTACATACGAGAAATTTACCTGTCCAGCTGGTGCTGCCAACGGGGATTTTTTTATGTTATTGTGAGCTTTATCACAAACTTGAATGAAGTTTTGTACCAGTTTTGATTTAAACCGGAGCTATAAATTGGTCGGAACAGAAATCACGGGTTTTAATCGAAAACATCCTCTTCTTTGTTTTTGCTTAACCAATTTGAATGATTAACAAGATTAGTCAAAATATTTCTGAAAATTTGGCGCAAATCAAAGCAAAATTGCGACCTCCAGGCACAAATCTCGGTATATCCTATGCATACCCACGCGCAGACAACCACATACCCTACCATACACACACACACAAACACAGACATGTATATATATATATATATATATATATATATATATATATATATATATATATGTATATATATATATATATATATATATATATATATATATATATATATATATATATATATATATATATATATATATATATATCTAGATATGTATAGATATGTAGTTGTATATAGAAACGTAAAGTTAACTCCGCAATCAATCTCAAGAAGCTTACTTCAAAAGATTCTTCTTAATCGTATCACTCGTTCACGTTCATTTGAATCCATCCTCTTTGTTTTCAGTTACTGTGGCCCATAATTTTCATGAAAGTTGCATGAAAATTACACCCTTTAGTTCAATGAAAACTCGACTGTGCATTTTCATGTTCATCTTTAAAGTTATGATCAGTTATAGAAGAAAAAAATTGTCTTTTTAGGTCGCGATTCTTGTCGATCTTTAGTATGAAAATCACTAGTTTTAAATTTCTGGGCATATAAGGTATGTAGTATAAACTGGAAAGTAACGAATCAACTCTATAATTTGCAATCACTCAATCCTCATTATTTCTTCGGGAAATTTTTTAAATCCTATGTGTAACGTTTACGTCTAAATATGTAAGAAGGATCCTTTACTAAAGTCATCAATAAGCGAAGACTGAATGCGGAAAAGAAATGGATCTTGAAATTTGCCCTCTCAATATTGTTGAATTGTATTTATGCCACATATAAATTAGTTTGTTAGTTATTTCCAGTAGAAATGATTGACTAAAATGTACCGTTTATGCAAAAAAGTAAGGATACTGACCATTTTTAATTATCCGTCACCATAGGATTTGGTATCTCCATAAAATTCTTGAAGAGCACCAAATAATTGGCACTTTTCGTACGAAAGATAATTTAAATTCTATTTCTCGACATCAATGTATCATATTGAAATGTCAATATCTAGAGAGTGCTTGAAAGGATTACAATTCTGTACCGTTATATAAATCAATATGTTGTCCTTCATTTGAAACCTCGACAATCAAAATCCTTACACTTGTTGTGTTATGTGTTCCTTTTCTTTATATTATAAGTCCTACCTGCTTTCCAGCGCAAGCGTTAGAGCTGTCGGCATACAATGGAGCCGATATTTCTAATTATTTGAAATAAAAAGTCTTGCCGACGTTGGAACTTTCGTTTTCACTTTTGAATCTTTTTTCTCCAAAAAATACAACTGCTTAAATATTATTTTCATAAGTACATAATTCGCTTATACCTAAATGATTCATATAAATTTTCATGGGAATATGACTGACCCTTTCAAGTGGTCAGTATGTCGCGAGTGCAATTTATTGTCCTAAAAATTCATATTCATCATTGATGCCACCCAACAACTCACTCTATGTCCAAACATTATTGTTTTCCTAAAATGACAATATGAACATAACCCTGCAATAATGAGTTCATTCAAAAGAACTCATTCTCATTGCTGCTATGTAAAAAGATTCTTAGGATCGTGTCGGCATGCACCTGTGCAACCAAATCCTTTATTCCCATCATTGGAACATATGTAGCACTAGCAAGTGTATATGCTGTGTATAAAGTATGGACGGTGTACTGTGAGTCTAGAATGTTGTCGGCGTCAATGCAGCAATTAATTGTCTAGGTAGTTGACAATGAAAATAAATTTTTGAGTTGAACTTCCGCATGTGAAGTTGTTTTTAGGTAAATTTCTCGAGAGAAATTTATTAGGTAAATTTCTCGAGAGAAATTTACATATTGCGGAGAGCATCATATATATATATATATATATATATATATATATATATATATATATATATATATATATATATATATATATATATATATATATATATATATATATATATATAAATATATATGTATGTATATATTTATATATATATATATATATATATATATATATATATATATATAAATATATATATATATATATATATATATATATATATATATATATATATATATATATATATTGTCGCGTGTTATCCGTTCGCGGCTAATAATTTTAATGTTCCGGGAAAGTGAAAACGCAGTCTCTTAATTTAAGAATAAAAATATTTTGTTTCCTTTACCGTACAATAATTTTGATTTGATTTGTATATACGGTACGGTAAAGGAAACAAAATATTTTTATTCTTAGTATAAAGAACCGTATACAAACATTAAAACAACATTGTTGAAGTATCTTAATTTAAGTTTCAAGAGTTTATTTAATTCAAAATGCACAATCATTTATTTAACAATTTCACCTTATTTTAATTTTCACTATGAAAATTCTAACACTTGTCCATAAATTTCTTATCGCAATTGTCTTCTAAATCACTTCACTATCACGAAAATCACTTTTCTACTACTCGAATAATATCGTTTCCCACACACAATCGCAGTTCCTATCGCGGTCGAATGAATCCCACCATTCATTCAGCTCGCCTTTATATAGGGTCTCTTATAATTCAACTCAGTTCTCGTACATTAGTGAGGTAGCGGGAACATTCCACCAGTCAATGAATGGAGCAGTGACTCACTTTCAGATGTTGTTCATGCTTGTTGGGTTCTCGTGGTTTCGAGTAAATTCGTGTTCTTCATTGTTGTGAAAACAATTGCGACAGTAGCTCGCAGAATTATTTGTACATGTAACACTGCCCCCACCTCAGTTCTTTTCGCCCAGAAAAGATGTGTCGCCAGTTGTAGTCAATTCTCCCTGGATGTCATATGGGGCAAGACAATCCAGATGCACGATTTTCATTTTGGCTCTCGGTTTACGATGTTCCTGTATTCGGTATACGACGTCGTTGATTCGCTTTGGAACTCGGTATGGTCCCTCCCAATTATGTTGCAACTTTGGAGACCTACCCTTTCGCCGTTGCGGGTTATATAGCCACACCAAGTCATCTTGCTAGAAGCCAGTAGAATTTGCCTTTAGATCATACCTGGTCTTCATGCGGTTAGTAGCCGATTCGAGGTGTTTTCGCACTGTCCGATGTATCTGGTTCAACCGTTGTCTTAGATCACTTGCGTACTACGAGATCGTTTGGGGTTTCTCCGGGGGTGTTCCGAACTTTATATCGGCTGGCAAACGAATGGTCTTTCCAAAAATGACTTTGGCTGGGGCAATGTAGTTCGCAAGGCACGCCGTACCTACTGACCCAATTTAACACTAGCTGTTTGGCTACAGTATTTGCTTCCTGGTTGGGAATGGGGTAGACCTCAGGCCACTTGCTGAAATAATCGGCTACAACCAGCATATATCGATTTCCCCAATCGGATTCAGGAAAGGATCCTGCGATGTCAACAGCAATCTTTTCGAATGGCAAGCCTGCGTTATAGGTTTGCATTTGTCCTCTCAGTCGCCACTTTGGGCCTTTGACAGAAGCGCAAATTGTGCATCTGCGACACCAGCCCTCTACGTCTTATCGAGCGTGGAGCCAGTAGACCCTTTTCAGCGATTTCGCTAAGGTCTTGTTAACACCAAGGTGGCCTCCCGAGGATCCTTCATGCATTTCCTTAATCACATCGTGGATTCGGCTTTTGGGTAGTATAGTTTGCATCCTATAGGAGCTACCATCCGCCGTTTCCCAATTCCGCTTGAGTACGCCACCCTCCACCTGAAGGGAGTTCCATTGTGCCCAATAGCTTTTCAGGGTTGCGCCATGCATTGAAACGTCTTTCCACTCAGGTCGCCCAGTCGTCTCCTTCCATACGAGCAATGGTCCGATGTCTTCATCGGCTAACTGGGCGTTTCGAATCTCCTCCGATGACCAACCTTCATCGAATTCGGTCGTTATCAATCGCAGATCAACGAACGGTTCCTTTTCCTCAATCCGCCGGCAATGCTTGCAGTTAGCTGGACATGGATGACGAGATAGGGCGTCAGCATTTCCATAAACTCTGCCCTTGTGAAGTTGTTGGGGCCTCACTAGGTCTGGTCGGATCGTCGATCGGGTTGCACTAGTGTCGTTTGTTATGGTGCAATGTTCTTCATCAACTTGACCAGGAAGGCATCTGTCTGCTTCTCCACGATGTTGCCTTGGCACGGTGCTGGGGATGTCGATACTCCTAGCCAACGTTCGCCCCACGAAGTTGGCCCTTGCAGTTTGATGGGCCTCCATTCTAGGCTCCTGACACGGTCTGGATCTCTACCACCCTGGACAATAGCTCGGTCTTCTTCCCTTCTTGCAGTCTCTTTGCAGGTGCCCTTTTTCCCCGCAATTCCAGCATCTAGGCGCACCATTCACCTGCAGCTCTCGCTCAATTCCCACGCACTCACACCTGCAATTATCTGCCACTACCTCGCGAACCCGGGCAGTGGTACGGGTCATATTTTTGCTGCCTCAAAATTTAAACTATAAGCCAATGCATCCTTGACTGTTTGCTTTTGAGCTAACCGCACGGCTTGTTGCAATTCCTTGTCCTTTAAGGCGCTGATGACGTCATCTCGATGTTCTGGGTCGTACGCTAGGTAAGCCAAAAGTGCCAGTCGCTCAATGTCTTGTACTAGCTGCTGCAAGGTTTCGCCAGACTTCTGCATCCGTTGCCGTAGCTGTGCCCGGCAAATCTGCTTCAGATTATCGTCTCCATAACGCATGTCCAGCGCATTCATTATAGCAGCCGGGTTTGAATGCAGCTCAACGGGGATAGTCTGCAAAAGCTCGGCAGCTGGGCCTCTTAGAGCAAGAATTAACGCAGTTGCTCGTTCCTGCTCATTCCAGTGATTTATCCTAGCGGCTGCTTCAAACTGGATTTTGTAAATAGTCCAGACCGTTTGCCCGTCGAATATTGGTGCTTCATATTTCTAGATGAGCTTCGCGCTGCGGTTATAAGTGGGGCTGGTGAGGCGGTTACTATCTTCGCTGCTTCCAAGTCCTTGTTAATGTTTTCCATCTCATGGTTTATTCTCTCTTCGACCTGGCTGATCTCAAGGTTGATTCTCTCCTCGACCTGGTATACCTTTTCCTCGACGCATTTAATTTGGCTGTTGAGACTACTGAGTTCCGCTTTTATTTCGGTTGACTGTTTTTTCCAGCTTCTGTGTGATGTCTGCCTTGATTTCTAACGCTTGTTGGTCTACCTTCGCTGATTGTTCATTTAGTTGCGCTGATTGTTCATTCAGCTTCGCAGTCAGACTGGATGACTGTTCATTTATCTTCGCTGATTGTTCATCTAGCTTCGCAGTCAGACTCGATGACCTCAGCATTAACATTTGCATTAGCGCATTTTCTGGCTCCTTTGATTTTGGTGTTTCTACTTCTTCACCTTCTGCGCCTTTTTCCGCATCTGAGAGCTCACCTGAATCCAGATACGCACCTTCCGATTCAATCGCGTCACGCAAGCGTGTAATCAGTGTTGCCTTTGTACCTTGCGTAGCCAGGTTTCGCTGTTCCAGCTCTTCCTTAAGCTCCGACATGGTCAATTCATTAATTTTTAAGTTTAGGCTGCGTGGCATTTTTAATGTTTCTTTAAATTTTACTATTGTGCACTATAAAAATGTTCAAATTTTTACTTTTAAAACTTTAATCTCACTTCTGGTAGCGTGTTATCCGTTCGCGGCCAATAATTTTAATGTTCCGGGAAAGTGAAATCGCAATGTCTCTTAATTTAAGTTTCAAGAGTTTATTTAATTAAAAATGCACAATCATTTATTTAACTATTTCACCTTATTTTAATTTTCACTATGAAAATTCTAACACTTGTCCATAAATTTCTTATCGCAATTGTCTTCTAAATCACTTCACTATCACGAAAATCACTTTTCTACTACTCGAATAATATCGCTTCCCACACACAATCGCAGTTCTTATCGCGGTCGAATGAATCCCACCATTCATTCAGCTCGCCTTTATATAGGGTCTCTTATAATTCAACTCAGTTCTCGTAAATTGGTGAGGTAGCGGGAACATTCCACCAGTCAATGAATGGAGCCGTTACTCACTTTCAGATGTTGTTCATGCTTGTTGGGTTCTCGTGGTTTCGAGTAAATTCGCGTTCTTCATTGTTGTGAAAACAATTGCGACAGTAGCTCGCAGAATTATTTGTACATGTAACAATATATATATATACATATATATATATATATATATACATATATATATATATATATATATATATATATATATATATATATATATATATATATATATATATATATATATATATATATATATATATATATATATATATATATATATATATATATGGGATATAACGAAATTTGTGACCACGCTAGAGGTTGCAATTTTGCTTCGATTTTCACCAAATTTCCAGGAAAGGTGGATTGGGTAATTATCTCGGTTAAGTTCGTGAACCAGCTATATCGGCCGGGCAAGAACAAAATGGCGGCCATTTTAGACGAAAAATCGTGATTTCTGTGCTGGTCAAAGTTAGCTCCGATTTGGATGAAATTTGGTACAAAGGTTCATTGATGTATGTGATGAATCTCACAATAAAAAATCCAAAGTCGGTACGGCAGAAACAAAATGGCGGCCGCTCAAAGGTCGAAAAACGTGCAAAATTTTGTTGTTGTAATAGTGGTCAAAGCTTTCAACAGATTTTCATGAAATTCGGTAGTTTGATAGAAATTATAAGTATCTAGAGAATTACCTTAAAAAAACTGGAGGTCAGGTTGCAAAAAACAAAATGGCGGCCAGTTGAAAGTCAAAATTTCAAAGGCTTATAAAAGTCGCGTTTTGATCCGACATGTATGAAACTTGGTTTCAAGATAGACATTATTTACACCTACAGTTTTTGATATTTTGGTGATCATGCATTTGCAAATTTCAAAATGGCGGCCGTTTAAATATGCGTTTTTTTCATGTTTTTGTGGCCCTCTAGCGGTCACATTTTCCAACGGATTTTGATGAAACTTGAGATTATGAATTTCTGTACTATGTTCTTGTATTTTACAGGAAATTATTAAAATTGAATGAAAAATAAAAAGTCGAAAATTTAAAGCCTAATATTTTTAGCTGCCACTTTCTTTAAAAATTGAATTATTCTGCCCTGTCTAGAGTGAAACTCCTATTTGAACGAGATAGTACATTGATTGATGAGGTCCTAGCATACAAAGATTTAAAATAATCCAAAATCAAATGCATGCATTCAAAATGGCGGCCCCCAAAGGTCTGAAGGCAAGCGCAATTCGCTATTTTAGTGCCAACTGAAATAATGAATATTTTTCATGGAAACGTTCTAAATGACTTTACTTGAAGGAACTTATAAACCAGATCATTTTTAAGATATTGTAAAATATTTTTAACAATACGCTTAAAAAATTATAAAATCGCGACTTGGCTGTCTGTCCGTCCGTCCGCCCGTTTGTTCGTGCGACATAACAAGTTTTCTCGCAAACCACATGAGCTAGAATGAGGAAATTTTCTACGTAGGTCAAAAGTGGTGCCTCTTGAAATTTGCAGTGCAAGAAAATATTTTAAGGTATTTAAGGGGGGTCTCCCCATACAGGCGGGTCTCCCCATACAGGGGGGTGGCATACAATGTTTTTTATTTCTGTAGCCCTCTTGCAGCCAAGGTTCTCAACAGATTCCGTTGAAACTTGAAATTATAAGTTATTAAGGCAAGTTAATTTAATTTAATTATGCAAATCGAATGACAAATAAAACAGTCGAAAATTTACAGCTTAATATTTTTAGCAGCCGATTTCAATAAAAATCGAAATGACGGCCCTCATAGTTCAGAAAAAAATTGAAAATGTATATATTAATGGCAATGCAAGTGCTGATTAAACTTTTATGGAAATCTTTTCAAATTAACTATTCGAGCTATTTAAGCCTTTGTGTGGTTACCACTGTGAACTGTGTAAACAGCAAATGCGAGAAGGGCGAAACCGGAATTTATATTTTTACAACAATTTATGATCTGCCGATTTTCAATATGTAATCCATACGCGTGCAACTCAATTTAATTAGCAAAATATTTGCGCCCCGATAAAAGGTCTCTAAAAAGGAACGTAGCCAGATTTATTTATGTTAATAAATACCCATGTGGTACTATGAAAATTGCAGAAAGAAGTTTAGTAGAAGGCAAGCCAAATTCTTTTTCGAAACTTTACGCTACATACGAGAAATTCACCTTTCCGGCTGGTGCTGCCAAAGGGGATTTTTTATAATTTAGGAACGTGACCTACGTTACTTGTGTGGTAAGAAGTATTGTTTTGATTTATGGGTGTAATGTGTGTGGGATGGTTATCCCAGCAAAACCTTCCCGCTAAGAAGTGTTGCGTACAAATTTCTTATTAGTGCGGAACACTTGAATTAGGTGAGTCATATTCGCATTACAATAATATTACATCGAAATTTAACAGGAACTCTTATTCGTTACTGACCGAAGTCGTTTATACTTTACTTGAAAAGTTCTTGTATATTTTATAACTAATAGTGTATCGTTTCATCTCTATCTTTTTTTTTTAATTCTTAACAAAAGCTAATTTGTACATTTCCTTTTGTTGAAACATTATCCATATCGTACACTTAATCTTCAGAACTACGCTTGAATAATTTTACATTATTTTTATGGACTTCTTTCAATTTTCCATCAATATCTTTTACTATATAAACTCCTTTAACTTCGATTACATTATAGGAGCCAGTGTAAGGAGTTTCACGCTTCTTTCTGTTATGTTTTTTTTTTTTTCAAAAGTATTAAATCTCCTTTCTACAAACTGATTGAATAAATTTGGGTATTTCATGCACGTTTCCGTTTAACTATCTCAATCATTTCTCGAGCTTTCTTGAGAGCATGCTGTAATCGGATTTTTAATTCCTCGGCATAATTATCTAAATCATAAAGTTTTTCTTTTTTGTTTAGAATGTCATCTGGCAAATAAGGTAATTTCCCAAATACCAATTCATATGGGGTATAATTATTGTCAACATGTGGTTTTGTATTATATGCAAATGTGTAGTATCCTAATCTGAATTTTTAGAAATAGCTAAAATATACTCATTTAGTACCCTGTGGATGCGTTCCACAGAACCCAATGTTTCGTGATGATATGGTGTAGAGAATATATGCTGAATTTTCAATAAGTCACTAATTGTTTGCATCAGTTTATTCGTGAATTTGGCACCTTGGCCTGATTTCGATATTTTAAAATGACCATATTTTAAAATGAATTCTGTGACTAGAGTAGTTGCTACTGTTTAAGCGTCTTTTGTTTCTAGATGTGCAGCCATTACAAATTTAGTCAGTTCGCATTGCATCGTTAGAATAAACCGGTAGTTATTTGAGATTCTAAGAGGTCCAACCAAATCAGTAGCTACTGCCTCAAAGCTTGTTGAAGGTGTATCAGTTTTTACCATTTGTTCCTTGGTATTTCTCACTTGCTTATTGATTTTGCACTGTGAGCAACTGTTAACATATTTCTTTACCATGCTATTCATATTCTTCTAACAATATCTTTGTTTCAACTTGAGCAGAGTTTTTCTTATAACGAAATGACTGTTGCGAGCGAACAAATACCAACTATAAACTCCCATACAAGCAAGCACATACGCCCATTGTTATCAAAGCATATGCTTGTCATCCAATGGGCATACGCAAAGATCAATCCGCTATTGACTTCATACGTACATGATAAGCTTCACTACGATCAAGCACATACGATTTAGGGTGTGCCTCCATCGAAGTGAAGTCGAAGAGAGAGAGCCAAAAAAGGATACAAAAGCTCTCCCTCGCTCAATTTCTCCAATTTTGTCCTAAAAGTCTACAAACGAAATAGAGAGTAAGGGCTTCCGTGGAATCGGAGCTCACATGCTGCATATTCGGCAAATTTCGGCAAAATATGGAACAAAAGCTCGTTTTGCGACCAGATATAAACAGTTTATGAAGTACTGAACAGGAGTCTGTATTCGACTCCAGCAGGGAGCATATTGCTGCTGAATTATTATCTACATCGTTTAAAGTATTCGCGGCTTAAGTTCTAGACGGAGGTATTGTATAGTACCCAAGAAAATGGTGAGGGGTAAGGTGTTGGCTTGCTTTGATAACAATGGGCGTGTGTGCGTGCTTGTAGGTGGTATTTGTTCGCTCGCAACATTTCTTCCGGCAGTTGAAAATGGGATTTAGTGTACTTGGAGAGTACATTAAATCATTGCTCTACTCCGTTGATCCAGATTACCTAATGTATCCCCAATGGATTATGATTGGTTTTTGTGTTCGCAAATTTTTTTGCTGGTTAATCCTCGCTACATTCTCTTTTGTGCAAATCATTCGTACTTATATTTCGCGCTGTTACCACCATTGCTATTGTCCACTGTACTTCTCGCAACTTATTATTAATCGTTGTTCTGCTGCTGATTTGCGCGTAATTTACTAGATGCTAACGTACTTCTATCATTTAATCTCGTGTATTTATATCTTCCAATTGACGTTACTTAATATGTTGTTACAAATCAACGCTATAATTGTTAAATTTTACATTTATAAATTAATAAGCTAATGTTTGGTTTGTTTCTATACAATTATGGATCCATGATTTTGTTTGCCTCAATCATTAATCAGTCTAATTATCCATTAATGTTTTTCGCTTGATATTATCTTAAAAAGTTAATGTCTGATTTGATTCTATGCAATGCTTCGTTTGATTCAATCATAAATTAATATAATAATATTTCGTTTGGTACCATAAGTTAATACTAATCAATATGTATTACATGTCAGTGTTGCATTTGTAAATTACTACAATTAAAAATTACTAAGTTGAAGTTTGATTTTATACGATGGTTTGTTTGATTCAATCATAGGTTACTGTAATGATACTCTAGTATTTCTTTAGATACAATGAGCTAAGATCTAGTTTGGTTCTATATAATTTTTGGTTAATATTTTGTTTACTTCAATCATTGATCAGTATAATTATTCACTATTGTTTTTGTTTGATAAAATCTTGTCAACAAGTTCGTGTTTGGCTTGATTCTGTACAGTAAATAATCTGTGTTTCAATTGATGCAATTATAAATTAAGAAGTTAATATTTCATTTGATTCTATACAATAATGGTATAGTGTTACATTTGATTCTGTCGTAAATTGCAGAATTATAAATTATTTCGTTTTACTATAAAATTGAAGAACATACTGAACATATTTTACGTTCTTAAATCGTTTTTTCTTGAGAATAAATTATTATTATTTTTTTTTTACATTTGAAGAATACCGGAATTCAATTTCTTCTTTGCAATAGGCGTATAATCGGCTTTACACTTTTTTTTAACATCCACATTTAGTGCCGATTTTCCTTTTAATCAAATGTATACATTAATGGTTTGCTTATTACTTAGCTCAAAGTTGTTTTATATTATTGTTACGTATTTTGTATTCTATTTTGTATAATTTTATTTTAAATACTGTAATTACAAATGCCAAAAATAGAAGTCAACGTTTTGTTTGGTTAGTGGTTATTATTACTGTGTTACTGTTTGATAAGTGCAGGTTTTAGTAAATTATAAACAGTTAGCGTTAGTGAGGATTAAATGTGAACGACGTTCTAAATAGTTTAAATGTGCAAAGAAATTCGTTTGTTTACACCATTCATGGTTTATTTATACTCGATCAAATTAATTTTTTAATGCTATAACAAAACCTCTTTATGTAAGCTTTTGCTACCATTTTCTTAAATTATTGTGCGAATAGGTTAGTAGGGAAGTTTCAATAGTAAATATTGTTGAAGCTTTGGCGGTTATTTATTAGGAACGAGTTAATATGTAAATGGGGAATGAATATTTCACACGATCGTCACGTTCGGGAATTGATTCGCTTCGGAAAAAGTTTTGCCGAGGGAATAGCTTCCCATTGATGTAGCTTGGGAGTCGTTGTTGTTGTATTCCCAAGACTTTAGTATAAGCTTTCTTGGCTTTATAGTGTGTGAGATAATGAGTGTGATAAATAAACGTTCCCCTTAATATGTATGGTTGATGTTATTAATGGGAGTGGGAGCCATGGATTGAAGATTGACGTGATTATTTTTGCTCGCCGCAACGAGCTTTGAAAATATAATCAGCATTGCTTCTGCAATGACGAATGAGAAAATTGAATGAAGCGCTTGTAGCATTCACATGTGCTGATTGCTAGGAAGTATATGAAGTATATGATATGTATGTACTAATTCCTGGCTAGCTGGTAATTGCCTTGAAGAGGATCTGTTTTTAATTAGGTCGGTTTAATGCATTTTGTAGTGGGCAGGGCTTTTAATCCATCTACAGGGTCTGTATAATAAGTAACTTGGTGCTGTAGTGGTGGTGGGGGTCTACGTAATGGGAATCGGGCTGCAGCAGTTACCTCCAAGCGCTTGGAGAGATAGCATCGAGCGAGAGCGGAGTGCGTGTTCAGTTACGTCGTCGGAGTGAAAATGGAGCGTACGATCGAGCAACCGAACCAGAGTTTTTTAACCACGTTATTACAGGAGACGAGACGTGGGCTTTCGAATACGATCCTGAGACGAAGCAGTAGAGTTCAGAGTGGCACACACCAGCGTCACCACGACCGAAAAATTGCGCATGAGCAAATCGAAGGTGAAGTCGATGCTCATTGCTTTCTTTGACGTGAAAGGCATTGTTCACAAAGAGTTTGTGCCACCCGGCCAAACTGTAAACGGCCAGTACTACAGAGAGGTGCTCCGTCGAATAATCGCCCGGGTTCACCGAGTTCGTCTGGAGATTGCCGATTCGTGGATCCTCCATCACGACAATGCTTCGTCACACACCTGCCTGCTCGTCACCAAGCAGTTGCCCAAACAGTCGAGGGCAACGTTGCCACAGCCTCCTTACAGCCCGGATATGGTACTAGCGGACTTTTTTCTGTTCCCCAAGATCAAGAAAAACCTGAAAGGGACGCGGTTCGGGACTCTGGAAAACGTTCAACGTGCTACGACGAGGGCTCTAGACAGCATCGAGGTTGCCGACTTCCAGGGAGCGTTCGGGGATTGGAAGATCCGGTATCAGCGTGTTATTGACTCCAATGGGGACTACTTTGAAGATTTCTAAAGAAAAATTGTACATATTTTGCCAATAAAAAATTTCCTGAGGTCAGTTTGGTTACTCATTATTCAGCCCCTGTATGCTGTGGGATTGTGTAGGAGGAAGAGTTTCTAAGGTATATGCATTTAGTTGTCATTTAATTGGCTTAAGTTGTCTATTACATACTTTTTTATCCATTTGTGGTGGTAAAAAGGGAGGGTTATTAGAAATGGAGGCTCTTCTTTATTATGTTTGAACAGTTGTGGATTATTTATAAATCGGAACCCATTATTTACTATAAAGGTTTTTCATTAAGTATAAAAAAGTTGAATGAGTTGTAAATGATGATCATCTGTTTTATTAAATTGAAATTAAAAGGAGAGATTCTGAGCTTCAAAGTTTTGGTATAAAGTATATACCAAATTTTAGTGAACTGATAAGCAGAAATAGCGTATTAAAAATTTTTTGCGAGAAAGATTATTGTAAAAGTTGGTCGAAGCGACACAATCACTAAATTTTGGGCTTCGGAACATATAGTTTCGGCCTTCATTCAAGACTCCATATGTGTTCCGTCTAATTTCTGCCTAGTGAGTGTCTGTTTAGTTTGGCATAATGCTGTCCTAGACCTTGCTGGAAGACAGTACTGTGCCATGCGATTTTTGATCTTGATCTCGAGAGAACGATTGTTTTGAAAAACCTTAAAGTACATATTAAAGCATTCTAAAATGCAATTTGATATCGTTGCCATATGTAAAGTAAAAAGGTGGGAAATGGGTGGGTTTTGAATTGTCTTGAATTTCCATAGTTGTTTCCATAGGACTTTTATTGGCGACTTTTTTTTAGTAGTTAGCAGTTATAATGTATTTATTGTGAAAGGAAGTGAAGTGTCTTATTTAAAGGGTACTTGATTGATAGCGTGTCTGCAAGCCATTTTGAATCAACAGCTCAGAGGCTATGACTGGATGGTAAATCGATGTCTATTTTGCATATGACTTAATTTTAAATAAATCGTGTCTGCGGACAGTTGTAGTCGGGCAGCTCAGAGGCTAGTTTTTGTTCCTTTAGGGACCTATAACTTAACCCGCCAGTGGTGACGTGAAATTATCTTGCATAATTGGTGACGCCGGTCCTGTACACCGGGATTTTCGGCCGAATAGTTATACAGAAGCTTTTGTTCATTTTCGGATTATTTATAAGTATAAATATACTTTGAATATAATGCAAACGTATTTTTTTAACTTTTGTCCATTTATTTAATGATTCATAGCTATTCAAGCATTTCAACTGAGAATACTAGAAACTTACATATTTTACATAATATTTTTTTTTAAGCTTAAAAAAATGAAGAATACCAGTACATAATTCGAACAAGATCAGTCTTCGCTTGTCTTTGGTAAAAGGAACTAAATAAAACCTATATCCATGTAGCAAAAAAACAAAATAAAATAGCTTTCAAAATCACTGCTTTTCAGTTGAACAATTTTGACAAAAAGGCACTACGTGCTCAAGGCATAAAATTTTTTTGCATTTGTGGCACGCGTATTTTGTTTTCCTATTTTTCTTCCATCCGCAATCATGGCAGCGTCTATTTCTTGAAGGACCTGCCGTCGCAGCCATATCCTCAATCTTCAAAATTTCTGACAGTCTTTGTCTTATTGATCGTGGCAAGTTTAATTCCATTTGGCGTTCTCTCATACGAGGCTCTATAAGTTTTATGGCCAAATGTTCGATGAAATTACGGCGTTGGAGCTTTGAATTCTGATTGTTAGCTGTGTGTACCACCTGATAGTTTATTGTACTTACATTGAGCATGGCATAGAAGACTACCATAGGCCAGCGTCTTGTTGCTCGGGCGCAGTTGTAATTTGCACATAAGCGGTCTACGACGTCAACTTCACCCTTAGTATCATTGTAACTCAAAATAATCTCAGGTTTCTGAGTTTCAGCATCGACTTTCGCATCGTTGTGCATTGTATTTATTAGCAAAACATTTTTTTTCAACTTTGGAGCGTGGGAAACCAAAACCATGTTATCGCGGAAAGCAAACATGTTTGACTTGACATTTCGACCGCGCAAAACATTGAAATCAGCAGGAATTTCCTTTTTATTCTTTTTAACTGTTCCTACAGTGGTTAAACCTTTCTGGAGCAGTGCTTCAGCTAATGGTACGCTAGTGTACCAATTATCCGTTGTCACATTCCGCCCAGTATTGAAAATTGGTTCACATAATCTTTGTACAACAGCCAAGCTGGAATTGACGAGATTGTATGGGCCCTCTTTTGACTGTTTTCCGGGATAAATCTCCATGTTAAATGTATAAAACATTTTTGCGTCACATAGGGCTTGAATCTTGATGCCGTAAGGATTGGGCTTACTTGGGATATATTGCCTGAATGAACACTTCCCTCGAAAAGCTTCCAACTTTTCATCGACAGTCACAAAAGCTGATAACGTATAATTAGCTTGGCAATTTTTCACAAATTTTTCAAATAGTTGTCTTATATGGCAAATCTTATCAAGCGCCTGTCTTTGCTGCCTCGTAGTTCCATCATCGAATCTCAGAGCCCGCAACAGAAACTGAAATCGTTGGGAAGACATAGAAAGCCAAAATATTTCCACCGAGCTACCGTCTGTTCGAAACAGCTCTTCCACATTCAGATGATTCGATTTTTGAACTCCTGCCAAAAACAGCAAGCCAATCAAGTAGTTCATTATAATCTGTATGTCTGGCGTACGTTTCCCGGGTGTAATTATTTTTGATTTTGTCAATGTATTGGTTGGTATATAGGACAACTATCTCCAGCATAGAGTCGACAAAGAAGTGCTTCATAATTCTAAGAATATCAGTTTCACCTGATACAACTCGCTTTGGTCCTCATAACTGCCTTATAATATTAAATGATCTTGCCCGAGTAGATTGGCGATGAGGTTGTTTTCTCCATTTCGTGCAGTTATCTTTTCCTGTATAAAAAGACGAATTGTTGTTTTCACAGGACTCTCGATCACTCAAGTCTTCTTCGCTATCCGAATTTGGAGTTTCTTGCGGTGCAGAGTTGGCAGATTCGTTTTCGCTTCCTGCTTCACTCTCTGATGACGATAGTGATCTGTTCTCATCAGATTCGAAAAATTCGTGCAGAAGCGCTTCAAGACGGCGTTGCTGACTTTCGTAAGACATGCTGAAATACGACATTTCTTAGAAAATTCATTAAAACTATGCAAAATGCTGACCTTCACTCGAAATCACAGGAAATCGTTTAAATATTAGTGAAAGTAAGATGCAAATTAATCTTAAGTTTTAAAATCGACTGTAAAACAAACCGCACTATTAACTCACGTAATCGGTGCCCCCGGTCCTCTGCACCGGGTTAGCACATAAACTCTAAAGTGTGCGATCATGTGGCTACTAGAAGTTTGAATTATGATGCAATACATAAAATGCGGCAGGTAACAGAGATCCCAGTTCAAATCGATGACGACTAACAAAATCATTTGATTTTTTCGCCGAACCCGGTCTCTCAGACATATGCGTCACCGGTGGCGGGCTAAAATAGCGTGTCCGCCGACAACTTACGTCAACGTCTCAGAAGCTGTTGTTCAATCTACTGGTTTTCATTCCAGTGATTGTGCAATTTAGACATGGAAAAAGCATGTCTGCTGATGTTTTTGGTTTGGAGTTTAGCCGGGGCTTACCGACTTGATTGCCACTTTTTCCGATTCCTTACTGCTAACATTGTGGAATCGCACATTTAGTGCTGAATGTAAATTTGGTGATTTGAGAGCGAATTGTACTGGAACTTGAAAAAGATAATTGGTTTTGGGGTAAAATCGTTTGCATTGTTGTATTGTCCTAATAACTAAAATTCTGTTGTTGCATAGTTCACATACCTAAATTATTTCCGTTTAACTTGGAACTAACTTAGTTTTATGTTTATTTGCGTTGGGAAATTGCCATTCTCATGTAAATTATTTTTTATATTTATTTAGCGCATTAATTTATTTCGTTTGCTCTTCAATGTTATTGCATTTGTAGTTAAATGTTTGTTCTTGTTTGCTCTTTTATTTGCATCTCAGGCTATTCGAATACTCATTCAATTCGAAAGATAAGACTTTTTTATGCATGTGGGTACGCGTTATTTCTTTTATTATTGTTTAAGTAGTTGGAGTGATAAATGGTATCATATTTCAATAACAATGGACACGCATTTGTTTGCTCGCGTTTTGTTTAACATGTTTGTGTTTAATATTTACTTGTAATGTTTAGTGTTTCCCCGCAGGGAGAATGCCGGTCGACAAGAGCACCCTTGGAGGCTAGCATTCTTTAGGGAGTTCCACCCCCACGTACCCGAGGAAATTCCCTCAGGGAGAATGCCGGTCAACAAGAGCACTCTTGGAGGCTAGCATTCTTTGGGGAGCGCCGCCCCCAAGGACCCAAGGATATGGGGGGCGCCGTGAGGTTCCCTCCTGGGATGACACGTAACGACTCTGATTGGATCTGGACTTCGCTTTGGACAACGAACTGGAAATGACGCCTTGGGCTGGCGGATGTGATGGTTTGGACCTAGTTGCTTTCCACAGTAGCGCCGAAGTGAAACTCGTGTGTGAACGGCTCCAATTCAACTATCATACCGTCTCCGTCCCGGTAAAACCTTGGCAGGCCTTGGAGTATGTTCGAAGTTCGCACCATTGGGTTGGTGGTGTAGGTTCGGTTGAGACGGACTCCCGATTAGCGCTGGTCTGGCTCTGAGCACTTGTCCCCATAAGGGCTTGTGCCAACCGTCGCATGGCCTCCCTGCTCTACAAAGATAACCATGGGACCAAAAAGGCGACTACACACTCGAACGGAGATAGCGGCTCCTAGGGGGGACCCAACAAAACAGGAGCACACAAAATCAAAAGACCACAAATACCCAGAAAAAGAAACGAAGAATAATAAGGACGACGCAACCAGTGGTTGCAGCCACAATGTCAACAGTACATCGCGAGCGATACTAACAGCGACAAAAACGTAGACTAACACAACGACAGTGAAGACGGACGAGAAACGGAGAATGCAGACTGAGACTCCTGCGGAGTTCAGGCGCAGCAAAAAAATGATGCGAACGCCCGAGCGTCCTATTAAGGAGTAACGGGAAACTCTGCAGGACACTTCAGGTGTTTGAGCGGTGGGAGATAACATAAAGAACACCAAAAATCCGATTGTCACTGTTGCGATCGTTACCGTAGCGACCGATGCAAGGGTCGCAAATCCCGACATTGCAACGAAAAATCCAGAAGCCAACGAGCAGATTGCGGCACTAAAAGCAAAGAGTGACCAGACACCGCGTGAATGCACCGCCAAAGTTGAAAATGTGGCGGAAGTACTGCACTCAGAAACGGAACGCGATAAACTCTCCCAAGGATGGTTGCAAGGTACAATTGCGGCCCAGTGATATGAAGAAGAAAGACTACTCCGAAAAGTGGGAGATGTTCTAAAAAGAATGCAAGCTGCATGCGACTCCCCAAAAATCAGCAAAGCAGCTGTTCTGGAAAGTAAAATCAATGCGTTAATTTGAACAACAAGTGCTGTCTTTATTCTCCGTTCTTCATTTTATATATTTTAAATACATCTTAAGTTAATGACTTTATTTCTAAAACAATTTGCTGACATACAATTATTATGAAGTTAATGACTTTATTAAAAAACAGTTTGCTGACTTATAATTACTGATATGCGTGAAAAGGTGATTAACAATTAGTTGACAAATTTTGATGAGTTGCAATTGGTAAAGTGAATTAAGTTCAATACAATATTGCAATTTAGCATTCTGTTTGGTTTAACATTAACGTGAATGAAATTTACAAAGTTCAATACAATATTGCAATTTAGCATTCTGTTAGGTTTAATATTGCAAATACTAAGATGAATGAAATTTACAATTTGTTTGATTGCATTTTAATACTAATGGATTTGAATATGAAATTGAATATGCATTGCGCCACGATTGGTGAAGGTAAATTCTAGGGCATTGACTGCGTGGTGATGATTTGAATATTACCACCCGCCATGAACCTTCCGAGGTTCTTAGTTCGTGTTGCATGTCGATGTGTCGTACCAGTTTGCTCTCTGTAAGGTTGGTGTGGTTGCCGGTTTAGCAAGACGATGCCTTATCAAAAATAAACACCCGGCTACAGTGGTTACGGATATGATGACAGATAAAGTGATGCTAGTTCCGTGTTGGTGAACGGTTGACCAAGATATTGACTGGTGATTTTCAATAATCGCTTGTTCTTCTTGAACGTAGGCTCCTAAGGATTCGTCTGCCTTGATTAATTCTGATGCGACAATGTTTGGTATAGTTTGTTTGCTTATGGTTTGATTAAGTACAGAAGGCTGACCATGTTGTAGTGAAAAGTGAATTTTCAACTTTAAGGTTGCATTCTTGTGTTAGTTTCATGATACCAGTGCCGTTCAGAATTACGCTGTCCCGGTGCCCTTGACATAGTGTTTGCCCAGGGGTTGCTGTAGGATCTGTGAACATCCAGGTGTTGGCGTCACGGAGCTGTTTCCATATTACTGTGTTAAATTTGAAGGTGTGCACCGCACATAGTGTTCTCCCGTATACCTTGTGGATTATACAGTTCGGCTTCAAATTGACGTCGTAGAGTATGTTGATGTCCACTAGGTACTGGTCAGCATAAAGTCTGAAGAGGTCGGTTGAGGAGGCTTCGAAATACTGTTGCTGATTATAGTTGACTCCTAGAATCCTTGGTGGTATATCGAATGCTTGGAACGTGGTATTCCTGACCCTCTCCGGAATTGGTGTTGGTTTTATGATCTCGTATGGGCGCCTGTCAATGATTGGGAGGAAGGCTAGCAGGTGGAAACTGTTTTCATCGGATATAGATTGAATCGGCTCGATTGGTCGTAGTATAATTTGCACATGATCTGGTAGCAGTAGCAGTGTTCTGTTGATGTCCTGAATGTCTGTGCGTGATGAAAGGCTTGATAGTAGGCTTGTATGTTTATGGTATACTTCTTGCAGGTAATTTTCTGCTCGTTGTAAGGTAGCCATGATGTTGATATTGATTTTGTTGTGGTCGGTGGTTGTAAACCAATGACTATGTTCGTTGATGCGTGCTAACCCTCTTTGCAGTTGAGTTTGGAAACGTTTCAATTGCATGTTTATTCTACCTGACGTGCTATTTAAGGTTTTAACTGCTTTCAGCATAAGTTTATTTTGTTTATCGACAGAACGAATGATTGCTTTCTTGTTGTCGGAAAGAGTACTGATGTCCTTGTATACCTCATCGTTCACGCCAAACACCGCGGTTAACAGAGATCCTAGTGCTCCACGTTGTTGTCTCCCAGGAAACATTCTCAATGTTGTTATTTTGCGATTGATCTGGTCCTTCACTTCATTTAGGTGTTCTGCAAGCTCATAGCAGCCGATGTCCGAGGAAATTGCCGTACTGGAATCGCACAGTGCGCTGGCTTTTGTTACCACTGTGTTAACATTGTTCATGTCATCATTCAAATTGGTCCAAGGTACCTGAATTTACATTTTCAGCGCACCTCTATGTATTCGTGCAACTCCGAGATGCTCGATGTAAAATCCGGATGTCAGTTGGGTTATATTGACCTCGCAGTGTGTCTGTGGTAAAACGCAGCAGATCACCAGCAGCGAATATAATAGTGTAGTACCTAGACCAGGACCGGTTATCCTCTTTGTTGCAGGTTCTGTGGGTTCCACCTTTTGCTTTTTGGCTCGTTCCGCTAAGTATTCTGTCCAAGTACTCCCAATAGGTGCAATTTTGACTCGTTTAGACTTGCGTGGTTTTGATGTCGTCAGAAGTGTTGTTGTACTAGGTGTTTGAGCAGCTAATTTCGTAGAGGTATCTGGAGTTGGGTTGTTAAACGGTAGACGGCAGATCTTAGTCACGGGGCGTCTGGTGACTCGTCCATGTACTTTGACGGATACGACTCGCACCATACTCGTACCATCAGCGCCAGGATGCACTTTGGTCACTCTTGCCAGTGGCCAATTAGTAGGGGGGAAGTTCTCTATTTTCATGAGCACTAAGTCGCCGACTTGAAGGTTGGGTCGTATGTTTGTCCATTTAGGTCTCTATTGTAATCTGCTTAGATATTCCAGTTTCCATCGATTCCAGAAATGTTTCCTAATTTGTTGTACGGCTTCCCATTTTTTGCTAATGGGTTTGTCAGCAGAGATTGATGGTATCTCAAATAAGTGACTCCCTGTTAAAAAATGTCCAGGAGTGATGGCCGATAGATCCTTTGGGTCATTGCGCACCTCGCACAGTGGTCTTGAATTCAAGCATGCTTCTATTTGGGGTAGAAGCGTGTAGAGTTCTTCAATGGTTAAGAGATATTGTCCGACTGATTTGACCAAATGGCGCTTCATTGATTTTACCCCAGCTTCCCAGAGTCCACCAAAGTGTGGGCTTCCAGGAGGTATAAATTTCCACTGAATCTCGTCGTTCATCAAACAATCTTCATAGTGGTTTGCAGCTTTTGAAAATGCTTTCCGCAGTTGTCGTTCGCTACCCACGAAGTTTGTCCCACAGGCACTGTAAATAGTGTGACATTTTCCTCTTCTGGCTATAAATCTTCTAATTGCTACAATGCAAGCTGGTGTTGATAATTCGCTAACAGCTTCCAGGTGGAAGGCCTTAGTAGAAAAGCACACAAATACTGCTACATATGCTTTTCCATTTGGAATCTTGGTGAGGGCAGTTGTCCCATCAGTTGGTTTCCTGGCTGTGCAGTAGTTTTGAAGCAGGTAATGCATTCACAAAGTATCCGTTTCACAAAGGATTGTGCATTGACGATCCAGAACTCTTGTTGTATGGTTGCTAATACCAGTTGCAATCCTCCATGCAGTGTCTTCATATGGTTCTGTCTGACGATCAGTGTGGTAAAGAAATCTCTCGGAAGTATAGCGGGATATTTTGCCTTTTCATTTATGGGTGCAAACTGTAGTCTTCCGGTAGTTCTAAGGATGCCAGCGGGATCAACCCATGGGACTAAGTGCTTGAGGCTGCTGTCTTTGGTGACTTGTAACTTGTCACGTAGCGTTGAGATTTCTTTTGCGAATGCATGTTGCTGAGAAAGTTGTATGCATGTTAGTTTTGATTCTTGTAGCTCCTCGAATGTCAAGGGTCCCGTTCGTTTATTAGTTTTATGTGTTGTGTTATAGCTGAATCGACGTATCCATGCCATAACCCTTAGAAGCTTTGGTAGCGAAGAGTATCTTTTGAATATTTCTGGCTCTTGAGTACGCTCAGTGGCTAAAGTTGCAACGGTACGAGTTTCTTCAGTCACAGCTTCAGTTTCTGTCGCCGATAACGCAAAATTTTCTGGTGCCCGTATTTTCCGATTTGCGAGCCATTCCGGACCTTTCCACTATAGGGATGAGTGGATCAGCTGGTTAGGACGCACTCTCCTTGACGCGAGATCAGCGTGATTATCAGTGGTGCGAACGTGATGCCACTCATGAGGTGTCGAATTTTCATGTATCAGGCTGATGCGATTAGCTACGAATACCTTCTACGTCGCTGCTGGTTTTTGGATACAGGCCAGAACGATTTTGGAGTCTGTTCAAAAGTAAGTGGTGACATTGGACCATTTGTATGCTAGTTTAAGTTGTTTCATTGATTCTAGCATTAAAACTGCACCGTTAAGCTCGAGTCGTGGAATTGAGATGGTTTTTAAAGGAGCGACTTTTGACTTTGCGCTCAAAAGACATGTAGACACATGTCCTTCCGTGGTGATAGTTCGTAAGTAAATTGCCGTGGCGTACGCTGCGCTGGATGCGTCGCAAAACCCGTGCAACTCTATCTTTGCATTCGTTGTTGAGCCATTCCATCTAGGGATTCGCAATTTTTCAAGTAGCGGTAATTGTTGTCGTGTTTCAACCCAATCCTTGATTGTGGCTGGAGGAACTTCATCATCCCAGCCTAACTTCAGAAGCCAGAGTTTCTGCATAGTAATTTTTCCCGTTATAATGCAGGGTTGCAACCAGCCTAGCGGATCAAAGAGTTTTGCCACTTCTGATAGAATGGATCGCTTTGTTAGTTTTTGGCCTTCCAACAGTTTAACTTTGAATGAAAAGTTATCTTGTGCTGGATGCCACTGCAGTCCAAGTGTCTTGACTTCTTCGGATAGAGCTATTTCAAGAGGCTTTTGGTTTTCGCGATCGCTTTCAGGGATTGCTTCTAGCAGGGTCTGATGATTAGCTGACCATTTCCTCAGATGAAACCCGCCTTTGCTGAGTACCAGGTTGAGTTCGTCTTGTACGTGCCTCAGCTGAGTGACATCATCTGAGCCAGTGAGAAGATCATCCACATAAAAATCATGTAATATTCTGTCAGTGACGTCCGGGTGGGCAGCTTGTTCATCAATTGCTAACTGTTGTAATGTGCGAATAGCCGAAAATGGGGCACATACTGTACTGTACGTCACAGTTTACAACCTGTAATGCCTGATTGGCTCTTTGACGTTGAATCTCCATACTATGCGCTGATAGTCTCAATCTCCCTCATCAACTTGTATCTGCCGATACATTTTCTCTATATTGGCAGCAATTACATATCGATGGTTGCGCCATCGTAACAATAGGTGAAGCAGATTAGTTTGTATTGTGGGGCCTACTTGGAGTAGATCGTTCAAGGACTTTCCACCAGCTAATTTTTGGGAGGCATTGAATACAACACGCAATCTTGTAGTAGAGCTCGTTTCCTTGATGACTTCATGGTGAGGGAGATAATAGCAATCAGTACTTTGAATTAGCTCATCTGGTACCCTTTCCATATGGCCAAGTCGTAAGTATTCTTCCATGAAGGCGTGGTATTCTGCTTTTGATCAGGATGAGCATAAAGGCGCTGCTCTAATTGTCGGAAGCGAATATATGCTATTCGTATTGACTCCTTAAGACTGCTTCTCAAGTTGACACTTGATTTGAATGGCAACATCACTGTATATGTTCCATTTGGGCTTCTGGTTGTATTTTCGGTGTAGTGTTGTTCAACTTCAAGGTCTTCTGGTGTTTGGTTAAGTACTTGAGATGGCTTCTCGGTTTCCCAAAAGCGTCTAAGAGTCCTATCCAACTCTTCAAATGCTACAAAGGCGCTTGGGCCTGACTCAGCATGCGTGTTTGTCTTTGATCCGAATAGTACCCAACCAAGTTTGGTTTTTTGTGCACAAGGTTGTCCTTCTATAAATCCTCGGTCCAAGATACTTCCATGTGCGTCGGCACCGAGAAGTAAGTCGATGTGCGATGGACGGTTAAAACTGGGATCTGTCAAACGTAACCTTTTGATCTGTTCAGGGAGGTCTACAGTTATGCTGGTGGCAGGTAACACGGCTGTAATCTTTGGTATGATTAAAGCCGAAAACTGTAGAACATCGGTTTTGCTGTTCCTTCCTAGATGGGCTGTAACGTCTTCAACTCCTCATGATGTCACTGCTTCTGAGCATCATATGCCTCCAATAGCTAGTTTGGAATGCTTGCGGGCCAGTCCTAACAGCTGAACAGCAGACTCTGTGATGTAAGACTTCTGAGAGTAAAGCACGTAGTTGAACTGTTGTCCCTTCCTGATTTTTTATTGCGATGAGTGCTGTTGCAAGAAGTACCTGGGTGTTAGAGAACATTGCATTATGAGCTTGTATTGAAACAGGAATTGCTGTAGAAATAGGCTTAACGCCGTTGCTCAATTCTGGCTGTACGTCCCCGTCATCAGCCGCGTGTAATAGTGTGTTGTGTCGCCTTGAGCAAAGCTTACAACTTCTCTTGGATTGACATTGTTTTACTGTATGTTGGTCAGACAAGCAGTTGAAACACAGTTTCTTATTTTTAACCATTTGTTGACGTACGTTTATGGTCGTTTTTTTGAACTGGTCACACTCAAATACGCGATGATGGTTAGTACACATTGCACAACGTTGTGATTGTATTGGAGCTGTATGTACAACAATCTTCTTTGACGGTCTTTTACTTGTGCCTAATGTTAGCAATTCTAACATGGTAAATCGTTGCGTTAAGATAGCTATGAACTTCTCGAGCGTAGGGAATTCCTTGCTTCCACTAATTGTCCTTTGCCACTCAGCTCTCGAATCGTTGTCGAGCTTGCTGTTTAGTATGAATGTTATAGCAAGATCAAACCCATTGATTTTCAAGGTCTTCTGACTCTCCGTCAACTGGTTGGTGGTGTTCACTATGTCTTTCAACCCGGTTGCGTCGTTTGGTTGGCACAGACTTGCATTCCACCAACGTTGCATCAACTCCTGCGATATTAACTTCACGTTGTCGTACCTCTCGCACAATAAAGTCCAAGCGGATTCATAATTGTCACCAACTATGTTTAGATGACTTATAATTCGCTTAGCTTCTCCCCTTAAAATGCTGCGAAGATACTGCATCTTTTGAACAGTAGATAGTGCCGTGCTTTCATGCACCATGCTCTGGTACAAATCACGGAACGCGATCCACTTCCCATAATTGCCATCGAATGTAGGAATCTTGATTCGTTCCAAGCGCACAGATTCTCCTCCAATAGAAGCGGGCTGTATCTGTTGACCTAAAGTCCCGGCATCTGTGGCCCCAGCTAGGAATTTATCAATTCCTTCCCTAAAGATTGTTCTGTATTCCAGAACGAGATCTTCCATGCTGCCATAGTCTTCTGTGTATTTTTTCAGCAATGTTGTATCCTTCTCCTCTTGTAGTTGCCCATGTGTTTTAGCATGTGTCGCTTCACATACCCTCCACTGTTCTTCGACAGGTCTGCAACCTGGTTTCAAAATATGCTAGAGAATGGCGACTGGAACCATCCTTCCTGTAGTTGGAGATCATCCTGTTGATACTGTCGAACTGCAATTTTTGCGCCGCTATGGAACTAGCCATGTTTCCTGTTATGGTACAAAACAAGATGTCCTGACTGAATGCTTTGTCTTCCTGATTCTCCTGTCTCCAACTCGATTTGTTGCATCTTGAGAATCACTAATTCGATATGCTGGAAATACTGTTGTAGAATTCCTGAATTCCACGTTCTGGATATCCTGTATAGAATGCCCAAATTCGACTGCCTGGATATCCGGATTTGACTTGTTGGATATCTGTATCCTTCAATGCTGATATCCTGCGATGCGAATCTTCAAATATCTGAAATCCGGCTCGACGGACCAATGTTCTGGAAAGTAAAATCAATGCGTTAATTTGAACAACAAGTGCTGTCTTTATTCTCCGTCATTCACTTTATATACATCATTTTGGCTTACTTACAAATCTTATGTTAATGACTTTATTTCTAAAACAATTTGCTGACATACAATTATTATGAAGTTAATGACTTTATTAAAAAAACAGTTTGCTGACTTATAATTACTGATATGCGTGAAAAGGTGATTAACAATTAGTTGACAAATTTTGATGAGTTGCAATTGGTAAAGTGAATTAAGTTCAATACAATATTGCAATTTAGCATTCTGTTTGGTTTAACACTAAGGTGAATGAAATTTACAAAGTTCAATACAATATTGCAATTTAGCATTCTGTTAGGTTTAATATTGCAAATACTAAGGTGAATGAAATTTACAATTTGTTTGATTGCATTTTAATACTAATGGATTTGAATATGAAATCGAATATGCATTGCGCCACGACTGGTGAAGGTAAATTCTAGGGCATTGACTGCGTGGTGATGATTTGAACAGCAGGAAAGGAAAGGCTCCTTGAACAAGAGGAGCTCCTAGATCGCATAGGGCACTATCAGAGAAGCTGGTTAAGGGCCTAAGACGAAGAGCAGGCTTAAGAGGGGCTTGGGGCGAAATCTAAAGGCGACACGCAGATAGCTCTACCATTAAACGTCAATAAAAGAATGGCGTCTAGCCCAATCGAAGGAGATCGGGAAGGTAGAGGCGTGGAGCACTGGATTAGGGGTTCCAGACAGTGCTTACAAAAGCAGCGAAGAAAGCCGCAAAGAAACTCCTTCAAAAAAAGCCAGAAAGTAAAGTTCGTACGGATGCCCAATTACAAAAAGGACCTGATGCAAAGCAGGAGAGGCAGAAGCCCCAACGAAGACTCCGGCAGCAGGCACTGCTTGTAAAGCCCCAAGATGGCTGATCCTACGCGGAAGTACTGCGGGACATCAGGGGAAATGTAAGGCCCGAAGACACCAATACTACCATTAAATTAGTACGACCAACGCGGTCGGGCCACATACTGGTCGAATTCGGAGCAGAGGCCGGCAATAAAGATGCATTCTGTGACGCAGTAAAGAAAGTCCTCGGCAAAAGCGCAACTATAGCCCCGCTCGAGCCGATGGCAACGATCGAAATACGAGACATAGACTGCGTGACGGATCTGGCCGAGGTAAAAGAGGCCATCAAAAAGGAGTTCCCTAGCGTGGGAAGGATCAAAGCGAGACTGACACCAGAAAACAACAAGGGACAACGCATGGCTATGGTTGAATTGAACGAAAAGGACGCCGAACAATTCCTGAACAAGGGCAAAGTACGAATTGGGTGGGTTGTCTGTAGGATACGGCGAAGAGCAACGCCTCTTCAATGTTTCAAATGCCTTGGTTTTGGTCACACCACACAAGTATGCAAAGGACCCGATAGGAGTTCCCTATGTTACAAATGCGGTGAAATTGGACATAAAAGAAAAGAATGTACGAAGGAGGCACACTGTATCCTTTGCAAGGATGCTGATCCAAAACCTGATTTTGGACACGTCTTGGGATCAGGAAAATGCCGGGTGTTCCAGGAAGCCCTAGCCAGAGCCAAATCAGAGCTTCGATGATCCGCATCCTGCAGCTAAACCTACACAACAGTTCAACCGCCCAAGATTTGCTTGAGCAGTTTGCGAGGGACAGGAAAGCCGACTTCTTGCTGCTGAGTGAACAACGCCATAATAAAAGTCCTGCATTATGGTACTCTGATGAAACTGGTACTGCTGCCATCTGGGCTCGGAACAGTGACTTTCAAGTGGAGAGTTGTGGACGGGGGGATGGTTTCGTGTGGGTTCGGTGTTCAGGGATCACCTTCTTTAGTGTGTACCTAACGCCTAACGAGTCGATATCATCTTTCCAAGCCAAGCTTGATACTCTGGAGGGCGCTGTCTCGAACGCAGAGGGTAAAGTGCTCGTCGGGGGCGACTTCAATGCTAAAGCAATCGAATGGGACATGCCTCAGACGGATCCGCGGG
The DNA here is from genome assembly GCA_963969285.1 of Odontomyia ornata. NCBI lineage: Eukaryota > Metazoa > Arthropoda > Insecta > Diptera > Stratiomyidae > Odontomyia > Odontomyia ornata. The sequence goes on along the minus strand of OZ017738.1, from coordinate 218,810,074 downwards.
GAAAACGAATCCTGGAAATGGCGGCCAGGATGGCCCTCGTCGTACTAAACTCCGGAAATACGCCGACTTTCCGCCGTATTGGCTGTGAGGGAACCATACCGGACGTGACATTCGCCTCGGAGTCCTTAGTACTCAGGACACACAACTGGAAAGTATTAGAGGACTACTCAGCCAGTGATCACCAGTGCATTCTGCTTGAGATAAGTGATGCTATCTCCCGACGTCCGTGCTCTCGGCCTTCTACAACTGGATGGAACATTGGAAGAATGGACGTCGAGAGGTTCGTCAAAGTTCTCACAGCAGGTGAGCCGCTGCAGGGAGCTCCGGAGAAGACGGAAGAACTGGCAGCTCAAGACGTGTGAACTCTACTATGAGCATAATCACGACTGCTTGCTGCGCTTCTATACCCCGTCGAAGACCCCGGCACGGCAAGCCCCCAGTGTACTGGTGGTCTACTGAAATCGCTGAAAAGCGGAGGGAGTGTCACAAGCTTCGGCGTGAGGCTCAATGTGCGCGGAACCTTGACGAGGCATGCAACCGGGTGGCAGCATATAAGTCGGCCAGGAAATGCCTTCGCAAACTGATCAACAGTAGCAAGGCTAGCTGCTGGCAAGACCTAGTGGACAATGTGAACAAGGAACCGTGGGGCCTTGACTACAAGCTGGTCATGGGGAAACTTGGTGCCCAACGGAAGCCTTGTATACATGACGCGGAAAAGATGGACGCGATAGTGCAGTGACTCTTCCCCGCCCATCCCGTCCATGCTGACGCTGTCAATGGTGAAAAAGCAGTCGAGCTTGAACTAGAGGAGGCAGTCCTCTCCTTGAAAGCGAGGAAGGCTCCAGGTCCAGATGGTGTTCCAGCTGAGGTCTATCACACTTGTCCTGACTTGCTGCTCAGCACATTCAACGTTTGCCTACGGGACGGGGTTTTCCCGGTACGATGGAAGGTGGCGAGGCTCGTGCTGGTCAGCAAGGGGAAGGGAAATCCCGAATCGCCGTCTGCATACCGCCCGTTATGCATGCTAGACACGGGTGGGAAAGTGCTAGAGAAACTCATCAAGGGAAGACTCACTGACGCGATTCGTGCTGCTAAGGACATATCTCCTCGGCAGTACGACTTTAGAGCAGGACGTTCTACCATTGATGCGATTGCAGAGGTGGTGAACGTGGTCCAAAAGGTAGAGGCATATAGTCGCACCAAGCGACGGATCGTCCTGTTGGTGACACTCGACGTCAGGAACGCCTTCAACTCCGCTAGATGGGTGGATATTTTGGACACGCTGGAAAACTCTTTTCAAGTTCCAGAATATCTAATGCGGCTTTTGAGGAACTTCCTAAAGGACCGAAGCCTGCTCTACGACACGACACAGGGGCAACGAAGGATGGAAATTACATCGGGTGTTGCCTAGGGATCTATCCTTTGTCCGGACCTGTGGAACGTGTCTTACGACGGGCTACTCAGACTTGAGATGCCAGATGAGTCGCGCTTGGTCAGCTATGTGGATGATGTTGCGGCTCTGGTCGCCGGACGCACCGTTGAACAAGCGCAACTTAGGCTAGGTATGCTAATGTGCCGAGTGAGGGACTGGATGACTGCTCGCGGGCTCAGTTTAGCACTGGAGAAAACCGAAGTGGTCATCTTGACAAAAAAGAGAATCCCTAGAGTAAGGATGATCAGCATTGGAGATATACAAATCGAATCGAAGCCAGCGGTGAAGTACCTGGGGCTACTGATCGACTCGAAGATGAGTTTCTCTGAGCAAATCAGGGCAACGGCTGAGAAGGCTTCTTCGGGAACATCGGCTCTGAGTCGACTTATGGCCAACGTAGGGGGACCCAGCCCATCAAGAAGACGCCTCTTGATGAGTGCTGTAGGGTCAGTGCTACTGTACGGAGCAGAGGTATGGGGCGACGCTCTCAGCAAGGAGGTATACCGAAAACGATTGGCACAGGTACAGAGAAGAGGAGCACTGAGAATTGCATCTTCGTATCCAACAGTCTCCGACTCGGCGGTGAGAGTGATTGCAGGCGTGATACCTGTCGCCCTCCTTGCTAGAGAGCGCCGCGCTATTTACCTGCGCCGAAACGAGGATGCGAGGGAGATGGTTGTCCGCGAAGAGAGACAACGCTCGCTCAACGATCGGCAGCAGTCTTGTGTGAATTGCACGAAGGGAAGGTGGACTGCGTGCCTCACCCCGGATGTGAGACCGTGGCTAAATCGAAGGCATGGTGAGACTGACTTCTATCTGACCCAGCATTTGAGCGGGCACGGGTGTTTTCAGTCCTACCTGCACAAGATTGGTAAGTCACGGTCTCCCGATTGTCGGTTTTGCCCAGGAGAGGAGGACAATGCCTGTCACACATTTTTGGCGTGTACCAAATGGGCCAGGCTGCGAAGGGAACTATACAGGGAGACGGGTGAGCTTATCCCGGATAATATAGTTGCGGTGATGCTCGAATCGGTTGACAAATGGAACCAGGTGGCACATTATGCTCGGGCAGTCCTAAAATGTAAAAGGGACTCACAGCAGCCGGGGGCGCTGGGACTGAGGGATCGCTCTTCTGGCATTTCCTCTTACCCTCTCTCCTCTCGCTAGGAAAGGGACTCCCCAGCTTGAAGGTGCCCCACGGAGTAACAAAACGAGACCTGGCCCGAAGTAATGTGTCAAACGGTTCCAGGCTAGGTTCTCAGATTGACAGGGGAGGTGTTTAGTGGGTAGTCCAAGGGTATCCTCCATGGGAGTCCCACACTGCCAGGCTCGGCGGGCGTAAATGCCTTCACCTCCCTACCACAAAAAAAAAATGTCTAGTGTTCTGCACGTAAGTTGAGTGAAACTCTATATCTTTTGTAAATTGTACGTTGTGTTTGAATGAGTTAGGGGTTATATTGAATTACCTTCAGATAAGTAAGATGAGATTTAAGATATATGAATGAACAATACGGATTGAAGGTCTCTGTGCTTATATTAATATTATATTATGGTTAATTAAATGTTCAATATGACTATTTGATTTTAGAACTGATCTTACTTGATGGGCAGTATGAGAAGGATTAATATTATATTTGAATATTGATATTATATTTTGGTGATTAATATGATCAATATAAATATCTGTTTCTTTTAGAGGCTAATCTGGGTAGATGATCAGTATGAGTAGCCTTTGTATTCTACTTGGATACTGAGATTATATTTTTGTTATTTAAATGGTTCATATGATTATTTTTTTTTTTTTTAAGAGGTTTGATCTAGTTTGATGGACAGTATGAGTAGCAATAGCGTCATACAAGAGTTGAATAGTTTCAGATATTGGCTGGGAAAAGAGGTTTTCAGTCCATTTAAATTTGCTACACAATGTGTTACATTATGTTCTCTGCAAAACCGATATCCTACTGGCTGCGCCAATTTTGTTAGATAACTAGTATTCATATGTATACTGGCATGAGCTGGGAGCTCGATTTGATGTGTATCCTATATACATCATCAAGGCTCCCGGGGAGAGAACTCGCTGTAATACACTTACTTGCTACTCTATCCACCAAAACCAAATCAACCAAGGCAAGAGTTAACTTTAGAGAATTAGTTTTATTACACTGTTCATTTTTTAAGCATTTAGATTACAACTGAATTTATTAATTATATTTTCAGTTTTTAAGTTGTCGAAGACCTCGAACCATCGTTATTGGGTGAAGCGCTCTACACTTACACTTGTTGCGGTTCGCAGGTAAGCGCTAGCCTGTAGAGGGAATCAACTTGGCATGCTAATGGTTTGGGGTGGCCACACGGCGTGAAACGCAAAAATGGCCGATTGAGGATCGCAAACCAACACCTCACTGCTCACCATTTTGTTGGGCACTATATAATACCTCCATCTAGAAATTAAGCCACAAATACTTTGAACGATGTAGATAATAATTGGGCAGCAACACGCTCCCTACTGGAGTCGAATGCAGACTCCTGTTCAGTACTTCATAAACTGTTTATATATGGTTGCGAAACGAGTTTTTGTTCCATATTTTGCCGAAATTTGCTGAATATGCAGCATGTGAGCTCCCATACTACGGAAACCCTTACTTTCCCTCTCGTTTGTAGACTTTTATGACAAAATTGGAGAAATTGAGCGAGGGAGAGCTTTTGTTTCCTTTTTTGCTTGATCATTGTGAAGCTTATCATGTATGCATGAAGTCAATTGCGGATTGATCTTTGCGTATGCCCATTGGATGACAAGTATATGCTTTGATAACAATGGGCGTATTTGCTTTCTTGTATGTGAGTATATAGGTAGTATTTGTTCGCTCGTAACATGACCCCTTTGTGGCGTGTCGTGATATTAACTTATTAATTGATTCTGTATTTCAGTATCACTTATGTTTTTCGGGCGTTTGTACATCATAATATTAAGTTTTGTGCGCTGTTTGTATTTACTAGTCTGTTGCAACATAGTTATAATATTCTTGAATTCAGATTTATGTATGAATTCAAATATTTCATCTTCGCTTGACAAAGCTAGTTTGAAAATACTCATTTCCGTTAAATTATCCAATAACTTCTCCATGGTAGATACGTATATCATACTGAAATTATCGTTATTGATGGCTCTACATGATTTTCTTGTACCTATGTTCACTGAAGGCTTGTCATTAACGGAAACTTGCCTCTCGTTCGGTTTATCACCATTACAGTATACAGTTACTTCTTCGTTTGTTCGGACAATCTTAAATTTCTCATTTTCGCGCAATACAAACTTTAATTTCGTAAGATTTTTTATGTCCGATAATGACGTACAATCCCAAACGAAAAGTTGATCAGGCTCTACCGTTGTTTTGGGATTGTCTTCTTTATTCTTAACCATTATGTCTGTCTTCTATTTGGCAGACATACCCCAGTTCAACGTCAATACTTTTTTTACCGTTTCATCTCATTCTAGCGGTACCATTGATTTTAGTTTGTCGGAATCGATTTTTATTCTCGACAGTGCGTCTGCATTTGTGTTAATTTTTCCTTGTTAGAAAATGCTTTCAAAATCATAATCTGACAAGTCAAGTCGTATTCTTGTTATTTTAGATAATGGGTTCTTGTGAAAGAAAAGGGAGACTAAAGGTCTATGGTAAGTCACCACAATAAATTTCTTGCCATACAAGTAACGTCGAAAGAAATTTATTCCCCAATGTATTGCAAGTAGTTCTTTCTCAATGATAGGCTTGTTCAAATCATGCATACCAAGAAATTTACTAGCATACGATATTGGTAAATCATATCCAATTTCACCTTGTAAAAGTACTGCTCCTAAAGCACTGTTGGATGCGTCTGTAGTCAAAACGAATGGTTTGCTAAATTATGGATATTGAAGGATTGATGGTTGAATAAGTTTGTTCTTTAAACTATCAAAAGCTTGTTGACATTTTTCATCCCATACAAAAGTTACATTCTTTTTCAAAAGATTGTTTAAACATTTTGCTATCTCCACAAAAAGCTACGAATCTTCTGACTTCGTCTGCATTCTTAGGGATTGGATGGTTCTTAACTGCTTCGTTTTTTGCAGGGTCCGTTTTAAAACCTTCATCTGCTAACACAAATAAGATACAGATTTTTTCCTACATATATTAGATTATTTAAAAAAAACTTTATTCAGTAAAATAGCTACTTTTGACGCCTATTTGATGTCTTCTTCAATACAATTGATATTATTCTAGGTTCCTGAAATTTATACGTTGTACTTTTTCAAAAATTTTATCTCAACAGTCTTATTGCTTTATTACTGACATATTACTTAATTACTATTCGTCTCCTTTAATTAGTCTTGGCAGGCTAAATTTGCAATTTCCTTTGTCTTCATCCAGTCGTAGGTGCGCAGGTACTCGGATTATCTCCATTGATTTAATAGCGTCTAATTTTCCTGGGTTAATTACGTTTTTTTAGGACACATACATTGCTGATATCCATGGGATAGTTTTCTTCCACGATGTGCTTAGCTATCGCTGACATAATCTGCGCATTCAGGCATTTTGTTGCAACTATCGCTTCCCCGATATGCTCGTTATACCTTACCAGTATGGTTCGCTTGGTTTGTCCAACGTATATTTTGGAGCAGGTTCCACATGTAGCTTTGTATATGTCGCTCATTTTGTCCATCGTTTTTGGATCCTTACCAGATCCCAGTTGTGCCATTGTTGTGAGATTACGACTCGAGGACACCATTTCAATTTTGTATCTCTTGAGTATCTTGCTAATATTTTGCGAGTGTGCTGAGTATGTAACTGCAATCCTCTTAGGTGTTTCAACTAACGGTTGTAAGGTCGTGAGATCATTTCTTGACTGCTTTTGCGTTTTCCCTTTTATTGTAGCTTCAATGCGTTCTTTGTCGTATCCGTTTATTTTTGCCGTACTAAGGATGTATTCTTTTTCGCTGTTGTACCTTTCACTGCTCAAAGGCGTTGTAACCAGACGATGGATCATGGCATGGTAAGCTGCCATTTTATGTTGAAAACTATGCCCAGAGTCGCTCGTAATTGTGCGTTGTATACTAGTAGGTTTTCTATAGATGTCAAATTCAATTTTACTATCGTTTCTTATGAGTTTCGGGTCTAAAAACGGTATTTCTCAGTTTTTTTTCGATTTCCATCGTGAATTTGATTTTCGGATGAATAGTGTTTATATTTTGGAATGTATTCTCTAGTTTTTTTTTCGGTATTATTACGAGTATCATATCTACGTACTGTACCCAAAATCTAGGCATCAAGCCTGCTTGTTCGATTAGACTTTCTATATGAGCCATGAAAACCTTACTCATAAGCGGTGATAATGGACTGCCTATAGCTAAACCGGATGTTGTCTTGAAGTATCTGTTGCTGAACGTGAAGTAGTTTTCATGCATGCTTAACCGCGCCAATTTTAAGTAACATTTAACCTTATCTGTCCACTCCCTGCTATTATCAATGCTCAAGAGCCACTTTTCTAGTAATCAAAGCACATCGTAGAAGAAACCGATCCCATGGATACCAGGAATGTATGTGTCCTAAAAAACGTAATTAACCCAAAAAAATTAGACGCTATTGAATCAATGGAGATAATCCGAGTACTTGCGCACCTACGATTGAATGAAGACAAATTCTAGTCTGCTAAGACTAATTAAAGGAGACGAATAGTAATAAAGTAATATGTAAGTAATAAAACAATAAAACTGTTGAGATAAGATTAATGATCAATTGTACTGAAGAAGACGTCAAATAGATGTCGTAAGTAGCTTTTTTATTGAACAAAGTTTTTTTTTTTAATAATCCAATGTATAAAGGAAAAAATCTGTATCTTTTTGTGTTAATTAGTAAACATTGGAAAATAATCGACGTATAAATTATATTATATATACTTCATCTGTTATTAGATGTTCCAAGTACACGACTTCTGATCTAAGAAAATGGCACTTATCCGGGTTCAACTTAAGGTTATATTTATGTAACTTCTGAAGTACTTTGGTTAAGTTCCGAATATGATGGTCGATACTCCATCCAAATACAAAAATATCGTCAACATAGAGGAATGCTTCTGAATTGAGTCCTGACAAGGTGACTGTTAACATCCTTTGGAAACTATTGAATTAAATTTTCAGTCCGAAAGGTAAGCGTTTAAATTGAAAATGACCATCTCCTGTGGAAAAAGCTGTTAAGGCCCTTGATTTCTTATGTAACTCAATTTAATGGAACGAACTGGTCATGCCTAGTGTAGAAAAATACTTTGCTCTCCTAGGCTGCCAAAAACGTCTTCCAATCTCGTTAGTGGTAACTTGTCATTCACAATTTTATTGTTTAGTCGTCGAAAATTTACGACTACTTGCCATTATTTTTGTTATTGGAACTTTTCTTCGAAACTACCAAAAGAGGTGAGTTATACGGGCTAATAGATGATTCTATTATATCGTTTTTCTCCAGCTTTTTGATTTGATGATCGATCTTTTGAAGCTGTTTATGGGGTAGCTTGTAGTTTTTGATGTGTGCAGGTGCGTTATCAGCAAGTTCGATTCTCTGTTTTTTAAAAGTCGTTTATCGTCAGATTATTACCTTCCATATGGAATACATCGTCATGTTCTTCAATGATTTTCATTAGAATACGCATCGCTTTTTCTTCCTTACTGTTTGAATGTATTCTTTGGCTTAATTTATCAAAGTGGTTGTGGTCTATTCTCTCTCTATCTCGGGTGTTCCTTAATATGAAATAATCATCTAGAGGCTCAAAGTCAACATCCAACTCTTTCAGTCTAACTTAATGCTCGTTAGTATTCAAGGCTTCAATGTGACAAACACTCTAGCCACTATAATCGTATTGCCCATAAAAACATTTCTTTGTATTTCCTTGCTAGGGATAATACGATCTTCATTCCTATTCAACACAATAGGAAAAATGGTTTCAGTTCTCGCAGGTATCTCTACCTTGTAATTTTTCAATGGTTTGATGTTGAGAGAAATAATGACCTCTTCATTAAAATTGAATGCTATCGTATAAGTTTCATAATCTATTCTACAACGATATCTTTCCAAAATGTCTCTACCAATAATGCCATCTGTTTTTATTGGAAATGACTCTTCAACTATCTGGAATGAATTGGTTGCTACATAGTCCCCAATATTTAAGTTTTGCCCGCAGGGGAATGCCGGTCGACAAGAGCACCCTTGGAAGCTAGCATTCTTTGAGGCACGCCGCTCCCACGGATCCGAGGATACGGAGGGCACCGTGAGGTTCCCTTCTGGGATGACAGGTAACGACTATGATTGGATCTGGACTACGCTTTGGACAATGAACTGGAATTGAGACTTTGGGCTGGCGGATGTGATGGTTTGAACCTAGTTGCTTTGCACAATAGCACCGAGGTGAAACTCGTGTGTGAGCGGATCCAATTCAACTATCATACCGTCTCCGTCCCGGTAAAACCTTGGCAGGCCTTGGAGTATGTTCGAAGCTCACACCGTTGGGTTGGCGGTATAGGTTCGGTTGAGATGGACTCCCGATTAGCGCTGGTCTGGCTCTGAGCACTTGTCCCCATAAGGGCTTGTGCCAACCGTCGCATGGCCTCCCTGCTCTGCAAAGATAACCATGGGACAAAAAGGCGACTACATACACGAACGGAGATAGCGGCTCCGAGGGGGGACCCAACAAAACTGGAGCAAACAAAAGCAAAAGACCACAAATACCCAGAAAAAGAAACGAAATATAATAATGACGACGCAAACAGCGGTTACAGCCACGATGTCAACAGTACATCAAGAGCGGTACTAACCGCAACAATGACAGTGAAAGCAGACGAAAAACGGAGAATAACAGAAAGTCTGGTTCAGACTGAGATTCCTGCGGCATTCGGCCGCAGCAAAAAAATAATGCTAACGCCCGAGCGTCCTATTAAGGAGAAGCGGGAAACTCTGCAGGACGCTTCAGGTGTTTGAGCGGTGGGAGATAACATAAAAAGCACCAAAAATTCGATTGTCACTGCTGCAATCGTTACCGAAGCGACCGATACAAGGGTCGCAAATCCCGACATTGCAACGAAAAATCCAGAAGCCAACGAGGAGATTACGGCACTAAAAGCAAAGAGTGACCCGACACCGCGTGATTGCACCGTCGACGTCGGAAATGTGGCGGAAGTACTGCACCCGGAAACGGAACGCGATAATCTCTCCCAAGGATGGTTGCAAGGTACGATTGTGGCCCAGCGATACAAAGAAGAAAGGCTAGTCCAAAAAGCGGGAGACGTTCTGAAAAGAATACAAGCTGCATGCGACTCCCCAAAAATCAGCAAAGTAGCAAAGGCAGGGCTCCTTGAACTAGAGGAACTCCTAAATTGCATGAGGCACTATCGGAGGAGCTGGTTAAGGGCCAAAGACGAACAGAAGGCTAAAGAGGCGCTGAGGCGAAATCTAAAGGCAATATGCAGATAGCTCCACCATTAAAAGTCAACAAAAGAATGGCGTCTAGCCCAATCGAAGGAGATCGGGATAAAAGAAGGAAGGAAGAGGGACTTGATGGGCGTGGAGCACCAGATCACGAGTTCAAGACAGTGCTTACAAAAGGAATGAAGAAAGCCGCAAAGAAACTCCTTCAAAAAAAGCCAGAAAGTAAAGTTCGCACGGACGCCCAATTACAAAAAGGACCTGATGCAAAGCAGGAGAGGCAGAAGCCCCAACGAAGGCCCCGGCAGCAGGCACTGCTTGTAAAGCCCCAAGATGGCCGATCTTACGCGGAGGTACTGCGAAACATCAGGGGAAACGTAAGGCCCGAAGACACCAATACTACCATTAAATTAGTACGACCAACGCGGTCGGGCCACATACTGGTCGAATTCGGAGCAGAGGCCGGCAAAAAAGATGCATTCTGCGACGCAGTAAAGAAAGTCCTCGGCAGAAGCGCAACTATAGCCCCGCTCGAGCCGATGGCAACGATCGAAATACGAGACATAGACTGCGTGACGGATCTGGCCGAGGTAGAAGAGGCCATCAAAAGGGAGTTCCCTAGCGTGGGAAGGATCAAAGCGAGACTGACACCAGAAAACAACAGGGGACAACGCATGGCCATAGTCGACTTGACCGAAAAGGACCCGAACAATTCCTGAACAAGGGCAAAGTACGAATTGGGTGGGTTGCCTGTAGGATACGGCGAAGAGCAACGCCTCTTCAATGGTTCAAATGCCTTGGTTATGGTCACACCACACAAGTATGCAAAAGACCCGATAGGAGTTCCCTATGTTACAAATGCGGTGTAATTGGACATAAAAGAAAAGAGTGTACGAAGGAGGCACACTGCATTCATTGCAAGGATGCTGATCCAAAACCTGATTTTGGAAACGTCTTGGGATCAGGAAAATGCCGGGTGTTCCAGGAAGCCCTAGCCAAAGCAAAATCAGAGCTTCAATGACCCGCATCCTGCAGCTAAGCCTTCACTGCAGTTCAACCGCCCAAAATCTGCTTGAGTAGTTTGCGAGGGACATGAAAGCCGACTTCTTGCTGCTGAGTGAGCAACACCATAATAAAAGTCCTGCATTATGGTTTTCTGATGATACTGGTACTGCCGCCATCAGGGTTCGGAACAGAGACTTTCAAGCGGAGAGTTGTGGATGGGGGGATGGTTTCGTGTGGGTTCAGTGCTCAGGAATCACCTTCTTTAGTGTGTACCTAACGCCTAACGAGTCGATATCATCTTTCCAAGCCAAGCTTAATACTCTGGATGGCGCTGTCTCGAACGCAGAGGGCAAAGTGCTCGTTGGTGGCGACTTCAACGCTAAAGCAACCGAATGGGGCATGCTTCAGATGGATCCACGGGAAAACAAATCCTGGAAATGGCGGTAAGGACGGCCCTCGTCGTACTAAACTCCGGAAATACGATGGAAGGTGGCGAGGCTCGTGCTGATCAGCAAGGGGAAGGGAAATGTTATGCATGCAAGAAACGGCTGGGAAAGTGCTAGAGAAACTCATCAAGGGAAGACTCATTGACGCAATTCGTGCTGCTAAGGACCTATCTCCTCGGCAACACGGCCTTAGAGCAGGACGTTTTACCATTGATGCGATTGCAAAGGTGGTGAAGGCGGTCCAAAAGGCAGAGGCATATAGTCGCACCAAGCGACGGATCGTCCTGTTGGTGACACTCGACGTCAGGAATGCCTTCAACTCCACTAGATGGGTGGATATTATGGGTACGCTCGAAAACTCTTTTCGAGTTCCAGAATATATATTGCGGCTTTTGAGGAACTACCTAAAGGACCAAAGTCTGCTCTACGACACGACACAGGGCCAACGAAGGATGAAAATTACAGCGGGTGTTGCCTAGGGATCTATCCTTGGCCCGGACCTGTGGAACGTGTCTTACGACGGGCTACTGAGACTTGAGATGCCAGATGAGTCACACTTGGTCGGCAATGTGGATGATGTTGCGGCTCTGGTTGCTGGACGCACCGTTGAACAAGCGCAACTTAGGCTAGGTATGCTAATGCGCGGAGTGAGGAGCTGGATGACTACTCGCGGGCTCAGTTTAGCACTGGAGGAAACCAAAGTGGTCAGCTGGACACAAAACAGAATCCCTAGAGTAAGGATGATCAGTATTGAAGACATACAAATCGAATCGAAGCCAGCGGTGAAGTACCTGGGGCTGCTGATCGACTCGAAGATGAGTTTCTCTCAGCAAATCAGGGCAACGGCTGAGAAGGCTTCTTCGGGAACATCGGCTCTGAGTCGGCTTATGACCCAGCCCATCAAGAAGATGCCTCTTGATGAGTGCTATAGGGTCAGTGCAACTGTACGGAGCAGAGGTATGGGGCGACGCTCTCAGCAAGGAGGTATACCCAAAACGTTTGGCACAGGTACAGAAAAGAGGAGCACTGAGAATCGCATCTTCTTATCCAACAGTCTCCGACTCGGCGGTGAGAGTGATTGCAGGCGTGATGCCTGTCGCCCTCCTTGCTAGAGAGCGCCGCGCTATTTACCTGCGCCGAAACGAGGATGCGAGGGAGATAGTTGTCCGCGAGGAGAGACAGCGCTCGCTCAACGATTGGCAGCAGCCTTGGGTGAATTGCACGAAGGGAAGGTGGACTGCGCGCCTCATCCCGGATGTGAGAACGCAGCTGAATCAAAGGCATGGTGTTTTCAGTCTTAGCTGCACAAGATCGGTAAGTCCCGGTCTCCTGACTGTCGGTTTTGTCCAGAAGACGAGGACAATACCTGTCACACATTTTTTGCGCGTACCAAATGGGTCAGGCTGCAAAGAGAACTCTACAGGGAGACGGGAGAGCTCACCCCAGATAATATAGTTGCGGTGATGCTCGAATCGGTTGACAAATGGAACCAGGTGGCACATTATACTCGGGCAGTCCTAAAATATAAAAAGGACTCACAGCAGCCGGGGGCGCTGTGGCTGGGGGATCGCTCTTCTAGCATTTCCTCTTCCCCTCTCCCCTCCCGCTAGGAGGGGGACTCCCCAGCTTGAAGGCGCCCCACGGCGTAACAAAACGAGACCTGGCCCGAAGTAATGTGTCAAACGGTTCCAGGTTGGGTTCTCAGGTTGACACGAGAGGTGTTTAGTGGGTAGTCCAGTCGCGATGGAAGTCCCACATAAATAGCATTCACCTCCCAACCACACAAAAAAAATTTAAATCAGTTGAACCTAATGATGTAATAGCTTGATTTGTAGTTCCAGTCTCAGATGAATAAGAACTGGATGGGCTAAGCCAGAAAGTAAAGTTCGCACGGACGCCCAATTACAAAAAGGACCTGATGCAAAGCAGGAGAGGCAGAAGCCCCAACGAAGGCCCCGGCAGCAGGCACTGCTTGTAAAGCCCCAAGATGGCCAATCTTACGCGGGGGTACTGCGAAACATCAGGGGAAACGTAAGGCCCGAAGACACCAATACTACCATTAAATTAGTACGACCAACGCGGTCGGGCCACATACTGGTCGAATTCGGAGCAGAGGCCGGCAAAAAAGATGCATTCTGCGACGCAGTAAAGAAAGTCCTCGGCAGAAGCGCAACTATAGCCCCGCTCGAGCCGATGGCAACGATCGAAATACGAGACATAGACTGCGTGACGGATCTGGCCGAGGTAGAAGAGGCCATCAAAAGGGAGTTCCCTAGCGTGGGAAGGATCAAAGCGAGACTGACACCAGAAAACAACAGGGGACAACGCATGGCCATAGTCGACTTGACCGAAAAGGACCCGAACTATTCCTGAACAAGGGCAAAGTACGAATTGGGTGGGTTGCCTGTAGGATACGGCGAAGAGCAACGCCTCTTCAATGGTTCAAATGCCTTGGTTATGGTCACACCACACAAGTATGCAAAAGACCCGATAGGAGTTCCCTATGTTACAAATGCGGTGTAATTGGACATAAAAGAAAAGAGTGTACGAAGGAGGCACACTGCATTCATTGCAAGGATGCTGATCCAAAACCTGATTTTGGAAACGTCTTGGGATCAGGAAAATGCCGGGTGTTCCAGGAAGCCCTAGCCAAAGCAAAATCAGAGCTTCAATGACCCGCATCCTGCAGCTAAGCCTTCACTGCAGTTCAACCGCCCAAAATCTGCTTGAGTAGTTTGCGAGGGACATGAAAGCCGACTTCTTGCTGCTGAGTGAGCAACACCATAATAAAAGTCCTGCATTATGGTTTTCTGATGATACTGGTACTGCCGCCATCAGGGTTCGGAACAGAGACTTTCAAGCGGAGAGTTGTGGATGGGGGGATGGTTTCGTGTGGGTTCAGTGCTCAGGAATCACCTTCTTTAGTGTGTACCTAACGCCTAACGAGTCGATATCATCTTTCCAAGCCAAGCTTAATACTCTGGATGGCGCTGTCTCGAACGCAGAGGGCAAAGTGCTCGTTGGTGGCGACTTCAACGCTAAAGCAACCGAATGGGGCATGCTTCAGATGGATCCACGGGAAAACAAATCCTGGAAATGGCGGTAAGGACGGCCCTCGTCGTACTAAACTCCGGAAATACGATGGAAGGTGGCGAGGCTCGTGCTGATCAGCAAGGGGAAGGGAAATGTTATGCATGCAAGAAACGGCTGGGAAAGTGCTAGAGAAACTCATCAAGGGAAGACTCATTGACGCAATTCGTGCTGCTAAGGACCTATCTCCTCGGCAACACGGCCTTAGAGCAGGACGTTTTACCATTGATGCGATTGCAAAGGTGGTGAAGGCGGTCCAAAAGGCAGAGGCATATAGTCGCACCAAGCGACGGATCGTCCTGTTGGTGACACTCGACGTCAGGAATGCCTTCAACTCCACTAGATGGGTGGATATTATGGGTACGCTCGAAAACTCTTTTCGAGTTCCAGAATATCTATTGCGGCTTTTGAGGAACTACCTAAAGGACCAAAGTCTGCTCTACGACACGACACAGGGCCAACGAAGAATGAAAATTACAGCGGGTGTTGCCTAGGGATCTATCCTTGGCCCGGACCTGTGGAACGTGTCTTACGACGGGCTACTGAGACTTGAGATGCCAGATGAGTCACACTTGGTCGGCAATGTGGATGATGTTGCGGCTCTGGTTGCTAGACGCACCGTTGAACAAGCGCAACTTAGGCTAGGTATGCTAATGCGCGGAGTGAGGAGCTGGATGACTACTCGCGGGCTCAGTTTAGCACTGGAGGAAACCAAAGTGGTCAGCTGGACACAAAACAGAATCCCTAGAGTAAGGATGATCAGTATTGAAGACATACAGATCGAATCGAAGCCAGCGGTGAAGTACCTGGGGCTGCTGATCGACTCGAAGATGAGTTTCTCTCAGCAAATCAGGGCAACGGCTGAGAAGGCTTCTTCGGGAACATCGGCTCTGAGTCGGCTTATGACCCAGCCCATCAAGAAGATGCCTCTTGATGAGTGCTATAGGGTCAGTGCAACTGTACGGAGCAGAGGTATGGGGCGACGCTCTCAGCAAGGAGGTACACCCAAAACGTTTGGCACAGGTACAGAAAAGAGGAGCACTGAGAATCGCATCTTCTTATCCAACAGTCTCCGACTCGGCGGTGAGAGTGATTGCAGGCGTGATGCCTGTCGCCCTCCTTGCTAGAGAGCGCCGCGCTATTTACCTGCGCCGAAACGAGGATGCGAGGGAGATAGTTGTCCGCGAGGAGAGACAGCGCTCGCTCAACGATTGGCAGCAGCGTTGGGTGAATTGCACGAAGGGAAGGTGGACTGCGCGCCTCATCCCGGATGTGAGAACGCAGCTGAATCGAAGGCATGGTGTTTTCAGTCTTAGCTGCACAAGATCGGTAAGTCCCGGTCTCCTGACTGTCGGTTTTGTCCAGGAGACGAGGACAATACCTGTCACACATTTTTTGCGCGTACCAAATGGGTCAGACTGCAAAGAGAACTCTACAGGGAGACGGGAGAGCTCACCCCGGATAATATAGTTGCGGTGATGCTCGAATCGGTTGACAAATGGAACCAGGTGGCACATTATACTCGGGCAGTCCTAAAATATAAAAAGGACTCACAGCAGCCGGGGGCGCTGTGGCTGGGGGATCGCTCTTCTAGCATTTCCTCTTCCCCTCTCCCCTCCCGCTAGGAGGGGGACTCCCCAGCTTGAAGGCGCCCCACGGCGTAACAAAACGAGACCTGGCCCGAAGTAATGTGTCAAACGGTTCCAGGTTGGGTTCTCAGGTTGACACGAGAGGTGTTTAGTGGGTAGTCCAGTCGCGATGGAAGTCCCACATAAATAGCATTCACCTCCCAACCACAAAAAAAAATTTAAATCAGCTGAACCTAATGATGTAATAGCTTGATTCGTAGTTCCAGTCTCAGATGAATAAGAACTGGATGGGCTAAGCTCATATAAAATGAATGAGAGAGCATGCGACCAGTTTCTGCTCTCTTCCAAGTGATCTGTTTGTCATTTCCTCCCCGTCTGCCTCTTGCTAGTCAGTTTCTTGTTCCGAAAACTGACTAGGTGCGTACTGTCTGTAAAATCGACTGATGCAAATTGGGCGCCAAATTGCAAGTTTCGTCGCGAATTTTATCCGATATTACAACTGTGGAAAGTGTTCGCGATCTAAATTTGTTCCAAAGGTTTAAAGATTCGATTCTAGTTTGTGATTCAAGTAACTTTAACGTGTGACACTGTGAAATTACTTTACTATTTCAAAGTGAAATGTGTAGTGCCTTCGTGTAAAAATTATAGTCGAGAAGGATCAGTAGATGCTTCCTTTCACAGATAAGTTTAGTATATGTTAATATTTTGCATGTTTTCCTCATAATAGTGAAGGTTTTTCAAATAGAAAACAAATTTTTAGGATAGCATGAAAATTTGTTTACATTGAGCAACAGCCTTGTTTGCTTGAGCAATTTGGCTCTCTCCAACGTTGTAAACAAGAGTGTAGCAGTAGGAAAAGTGGTCGCAGGGGTTGTTGCGACTACATTGTGTCGTGGTTGTCCACTCCAGTATTATTTAATTACTCAATGATTCTAGTTAATCTACACTTTTCAGGGTTGTTCATGCTGCCATTGAATGTATTGTTCATGTTACAGATCGATATATCTGCTCCTTTATCTATCAGGAATGTCAAATTACTTTTTACTTTCTTGCAATACAGTTTGACAAAATTGGGAAAGTTTTTTGATAGCGTATATATTATATTTTGATTTACCGAAGTTGGGCCTATCATCTGTTTTTGTTACTCCGGGAGGGTGTGGGTTGTTTTTACTATCTACTCCTCTCCGGAGACGTCTACGTTTTCCTGCTCCTTGATTGCATTTACCCTATTATTATCCCTATTACTATTGTTCCTACCGTTGTAAATATTATTGCCATCATTGTTATTGTTGCGATAGTTATTTCTATATTTACGCTTCGAGTACCTACTATTACTGTCACTACTATCCTTATTCCTATTGTTCTTATATTTGTTAACCCCCAAGAAAATTATTTCTCTCATTCTTGCGTTGGTAATTGTTTCTATTGTAGTGCATAACACTGCTTGACTGGACTTTTTCATTCCTTCCAACTCTAAGGTAAGGTTTACTGTGTCTGCTAAATTTTGAGGTCTTGCTACGAAAAGAACATTCTTATACTGGTCGTTCAGACTATTCCAGAATACTGTTCATGACTGTCATTTAAATCAGCTATTACCTTCTTCTGAGCTGGTGTGACGTTATCATCTAACTCACCTATCTGCAATTGGTTCGCAATGTCTTTTATTCTCTCCCAACGAGAACATACAGTTCTACAGTCAAGACAGCATCTTTCAGAGCATCAAGTCTGGCCTGAAAGGCGGGCAATGGTTTGCTCAGCAAAACTTAAAAGTTTTGCTGCCATATATCGAACCTTTACTAAGCCAACCTTTCCACCTATTACTCTGCAGCCACAAATGTACACTGTGTAGAACCCAGATGGCGACAGTACCAGATATATTAGGGTACCCTGCTGGTGAACTTCTATTATGATTCTGCTCGCAAAAAGTTGGCTTTCATTTCGCTCGTAAGCTGCTCCACCAGGTTTTGTGCTGCTCTACTATAGTGTTTTAGCCTTTACTAGTGTCTCCTTAAAGATCCCTCACTTTGATGTCCCTAGGACATGCTTGAAGTCAGCGTTCTTACATAGGATGCAATGTGTCTTGATTATGCACTGTTTTTTTTTTGTGCTCTACTTTGCCCACTTGTAGCATGGTGGGCTCCTATCAGATTTTTCGCATCTTTTTATGGTATGACCATAGCCAAAGTACTTTAAACAGCATAGAGAAACTGCTCTTTATAGTACCCTACTGATAACAGTTGTTACTTTGCCCTTGCTAAGTATTTGTTTTGCTTCCTTTTCAGGAATGCTGATGATGGCCGTTGGCCATTGCTTTTCATAATATTCCTTGAAAAGGCTTAGCTCAATCCTAGCTGAGCCAGAGAACTCACGTTTAATGACACCTTCTATCTTAGTCATTCGATCACGGCACCAATAATGCTGATAGCTAGCGCTGCCATAGGCTAAAGCAAACCTGCAGCTTACACTATTAGTTGACTCTACTTCTAAGTAGCTTAGATTTTTCTCCATATTTTGCTTCCTGGAAAGGCTGTTGGTTTTTTTTATTCGTTGTATGAAGGAGCTTTTTGGCTGGTTTGGTTAAAGTCAAAGTCAAAAGCGCTTTTTTCAATACTTATCGTTATAAATTTTTAAAGAATATAAGGCGAATTCCAAACAATAACCGTACAAAAACTTAATTGCTTAAATGGCTCTCTAAATTTATACGTTATTAATTAAACACATTTCATCAAAAAAGCTATAGCAAAATTGAATTGATTAAGATTATTACATATATTATGATCTGATTGGAAAAGGGAGAAAAAGCCAATCAATACTATTCTAAAGTTATTCATAATTTTAACACAACAGTGAACTTTAATCGTACACCTAATATGTTATAACTTAATTCTAATAAAATTCAATCAAAAGCTTCATCGTATACTTAAAAATTCTATCACCACACTCCTAACGTAACCCTAATTTTTAACACAAATAAACAACAACACTAAATGTAGCAACAATGAACTGAAACACAAAAACTAAGTAACAAAAAACACAAAAACAAAATATAAACACGAATAATTTAGACATTGACATTCAGCCACCAATACCTAGATTGCTCCATCCCAACTCGATCAGCTTCAACGAATCTAGCAAATGAGTATTTCCATTGGAATTGCTGATCTCGTGAACTCAAATTCGGAAGATATTTTATCTTCTTAGCGGTGGCCCGTCGATATATGTGATGTATGACTGGGATGCCGTCAGAATCAAAAACATATCGATTCATGTCCAAATACACGAATGCTTCTGGAGGAACGTCTGTAGGGTGGGAGGGCTGTGAGATCTAAGGGTTCTCACTCACAGTTACAGATCTTGCGATATGATTCCAAAGTAGTTTCAATAGGAAGATATCGACACTCGTCACTTGAGCAGTTTGATAAATTGTCCTATTCGATATATAATGCTTCCAATCCATCTCAGGCTTTCTGTACAAACAAGTTCATGCACAAAGACAATTTTTTTCGAAAACTCTTAATCTTTCCACTGTACTAGCACTCTGGTTGTACCAAAATTGAGCTCCATATGTCAAAACTAGTCTAACCAGGGTCTTGTAATAGATCATTTTGACCTATTGATCAATGTATTCGGAATGAAAGAGTCTTTGTAGGGCCATGACTACTTTTAGTGCCTTACTGAGCATAATTTTGACCTGTTCAGTATAATACAGATACTGATCGAGATGAAGTCCGAGGTATTGAACACAAGATTTATGTGGAACCCGTTCTGAGCTACCCTCGCAGGCCATGATGTGGAAATCCTTCCAATTACGTTTCAGGTCATGACTAACCCCCTGCAGCGTTGTCCCCAACTATATTGTTTGAACTTCTGTGCATTGATTTTCATGCGCCAATTGTCAGTGTACAGCTGCATATCATTGAACATTTTTTGGAGATTGCTGCGAACTATTATATCTTTTCGGTCTTCTGTGTAGATGATCAGATCATCAGCAAACACTACTAATGATCGCCTTGGCGACACGTTAAAATCACAGCCGTTTAATCGCTTGCGAATGAATATTGAGAAATGAAGAAGCGCAGTAACTGTTCCCTGCTGTATACCATTCAAGGCCTTGAATTCACGTATTGTTGTCAGATTTCCATCAGTTACAACAAACGATTTCCCGTATAAGATATTGCACATCATGGCGACAAGATGTCTGGGTAACCTGTCTTGAAGGAGTTTAAAAATAGTCTATCTAACCACACCGTGTCGAAGGCTTTTTCCATATCATCAAGACACGTTCCAACACATTCTCTATTATTTAGTTTCCAACAAATGTCTGAGGTTACTTTCGTGATTACATGTGTGGTCAAATACCTGGCAAGAAAACCAAAGTGGCAATTCGAAATCAACTCATATTTCTCTATGTGGGCGTTTAATGCTCTGTTACGTATCATATCAAACACGTTGCTGGTATTAGTCAGCAAGCTGTGTTGCGAGTTAAGAAAACGAGAAAGTTCAACCCGCAATGATATTTACATCATGAACGAACGGGGTGCTTTGAAGAGAGGTAAGCGGGAAGGAAAACTGAAAGTTCCGGCATAAACACTCTTTCGCTCAATGTCCCCAGTTTCGCGATTTCACCTCGAGAGATCTGGGAAAGCCGAAAGCTTAAGCTGAAAGCACTCTTTCGAAGTTGAAAGCTTAAGCACTCTTTCGCTCAATTTCCCCAGTTTCGAATATTCACCAGCCGAGCAAGTGAGACGAAACGGGGAGGAAAAACTTTCGTGGAACCAGAGCGCACGTGTTCGGCTACTCAGCACCTTCAAAGAGAATTTAGGTTGAAAGCTCACGAAAGAACAGTATTTAAAGATCTTGGGCAAAGCATTCGAGTCAGTCGGTTTTTCAAATCCAAAAGGGAGCGTGCTGCTACCCAATTACCATTTAGACGGTTAAAGTATTCGCGATTAAAAGTTCAGCCGAAGATATTGTCCAGTGTTCAACGAAGTGGTGAGGGGTGAGGTATGGGCTTGCGCCACGATCCACAACCGGCCTTTTGGCGTTTCACGCCGTATGGCCACCCCAAACCATTAATACGACAAGTTGTTTCCCTCTTCAGGCTGGCTGATAGGTAGAAGTTTAAAATAATTAATTAAGTGGAAATGTAATTAATAAATTCAATTGTAACTAAATGTTTAAAAAAATGGATAGTGTAATAAAATTCATTCTATAAAGTTAACTCTCGTATTTTGTTGGTTTAGTTTAAATGGACAGAGTAGCAGGTAAAAGGTGTTACAGCGAGATCTCTCCCGGGAGCCTTGATGTTGTATATAGGATACACATCAAATCGAGCTCCCAGTAAATACCAGTATACATAGGGTATACTGGTTTGTAACAGCTGATTGGGCGATAGCCCTTTGGGCATGAAGATTCTTTTCTTTTCTCCAAGATCGGAAATACCTTAGCCTTTTTCCACTCATTTGGGAAATATGAATTGCTCAACATGTTCTTGAACAAGATGCAATAATTCCTAATTGCAGCCTGAAGCAAATGTCGGAGAACTACATTTGCAATACCATCAGTACGACATGATTTTATGTTGTTGATCCTGCGAAATATGAAACACAAGCCTTCATAGCTGACAAAGTAATCAATAAGATTCAAGCTCGGTATGAGGTCTGACGTTAATGTTTCATTGAAATGAAGAATTGATTGGCCGTACAGGCTTGATTTGAAGTCAAAAACTTTTGCTTCAACGACCTTTGAAAATATTTCATTCCCTTTTTCAGGGTTTGGTAGATGAACCAATTCAAAATGTGTTCCAATCAGGGCAAGTATATGCAATCCCTCACAAATAATCATGATTCCATTTCTATCCGGAGTCATACTATCAATTTCGATACCAGCCCTATCGAGAAGATTTATCTCATCACTAGTGACTTCAAGATTCGAAACCTTCACTCGGGACTTCTTACGGAATAAGCTATTCACTTTTGCGGAAACGCCATCTGGGTGCTGTGAGCTAATACTCCTCAATTTTTTCGCCCATTGATTGCTGACCTCACTCCTGAAGTATGAACGGATCAAGTTCCTGACATTCTTCAGGTGGAATTTCAACAAAGCCAACGAGGAATGGTTGTAGTGCGACAATCGCCGATAAATATGGTTGGCGAGCGTAAGAAGAAGGCTTTTCAATCTTCTCAACCTTGCAATCGTTGGTGTTTCACACCCTTCCATATTGTTTCGATGTTTAATCTTGAGAACTACTTTCTCAATCATTTCTAACGTCAGCTTCTCTGTCTAATAAAGATCTTTTTCATCGTTAGTTAGATTCCTGTGATAAGAAACCATTAGGCAAGCATTGCCAACATCGGAAGGAAGAAATTGCTTCTGGTACTCTCGATTAAACTTCTTTTGAAACTTTCCCCAGCCGGTTTTTTTGAAATTCAACTGATGATTTTCATGTTCAACTGGAATGAGGAAGACATCATCCCTTTGATGATTGATTTCCATTACGATTGCGTTAATTCCGTTGAGGACTTTTAAAGCTGAATTCAAGTCTTGCGTCAGCAATGCAGAGATCAAAATATGAATTTGCCCTAGAGTATGTTGGGAACTCCGACCCGTATAGATTGCACCTGTATTCAATGTGGTTCTTTGTTATCCACGATTTCAGGAATACACCTCTTGGATTATTGGTGGTGTTCAGCCATGATGTATGCTTGGCGTTCAGGTTAGCAGCAAGAATATAATAGTTATGTAGCCTGTTCAATTCGAGTATATCAAACAAGAAACTGAGCTCCTTCTTGAGTTTGAGAACAGTTTCACCAGTTACATAGGCAGAGATAACGAAGAGGTTATCCCCACCTGGCAGTGAGATTTTGATAATGGACACTTCAAGAGATTCAAAGCTTTTGAACTTTTTTCAATATTTTGGAAACAATAGTGTCTTCAACCCCCACCTCCCCCCACCTCCCCCATCACCTATCACCCTATCGTTTCTTACGAATTCAAAATTCTCGAATGTCACGGAGGTGGATTTCGGTGAGAAGCATGACGTCAGACTTTTGCTTACCAATGAATTCAAGGAGATAATCACGCCGATGTATAGTAACAATGAAGTTGACGTTGATTGAGATGAGACGAATCCTTTCCATGGAAATGTGGCTGGATGACAAATTATTTTGAGGCATTTGAAACCCCGTAAACGATGACCGACAAGGTTAATTTTCGTATCTTGTTTATCGATCCTCTCCGGTAAAGCGTTTAGTTGTTGGTAAATTTTGGGAAGCAGCTCATTATTGCCACTTACATTATTTATCGCATTTTCTGCTGATCCTCTAGCGGTGAGTGCAAATGATACTCCGCGCCTGATGAAATTCGGAGCTAAGACACTGTGGTGTAATTGTGTTTACTTTGGGACAAATTTTACTCTCGCATCTTGATATCGGGCGCATCCTCGATATGATGCCGGGTGACCAAAACCACCGCAGTTAACACAGTATAATTTCTCCTTTGGCTTCGTCTGAGCCAATTTGCACTTACCGGGAGCATGAACGTTCTTGCATTTGACGCATCGATTGTGCATGGCACAGTGGGCGGCCGAATGTCCAAATCTTTGGCACCGATAACACTGGCTGACTGCTCTTTTCTGGAGGTGTGCCCACCTCACCACTCGGAAGTTCAAGCATCTTATTTGTTGAAGAGCACTAGGACTACTCTTATTTCAAATCTGCACCAAATAATGTGGTACTTTTTTTTTCTACTTTCGACCTTCTTGTCGCGAATGTATTAACGGAAATAAATTCAATTTGTGGTGCTGCCTCCTTGAGCATCTGAAGAAGATCGACGGTATCCTCTCTGCAGTCCAAGACCTTCAAAAAAGGTCTGGTTCTTCTCACTTTTCGGGGTATATGTGGAGTGTGGAACCTCCCCAAAATTTAGTGCATTTTCAGCTGATTTAAAATAAGCCAATGATTTCCTTCTGATTGTTAGTTTTGCGGCATTGATTCTTCTAATCTCAAAATTAGTTAATTTATTGTCGGGTGCCAATAGCCAAACCATAGCCTTTCCGCTTTGACCGAACACCTTAATTGGCGGAACTTTCTCTATATTTTTTGCAACTTTTTGAAGAGGACCAGCAGAACTGCGAGCTGGTTACTTCTCCTTACTTTAAGTTCTTAAATAAAGGACAAAGTTATTATTGTTGTCTTGACTAACATTACCTTCAATACTTTCGTCAACGTCCATTTCTTTTTGGAGCCCGTCCAGCGCTGCATAGTAGTTCTGGCTATTGTTAGCGCCTCCAGCACTTAGTATTTCTTCTGGGATAACTTGTTTGCTAGCGTTTTTGCCTTATTTTCCGTATTTATTGGCCATACTGGCTCTACAGAATGAGTTTTCTTCGCTGTCTTGTACATATCTTCAAACGTTTCTAGTCCGAGTCTCAATTCCTGAATTTCAGCTTAAAGTCGACTCAGTTCTTGTTTGTCTTCGACTTGTTAGTTTTACGCCCGCCATCTGCGGAGCCCAAGTCACTCGTATGTCTTCTTTTATTGACACTTGCCGCCAATTTGGTATTGCTACTACCATCGGGGCCCCACAAAGGAGGGAGACCGTCGGGCTCCTCTATACAGCAGTCCCGAGTTAGTCTTTGGCATATTTGCTTTTGTTGATTTATCGAAGTCAGATATATTCGATATCATTCCATGGGTAAATTCCTTCGACAATCTTTCTAATAAAATTGGCGCTCTTTCCAATAAAATCGAAATTTGCTTTGGATAAATAAATTTTTGAAGTTAATGACTGGACCGATTAAAAGCACGTCTACACGCAACAAGTGCTAGACGTAGATTCACTTTTTGGCTGGGTTGGATGGTACTAGCTGAAACTTATTGTAGGATATTGTACGCTCTTTGGGGACTTTTTGTCTTCTCTTTGTCTACTTGAATTGGGCTACAGGCCATCGTATTGTTGATAATAGGATTTGAGATGAGTAGCCCTTTGCCAAGTGTCTCAACTCTGTGCTCCTTTTTACCCCTCAGCAACTTACATCTGTAGTCTTCAATCTTGTCTAATATTTCCAATTGCTCTGACCTCGACCATGATATCCTTGCTTCAGTCAAGTCAAGTCAAAAGCGCTTTATTCAATACTAATCGTTATAAATTTTACAAGAATATAAGCCAAATTCCAAACAATATCAATATAAAAACGTAATGGCCCAAAAAGCTCTCTAAATTTATACGTTATTAGCTAAACACATTTCATCAAGAAAACTATAGCAAATTTAAATTAATTAAGGTTATTACATATTCATATTATGATTTGATTGGAAAAAGAATAGTACAGTAAATATAGCACGAAAAAATAGGTTTGGTCTAAGAAATGACCTTTAGGGGGGCATAAAAACAACTTAACTTCAGATTTCCGAAGTGATCCCCCCCCCCCCCCTGCTTTTGAGAAAATCCAAAAACATTTTGAAACGCGTTTTTCTCGGAATCTATGGGTTTTAGAGAAAAGTTTATGTAACAAAAAATGTTCAGGACACTGTTATCTACATTTTATCTCATTGGAGCAAAGTCGTCCGACTTAAAATACAAAAAGTAGGTGGTGCTAAAGTATCAAAAAAGTGGTTTTTTGGCGTTTTCAATAAAAAAAAAATTATTTTTTTATAATAATGTAAATGGGAAAGTTGTTCGTCATAAAATTATCTACAATTTTCGTATAAACAATTTTTCTGTAAAACTTACCGTTAACGAGCTGGAGCTTGCCAAAGTGTAAAAGTCGTACATTTATGTGCCGCGCCGATGCGTGTATTCCATTAATTTTATCGAAACATTATTTTTCGATTAGTAGACCGTAATGTTTACTTAATATTCTCATTTTTAACAATAATTTTGATAAACAATTAATAATAGTAACCTTTTAGTACTGCTTGTTGTAAACGGTCAACATTGAATTAAAACAAATGTAACTGAAGGTAGTAGTAAAAGATTCACACAAAATGTGGCGACTAATTTTTTTTTAATTTAAAATTCGTAACTATTTATTTGTTAATTTCAAGCATTAAACTTTACATTGTGTGATTTTATTATGACAGAAATTTAACTGGTAATACTTGCAACGAATTTTTTCCCCGATGACGCGTGCTATATCACGAGTAAGTCTTTCTTTTTCATCTTTTACATTTTTCTTTCGAGAGGCGTAAAATGCATCTGACAGTAATTTTTGTCCAGCTTCACTTTGAAAAAATATGACATTTCCTACACCCATTACATTATCCTTATCCTTATAATGTTCCTGTAATCGTAATGTGACAGTGTGTATAGAAGGCTGATCATCTTCGGGAATTAGTTTAAGGAGGTCCTTTATGGCGAATTGACATACATCCCGATTTTCAGCGATGAAGGAAAAGATAATTCCCATGACTTTATCGAATTTTGTTGTTGGACGTCCAAGTTGTTGGCCACATTCATTATTCCGTCTTTGAAGATTTATATAACATTTCCTATGGTACCGAGCTTTCGCTTGTACCAAATCGACATCTTTTATCTTATGTCTAATAAGCTTACTTTGTTCATCCTTTCGGGGTGTTAACATCTTTATCAGGGTATCATGAACAGAAGATCCTTTCACTTCACAAGTGTCCTTTAAGAAGTTTTGTCCTTTGCAGCCACATAGAAAACATACGTTTGGATTCAAGACTGGGACGGTTGGTTCCGACTCCGTTGATGGGCCAGGCTCGGGTTCATCGTTTTCCTCGTCATCCTTTCGAATTCTGAAAACAATTATTCTCAATTTAACGTCAAAATAATGGACAGTGATTTAACACTAAAAGCTGGAAGGAACATTTTGTACCACTCTTTTCAATCAACATGGTACTTATTGTTTTTGTCTTTGTCTTACTTCCGCTCCGGCCTGCCTGTCCAGTGTTAATCACAGATTAACAAATTGACAAAAGAATAGAAAATTATGTAGCGTTTTTTTTCAAATTAAAAGTTTGCAACATGGGCTTCAATGCGCTTTAGTTTTGAATCAAAGTAGTTTTTAGCAATTTATTGATTGCTTTATGCATTTGTTTGTCAAGTAAAATTTATAAAAATTAGCCGGAATGTAACTGTCTATTATGTCTATTATTTATCAAATTAAAATAATTAAATTGCAATGAAATTTAAATACGTCTTTGTTTATTATAAGTACAGTTTTTGCGAAATTTAAAGTTTTAAGGGTTTTGTACTAAAATACAAAACCCTATTGTAATCGATTTTGTCTGTCCGTTCGTCTCATTCATTTTACAAATTAAGTTATCGTTATCGTTATCGTATTGGTAAATATTTATACTGTTTTTTTTTATTAAGTTTTGATAAGAATTTATATTGCATATAAATACCTTCTCCCCTCTTGTCGAGCAGCTGCAGCTGCAGCACAACGTGGATCTGAGTAACGCTTATGGCAATGGATGTGGACCACGACCGCGTTGCTTTCTTTTTCAAGAAATTTTTGGAAGTCAGAATCACCTCTGATTTTGCTTGCTCTTATCAGCGTCTTTCGAGCTTTTGGCCCCACGGTGCTCTTATCATTCACATCAACACTTTTGTCACAAACGAAACACACTTCCATTTTGAGAGAGAAAAGTGTAGATGCCTTTACTCTTCAAAACGCACATGGCAACTGAAAAATGTACGCCAGTGAGGGTTTTTTTTTTCTTTGCGGTAGGGAGGCGAAGGCATTTATGCCCGCCGAGTCTGGCAGTGTGGGACTCCCATGGATACCTTTGGACTACCCACTAAACACCTCCCCTGTCAATCTGAGAACCTAGCCTGGAACCGTTTGACACATTACTTCGGGCCAGGTCTCGGTTTGTTACGCCGTGGGGCGCCTTCAAGCTGGGGAGTCCCTTTCCTAGCGGGAGGGGAGAGGGGAAGAGGAATTGCCAGAAGAGCGATCCCCCAGCCCCAGTGCCTCCAGCTGCTGTGAGTCCCTTTTATATTTCAGGACTGCCCGAGCATAATGTGCCACCTGGTTCCATTTGTCAACCGATTCGAGCATCACCGCAACCACACTATCCGGGGTGAGCTCTCCCGTCTCCCTGTAGAGTTCCCTTCGCAGCCTGGCCCATTTGGTATACGCAAAATTGTGTGACAGGCATTGTCCTCCTCTCCTGGGCAAAACCGACAATCGGGAGACCGTGACTTGCCGATCTTGTGCAGGTAAGACTGAAAACACCCATGCCCGCTCAAAAGCTGGGTCAGATAGAAGTCAGTCTCACCATGCCTTCGATTTAGCCACGGTCTCAAATCCGGGATGAGGCGCGCAGTCCACCTTCCCTTCGTGCAATTCACACAAGACTGCTGCCAATCGTTGAGCGAGTGTTGTCTCTCCTCGCGGACAACCATCTCCCTCGCATCCTCGTTTCGGCGCAGGTAAATAGCGCGGCGCTCTCTAGCAAGGAGGGCGACAGGTATCACGCCTGCAATCACTCTCACCGCCGAGTCGGGAACTGTTGGATACGAAGATGCAATTCTCAGTGCTCCTCTTCTCTGTACCTGTGCCAATCGTTTTCGGTATACCTCCTTGCTGAGAGCGTCGCCCCATACCTCTGCTCCGTACAGTAGCACTGACCCTACAGCACTCATCAAGAGGCGTCTTCTTGATGGGCTGGGTCCCCCTACGTTGGCCATAAGTCGTCTCATGGCCGATATTCCCGAAGCAGCCTTCTCAGCCGTTGCCCTGATTTGCTCAGAGAAACTCATCTTCGAGTCGATCAGTAGCCCCAAGTACTTCACCGCTGGCTTCGATTCGATCTGTATATCCCCAATACTGATCATCCTTACTCTAGGGATTCTCTTTTTTGTCAAGATGACCACCTCGGTTTTCTCCAGTGCTAAACTGAGCCCGCGAGCAGTCATCCAGTCCTTCACTCGGCGCATTAGCATACCTAGCCTAAGTTGCGCTTGTTCAACGGTGCGTCCGGCGACCAGAGCCACAACATAATCCGCATAGCCGACCAAGCGCGACTCATCTGGCATCTCAAGTCTCAGTAGCCCGTCGTAAGACACGTTCCACAGGTCCGGACCAAGGATAGATCCCTGGGCAACACCCGATGTAATTTCCATCCTTCGTTGGCCCTGTGTCGTGTCGTAGAGCAGGCTTCGGTCCTTTAGGAAGTTCCTCAAAAGCCGCATTAGATATTCTGGAACTTGAAAAGAGTTTTCCAGCGTGTCCAGAATATCCCCATCTAGCGGAGTTGAAGGCGTTCCTGACGTTGAGTGTCACCAACAGGACGATCCGTCGCTTGGTGCGACTATATGCCTCTGCCTTTTGGACCGCGTTCACCACCTCTGCAATCGCATCAATGGTAGAACGTCCTGTTCTAAGGCCGTACTGCCGAGGAGATAGGTCCCCAGCAGCACGAATCGCGTCAGTGAGTCCTCCCTTGATGAGTTTCTCTAGCACTTTCCCACCCGTGTCTAGCATGCATAACGGGCGGTATACAGACGGCGATTCGGGATTTCCCTTCCCCTTGCTGACCAGCACGAGCCTCGCCACCTTCCATCGTATAGGGAAAACCCCGTCCCGTAGGCAAGCGTTGAATGTGCTGAGCAGCAAGTCAGGACAATGGTGATAGACGAGCTGCAGAACCTCAGCTAGAACACCATCTGGACCTGGAGCCTTCCTCGCTTTCAGGGAGAGGACTGCCTCCTCCAGTTCCAGCTGTGTGAAGAGTGGGCACTCGACTGCTGTTTCACCATGGACAGCGTCAACACGGACGGGATGGGCGGGGAAGAGTCCCCGCACTATCGCGTTCATCTTTTCCGCGTCATGTATACAAGGCTTCCGTAGGGCACCAAGTTCCCCCATGACCAGCTTGTAGCCAAGGCCCCACGGATCCCTATTTACATCGTCCACGAGGTCTTGCCAGCATCGGGCCTTGCTCTTGTTAATAAGCCTGCGAAGATATTTCCTGCCGGACCTGTATGCTGCTAGCCTAGTGTCTGCCTCCTCCCGCGTTCGCGCCCGCTGGGCCTCTCGCCGAAGTTTGTGACACTCGCTTCTTTGTTCGGCGATCTCGTTTGACCACCAGTATACTGGAGGCTTACCATGTCGGGGCATGGAAGACTCGCAAGCAGCTATGATGGTACTCATAGTTGAGTTCACCAAGTCCTTGGCTGTAGGCCCTCCACTCCCTGGTGGAGCTCCCAGCAACGGTGCGCCTGCCATCAGCGCGTCAGCAAACCTCTCAACGTCCATCCTCCCAGTCCTCCATCCGAGGATTGAAGTTTGGGCATATGCACGCAGAGTGGCACCGTCGTGAATCTCAACAGCTATATGCTGGTGATCACTAGCCGAGTAGTCCTCTTGTACTCGCCACTTGTGTACTCTGGGTACCAGGGACTCCGAAGCGAGTGTCACATCGGGTATGGTTCCTACGCAACCCCAGCGGTGGAAAGTAGGGGTGTTACCAGTATTTAGGACAAAAAGCGCTGTTCTGGCCGCCATGTCCAAGATTTGCTTTCCCCTTGGGTCGGATTGTGGCATACCCCATTCAATGGCTCTAGCGTTGAAGTCTCCCCTGACCAGCATGTGGCCCTCTGTGTTCGAGACAGCGTCTTCCAGGGCATCGAGTTTGGTTCGAAAAGATCGGATTGCCTCGTTAGGCGTCAGATAAACACTGAAATATGTTATCCCTGAACACCGCACCCACACAAAACCATCCCCACGTCCATGGCCCTGCACCTGAAGGCGGGCGCTGTCTCGAACCCAGATGGCCGAGGTACCAGATTTGTCAGGGTACCACGCTTGCGAGTCCTTGTTATGATGTTGCTCGCTCAGCAACAGGAGGTCAGCTTTCTTATCCCTCGCAAACTGCTCAAGTAGGTCCTGGGCGTTTGTGCTTCGGTGCAAATTGACCTGCAGAATACGGATCATTTGAGTATCGATTTGGCTTTAGTTAGGGCCTCCTTGAAAACCCAGCATCTCCCTGTCCCCGGCTCATGTTTGAGGTCGCCGGGTGCTAGCTTAGCATCCTTGCAAAGAATGCATTTTGCCTCGTGCGTGCACTCCTTCCTTTTGTGCCCCGTTCCACCACATTTGTAGCACAGAGATCTCCTGTCGGGTCCCCTACAGCCATACGCGGTGTGTCCGTATTCGAAGCATCTGAAGCAGCGGATAGGGATCGCTCTTCTCCGTATCCTGCAGATCACCCAACCTATCTTAATTTTGCCCTTCGCCAGGATTTGCTGGGCGTCTTTATCAGCTAGTTCGACAATAGCCATGCGTTGCCCCCTTGTGTTTTCACGTGTCAATCTTGCCTTGACTTCACTTAAGCTGGGGAACTCCCTCCTAATGGCATCCTCTACTTCAGCTTTGTCCGTGACGCAGTCGAGGTCCCTGATTTCCAGGGTGGCCATTGGTTCAAGCGAGGCAACCGTTGCCGCATCTCCAAGAACCTTTTGAACCGCGTCACGGAATGCATCTTTGTTTGTGGCCTCTGGCCCGAATTCCACCAGCAAGCCACCGGTCCGGGTTGGTCGAACTGCTTTGATGGCAGTTTTGGTGTCGTCTGGCTTGACCGCTCCTTTAATTTCACGGAGGACATCTGCTTAGGTTCGGCCCTTAGTTGGTTTAATAAGCAGTGCCTCTCGCAAGGGTTTGCGCCGCGGTTTGCTTTGTTTTCTGCGGTATGTCGGGGGGTTCTTTGTTCTTTTCGTGGTTGAGCTCTTTGTCTGTTTTTTCTAGGAGTAGCTTTTTGGCCGCTTTTTTCGCTGCCTTGTTTCGCATCACATGAAACTCCTCGTCTGGAGTGTCAACTTCGTTTATGGTCTCGTCCTTCCTCCTTCTCTCACGGTCGCCTTCAATTGGGCTACCGGCCATTCTTTTGCTGCTGCTAGGACCCACTGATGCCTCGAGGGAGAGTGTGTCTTTTTGGTGCTTTTCGGTTGCAAGCCACCTCCGCCTGTAGTGCGTTATGCGGCCAAAAAGCTCCTCCAGTTCAAGAATGCCATTCTTGACACTCTTGCCTATGTTTTCCTGCACTTCACAGGCAGCCCTCAGTTGTTTGACGATATTCCCCGCTTTCCGGGTAAGCCACTCCTCTTCGGCGCGGTCAAGGGCGATTGTGTTATTTGGCGCCACCTCTTGGGAGAGGCCCCCGTTTCCTAGCTCTTTTGCTTCTATCGCTTGGGTCGCGTTTGAAGTGGCGTCGGCCAACGGCAAAACTTCTCCCTCCCCCAGTCTTACACTGGCCTCTGTTGGTGTCGCAGCTTGATCCGGATTGTGTACGTCTTGCACTGGGCGCTCCGGGGTGCGCATAGTCCTTCTACTGCGCCCAAAGGCCGCAATGATGCCAGGTTGCACAACGCATTCTGCCTTCTTTCGTTCGTTAGTCCGTCTGTGGTCTGTCTCCGATGATTTAACCTGTGATGTTGACTTTGACAGTGTTTCTGGGGTTTGCTGCCTCCCCCCGCAATTGGTGACTTGTTTTATCGGTGTTCTTGCCAACAGCGGTTTTTGCCTGAAAGGGTTCACCGTGCTAGCGTCCTGTTTGCTCGTGGTTTCATTTGTTGGATGTTTTTGATCGGTTGATTTTATTTGCTCCATTTTATTGGGTGCCCCCTCGGAGCCGCTATCTCCGTTCGTGTGTGTAGTCGCCTTTTTGGTCCCATGGTTATCTTTGGAGAGCAGGGAGGCCATGCGAGGGTTGGCACAAGCCCTTATGGGGACAAGTGCTCAGAGCCAGACCAGCGCTAATCGGGAGTCCGTCTCAACCGAACCTACACCACCAACCCAATGGTGCGAACTTCGAACGTACTCCGAGGCCTGCCAAGGTTTTACCGGGACGGAGACGGTATGATAGTTGAATTGGAGCCGTTCACACACGAGTTTCACCTCGGCACTACTGTGCAAAGCAACTAGGTCCAAACCATCACATCCGCCAGCCCAAAGCGTCAATTCCAGTTCGTTGTCAGTGAGGGTTTAGGCAGATGCTAGAAACCGGTCCTTTGTCCAAACTATGCCGACCGGCCCGGCGAAAGTGAAAGGAACCGTTAACTATGCTGCACTGCATCTTTTCGTCTACAGCTCGTTAACGGTAAGTTTTAAAAAAACATTGTTTATACAAAATTTGTAGATAATTTTATGACGAACAACTTTCCCATTTACATTATTATAAAAAAATAATTTTTTTTTATTGAAAACGCCAAAAAACCACTTTTTTGATACTTTAGCGCCACCTACTTTTTGTATTTTAAGTCGGACGACTTTGCTCCAATGAGGTAAAATGTAGATAACAGTGTCATGAACATTTTTTGTTACATAAACTTTTCTCTAAAACCGATAGATTCCGAGAAAAACGCGTTTCAAAATGTTTTTGGATTTTCTCAAAAGCAGGGGGGGGATCACTTCGGAAATCTGAAGTTAAGTTGTTTTTATGCCCCCCTGTCGATTTATCAAGTCAAATCCCAGTAGGTAATTTCTTAGACCGTAAATGCTATATTTACTGTACTATTATGCCCTTCTGGTCAGATAACGCGTTCAGAGGCAATAATTTAGGCATTGTCAAAATGCCCAAATTATTGGCCATGCAATTGCACAATCAATATACATGGTTTTCAAGCATAATGTTTCATATAAATATGAATATCAGTTATAATTTGCAGTCATGTCAAAAATTGTTTGTGCACAGATAATTCAAAGGCAAGTGTTAACTTTAAGGCCCTGATGACAGTGCGGCAGCTTACTTAAATGAAACTTTTTTGATACCATTGAATAGTTTAATATGCTTTCTAAAACGAAGTTAACAACGAAATAGTTTACGTTTTGATACGATTCCGGTTTGCAGAGAATTATGCTCACAAAAGTTGTCTGCGCATTGACATTTTTTATCAAGGATGGTTTGAATGTATGCTTGGTCCAAAAAGTACTTAGATTCTCAAGTTACTCCTATTATTTCAGATTATTATGTCTTGTAAGGTACACTGGAACATAGATATGATGTTTTTTAAATTTTCCAGGATACTCACCTGCGGAATTGAAAGAGCTTTATCTAGACAATCTATCGGAAAGATGCGTAGATTAGTTGCAAATAGAATCATATGCGAGATGTTCTAACCAATTATAAATTGAGTAGACAAAACAGCGCTCATGTCAGAAGGGTTTTATACCTAACCTACAATATGCAGATACGTAGAATGATTTAATTCATGAAACGCTTTAATAACATGCACAAAAACTATATTCTTGCTGTTCCAAACAGACCACAGAATTGATGGCTTGGGAGGCTGCATCGGCTGCATCTCCAGATGGTACTTCGAACTAAGTTAGATCGCCTAGCTCTCCCCCAAGAGGACACAGTCAACATGACGAAATTTCTGGGTCAAGGGAAGAAGCAGCACAGGAAGCGGGAATGGGATTGATTCGGTAGAAACACCAATTCAATTTTTTTGCATCCTGCACTGAGTGCCCTATGATACCTTGATTTCATACGACTGTGCTTGATATATTTTGCGTTTTTGTCTGGGCTCATATAATAGCATCATATGAGTGCTGGCAATGATATTAACGCACTGCATTGATACCATTCTCCTGCGGTACAATGATTGCATGCTCCTATGCTTGATACACTGGGCGCCGCACCGTAACGCAGCGATAAGCCAAATGGCTTGGCATTGCCAATGCCAGCGTAATAAAAACATCGCTTGATTCCAATGTTATGACCAGCATACAGTAACTGTGATGATGTTAAGTCTCTCGATATAGAGGTTGATGCCAAAATGCGCTACTATATCAACGCTTTCGAACAAAGGGCTCATATCAAATTTTGTTTTGAAATCGGTAAAACGTTTCCCGAAACATTTGAATTGATAAAACAAGTTTATGGCGATGATTGTCTACCTGGTGCCAGAGTTCGTGAGTGGTTTACACGTTTCAGAGATGGTCATGAGGACATAAATGACGATGAACATGCGGGCCGCCCAAAATCAGTGATCACCGAAAACTCCATCGGAGTTGTGCGTGAATTTATCAAAAATGAGCCGAAATCATCGTTGAAATTTATGGAATCGGGGTTGAATATCTCCAAAACATCGATTTATTACATTTTAACCGATTATTGAGGCTTACGAAAGGTCTGTGATTTTTCAACTAGAAATTGCATTTTGACCATCAATCACTCACCGTATTTGACTGATATGGCTCCCTGTTACTTCTACCTATTCGGAAAAATGCATTTGGCCATGAAAGGAAAACGCTTTGCATCCACATAGGCATCCAAAAGGCTTGTACCGACATCCTGAAGGTCAATGACCTGAAACACTTTCGAAAAGCTTTTGGATCGCGCAAAACGGGGTATCGAGGCCAGAGGAGACTATTTTGAATAAATAAACTCGAATTTATCAGAACAAAGCTCCCGTTGTTTCTATTTTAGCTCAAGCGCTTTTATTTTGGAATACACTTTGCATACAAAATTTTGCTCATCATACAAATTCTTATGCTGCATATTTCATAAACGTGTCCTATGCATGTTATGAAAGCTGCTTACAATAGCAAAATTATGTGAGAACCAGAAATTATTTGAATACATCGGAGAATTGGTTTGGGTGTAACTTGAGACCTTTTCTAATGCAAATGAATTTATGCTTACTGAAAATGTGCTGACCAAATAGAAGTAGAATGTTTGAATTTAAAACTGATTATGATGATTACAATATGTTGGTGTTACTATATTTTCATTGACAGGAAATTTAGATTGATCTTATGGTAATTGATTCAAAATTGAAAATATAATTGGAAGCTGAACATATTCCCCGCCTTGAACGGTTGAGTACAAAAGTCCTGTGTACGATGAATTTGTCTTTGAGTTGCACTATTGACGTGCGTGGCCTCGGAATAGGTGGATGTGTTTTCTTGGATCGTGATCTTTGCCAGATTGCCCAGCAGATTGGTATCAGAATGATTAATGCTAGGACCATGTCCGACATACTGTATTGATGATTATAGTGGCTTTAAACGCTAGCGCCCAGTACGGTAGCTTCCTTGAATTAATCAATACGAGCTTAAAGACCCTTTAGCTCTAATGATATGTTGATTTACGACATTGCTATCTCCTCGATTCAGTTGTAGGTTGGTTTGAGTTGAATTTCACTTAGGTTCCTCCTTGGAATGAGCCTGGCCACCACCTTGTTGGTGAGTTGGGTTGATTTGATGATATGTTTGCCATCCTTTATGGCACATCCGTCCGGGATGATGATTATTCCTGTCCCATTGATGGAACGATGGGAAACCTGGCCGTCACATATTGTGGTTATGACGTCTTCCTTTTGGATTACGTAGAGTCCTTTGTTGGAGTGTTTGAGCGGTTGCCATCGAGGACCAGTGGGGGCTCCTTCCGTTTCACATGTCAAAAGGTCGGATTTGTGCAGCGATATTTGAACCTCACAGTTGTCCCTATTCATATAGTTGAGATTGGACTGATCGAGCCGACACAGATTTCCAATGGAGCGATAATTCGACCATCTACTGAGGAGTTCTAATGGAGCTATTGCATAATACTGCTCCTCTTAAATGTTAACCAGCATAACAGGTGAACTGGGAATGATGCTTATCGTTGCGTTGTTGTGGATAATAGGGGCTGCCATGACTGACATTAAATCCGTGGTCCAGTGGGAATCAATGGTGGCTTTATTTGGAAAATGATTACATTACCGGTGATTCTGGCTTACACGGTCATTAGTTGATAGAGTTTTGGAAGGCTTTCTCCTTAAGACGGGAGCATGAGATGCAACGGAAGTTGGTTCTTTGTCAGCTGTGTTTGACTACGTAGTTGTTGAGGTGACAGGAATAGAGAAGTTATCTTTCCGTATTGTGCGTCCACCAGTATGTAGATTATGAGGTCTTGAATCTGTTGGAACTCACAGATGGTTAAGACCAACCTAACTGACAGTGCGTTGAACCCTTCTGTAGTTTTGCGCACGTCTAGATCTTGCTTCGTGGAGTTGAGGACGTTGATCGTGTTATTTAGTGCTTGATACATTTTGCCTAGTTAACGATCAGTGACCTCTGAGGATTTGGTGATTTTATTTTGAGTGGTGTTGATTATGCTGGTCTGGTTTTGAATAAGGGCCGGGATATGCTGATCGTCTGATTTCAAGTCAGTGATTATTTGGGCCATTCGTTCAGTACTCCAAACAGAGAGTTAGCGACATTTCCGATCAGGTCCAAGGGCGAACTTCTTGATCATCAATTGTGATGTAGGAATTTGTTTTTCCTTGCGATCCAGGTCAGAGTTAGATGAAAGTGCTTGATTGTATTCCTGCAGTGTGCTTGTTGGATAACCAGTGAGCATAACGTCTGCAAATTAATCACTCCCCCGGTAATCAATTCGTGTTCCCTCTAAAACGATGTCAAGTTGCAGTAGGCAATCAGGGTCCACTCGTCGTTCGTAGGGAAAGCTCAACCTAGGTTCTCGAAGATAAGCCCGATGCATTGTTAATTGAAATAAGCTGTACTTCTTTCATCATTCTTGCGGGAAAAACACAATACGGAACGGTTAACGTCATCAGAAGACCCGTAACGATCCTTTTTACATTTTTGATGGTTCGGTTGTACCAGTTGTTGGTTGGCTTGTGCTTTGTCTCAGGTTTTCGTTGTGTACAGCTTAGTCCTCATCTATTGCATATGGTGTATCGTGGCTAGAATCTATGAGGATTGAATGTTCTGCCGCCTGACTAGATCTTTTCTGTGCTCATCTTGCCGTCCTTGCCTGGTATAGTCCTTATACTTCTACCGAATGGCCAAAAAAAGACTGGCAGGTTATCATCTTTTATGATTACCATGGTTCCAGATTCAGCGTTATTTTGGCTCGTCTTTTATAACTGTCTCTCCTTGAGCTGGCTCAGGTACTCGGCGCGCCTCCGTTCCCAGAATTCATTTTTAGGTTTTGTACTAAAATACAAAACCCTATTGCAATCACGACCTGTGTCCGTCGGTCCGTCCGTCCGTCTGTATGTCACAGCACTTTTTCTCCGAAAGTATAGAGGCTACAGCCATGAAAGTTTGTGGAAAGGTCAAAAGTGGTGACTTCTTGAAGGTTCAAGGGTGAAAAATTTTTTCAAAGGGGTTTAAGGGGGTCTCCCCATATAGGGAGGTGACCCCTAAAAAAAAATTTTCACCATTGGTAATCGAGTAGGGTGTCATTGGAAAGGTCTTAATGAGATCTTTTCAAAACAAGTTTTAAAATTGCCTTATTAGTACCAAGGGAGCAGGGGAAGAGGAAATGTACGAATTTTTCGCGTACCCCCCCTCGCGTTTGTACACCTTCCATCCGAAAAAATCTGAAAAAAATCTTGCATGTAGGCCTTTATGAGTATAACAACAACAAATACATGAGAAGTCGAAATTCACTCAACTTTGTTAGTAATAGTATGATTTATCGATTTTATGTTTTCTTGAATAAAATCTAAACGGTACCCTTAAATTCAACAAAATTTTGCAAACAGATGACTATTTATAGGATTGATCTTTTCTGAAAGTTTCATAAAGATCGAATATCCTGTATTACTATGGAACAATATGCCCTGTATTACTATGGAAACATATGGCTTTGGAGCCATATGCGCTTTTTACCGACTTAGACACTACAGCTTTGCTAGGATTTGCATGAAAATTTCAGGAATGATAGGTATCATGAAGATGAGTACATATAATTGAAACAAGTCGAAGAGGCAGGAGGGCTTTGTAACCATTCTAGGATTCGAATAAATAGGCCATGAGTCGATGATTACAGTACAGAGAAGTGGCCCCTGGAAAAAATTTCATGAAAGGTAGCCGATATGAGTATCAACTGAAAGTTCTCTATGAGAGCTTTTCAAAACAGTTCTTAAACTGGCCGTTTTTGCTTCAGTGGGGGCACAGGGGGGAAATACATGAAAAATGTGTTTCCTCCATCGCGAATGGACACCCGTGATCTAAAAAATCTGAAAAAATTATCAAGGGAGATATTTATGGGTATAACTCTAACAAATACCTCAGAAGTCAAAACTCTTTCAACTTTGTTAATAATAGTATTGTTACGCCCTAAAAGACACGCTGAACAGAAGGAACTATTCCAGCTACCATGTAGTTAAATGCCAAAGCATTTACTAAAGGTTCCTCTCTAAGTGTCTTCCGCTAAATATCACCCCAAGTCTGATTAAGATGAGTACGCCATAAAAATAAATATCGATAACATTTTAAAAAGCCTTCATTTGTCCAGTTAAGCATTTTGAGCGACCACTAAATTATCCAAACATTCATTCACCACATACGTCACCACGAAGGGGATTCCCAGCTCAAATAACGCTCGGCGGAACTAAAAGCAAAAGCATTGGCTCGTGCCACTATGGACACATGTCCACATTTGTTATTGTTTTGGTTAAATTTCATCATGAATCAAGCGTCTAGAAACTCTTTCCGTACGACGAGTGATGGGATACCCGAGACGCATAATCGTTTTGTTCGTAATGTATTTTGCTATGTAAGAAACTTGCGCCAAGATTTTAAGATGTTCACCGTCAATGAAAATGTTATGAAAAGTATCGGGTTAAGCTTGAACTTGCATATGAATTTTCTTGAAGAATTACGGAAAGGAAAATTGTAATGCATTCATTAAAATCGAAAGCAAATCGTAAACAATGAATATCTTTTAAACGTACATTACCATTAGCCCCATATGAAAACACGTTCGTACGTATAAGCATTTCCGTACACACATGGTTTCATATGTACAATAGTACTAACGTACAACGAACAAAGATAATTCTGTGTACACATGGTTTCATATGTACAACAGCACAAACGTATAATGAACGAAGACTATCGCGTGTTAAATTACATGAAAGTGTTAAAGGCATTTACTTCACGTTGAGTTAAAGTATTTTTTATCAATATGAGAAATGCAATATATTTGGTATTGCTATTAAGAATGTGAATTTTTTTTGCATAGTTTTTCGGGAAAGAATATTAGAGATAGGAAATTGTATGTAAAATGTTTTTGCTAGAGTAGACAAAATATGTTTAGAATATGTTAAGAAATTGAATATGTATTTGTATTGAAGACGAAGTAAAATTGTATAAATAGGATTAGTCGATGTGGAAATAAATCACTTTTTGGTCAAACGTTAAACTGGCGACTTCGCCTCTGTTTTCACTAAGTCATTCCGGCGTTAACCGCCCTAACTATATGCGTGCCTAGACGCTCTATAATTACTTGGTAAATATACACACTTCTTGGTCTAACTTAAATCGGCGAGTTTGCCTCTGTTTTCTTCCATGAAGACAATCAATCCGGCGTTGATCGCCTTAACTATATGCGTGCCTAGACGCTTTAGAATCACTAGGCAAATATACAAACTAATATTTTCCCTGAAAGGAAAAAGTAGAGGCACAGGATATAGGTAAGTGTAGGGATGACAGCTGATGTTGCATACAACCCATGCATAGAATCGCAGGGTCGTAACAGTTGGCGCAGCCGGTAGGATTTCGGTTTCCGTGGACTGCAATATTTTTACTGCATCGCAATAAAATGGGTGCCATAATCTCATGGTGCCTCCGGAATCCGTTCCTACTTATTCTTGCGATATCGTCTCCTTACACCCCTGTACTCACGGCCCATACTTAAACTTCAACTCCAGATAGAAGAACCAAGCTATAACAAAAAGCACTAATAATAGTATAATCATTAACCAATAATAGTCCCTGATTACAGTGAGAAGAAAAGTTTGATTCAAAGTTAAAAAAAAAAACACAACACTAAACTGTGCTGATAATACCCGATAAAACATTTCACACGCGAGCTACAAGACAAATATTCCCTTATCAATTAATAGTTATACGACGGTGTTTATATGCTGACTAACAAATTGAACTTATGAACGAAAGAACTTTCAACGACAACGATATCCACGATCAATCTACTCCAACCGGTAAAAGTACTGGTTTAACATTAAGAAGTGGTCGAACTCTACAACCAATTAGAAGTAAGTCAGAATCATCTTTATTAGAAACCCAATTTGGAGTCACACGAGAACTTGCGACCCAGGAATTAGCATCTATTATCAAATTAACAGATACTATAAGCCAAATACACAACAAAAGACTCGAGAGAGTCATATACTTTCGTGAAAATACAGAACGGTTTAAAGAAGAAATCCAACGATTTTGTGAAATCTCGTTAGGTCAAGAAATCAGTCCTCGAGACCTATCGCAATCGTTTAAACCAGCCCTTACGTCCCAAGACTTTAAGTTTTCCTTCGAATCATATAATGTTCTGCAAACACCCCCTTCCTTGCGGCACAGCCTCATGACAAACGATAAAACCTCTGAAAAATCTGTATTAAAAACCAGCAATATGGCAGACTATACAAAAGTGGCCAAATTAATGGGGCAAATGATATCCGTTTTCTCAGGAGCCCCAACCCCTACATTGATTCTTGAGCTACAAACATTCATAGGCTGTAGCAAAATAGTCTGGCAATGCCTGAGTTCCCCGGAACAGTCGGCCTTTATGCAAATTTTCCCCACGCGTCTCCGCGGTGAAGCATACCAACTCATTGCCTCAAACTTCCCCACGACCATCGAAGCTGCCGAAAAACTCCTAAACCAAGTCTATCTACCAAGAGAGACTTACCAGGATTTGATAAATGGATTGATTACGGCTAAACAGGGTTCTTCCGAGACTCTCGCGGCTTTTACATCACGCCTGCGACAGCTACTAAAGCGGTGCCAGGAAGCTGCGTTAGTCAAATATGGCGAACAAGATACTAAGGTAATCAGTCTACATTTGGAGGATTTTGCAAAAGGAAGGCTTAGAAGTGGAGTAACTGATCCTCATCTGTGTCAGTATCTGCTCAATAACGAGGAAGCTACTTTCGAGGAACTAGTCTCCAAGGCGTTAGATAGGGAAAAACTTCAACAGGGAGCTGTCCCCTTCCAACCAAACTGCGGTCAACCATATTTGAATTTTCTACCCACCCCAGCCCCTATTTCCTTTAACCCCACAACATTTCAACTGAACCCCTACGTTGCACCCTTTCAACAACAAGCTCCAGTCACTTCAAATACGAATGTAGGGAAGCCTAATAAATATTCAAACATTACTTGTAATTTTTGCAAGAGAAAGGGGCACACCTACAGAGACTGTTACCACAGGAAAAATACCCCTTTTTGCCCAAACTGTAAAGAATATGGACACGATCTGAGAGACTGTAATGCAAACCCACCCAGCACCCAATCCAACATCAGCGATACAAAACAAGTTTACAGTGTACAAGCACCATGTGGTTTTTGCGGTCGTACAAGTCACACCGTAAGCACATGTCGTCAAAAGGAAAAATAGGAAGCAAAAACCCAGGGAAACGGACAACAGTCGAGCCGGAAACCCCTGACTCGACTTTAAAATTAAGAACAGAAAAAGGGGTCATTACTAAACCTACTCAAGTAATGGAGCAAAATTCCTCAAAAAAAAACAAGCAAAAAATAATAAAAAGAGAGAATATGAACCATGATTCTAAACTAGTTACAGTAAAGCTACCCTTAGATATAGGAATTCAAGATTATACGACCCTAACAATAGACACTGGCGCAGAAGTCAGTATAATCAAAAGAACCGCGTTAAACGATTCCTGTTTAATAATCCCCGAGCAAAAAATAACACTGCTAAGCCCCTTTGGAAAAGGTAAAACCCTGGGAGTAACGCAAGGCAACTTTACCCTCTCTTCCACGCTACCTTGCACTTTCCAAGTTGTAGACACAATACCAGGAATACCCAATGACGGCTTGCTAGGAAACGATTTCTTAGCAAAAAATGGTGATATCGAAGGACCAAAGCAGACACTCAAGTTTCCTCGCACGGAATTTAACTGTAAGGAATTTTCAGTCCCACTGAAAATTCAAACAGACACAGCGAATAGGCATCAAGCTCAAACGGTGACGTCGAATGGCGCTATAGTGATACCCAAAAAGGTTTCAGCAGGCGTGACACAACGAAGAGGGCTACAGAGTGATGAAAACTGTGACTGCGAAATAGTAAAGGCACCCACTAGGGGTAATTTAGAAGGGATACATAAGGTTACTTTAGAGAAGGCTATTATTATGTACCCCCGAACCCAAAATATAGTAGAGGTACCGATACATTTAGCACAAGAAATGCTCTGTCTCTCGCAAGAGATGGAACCCGGAGTATTCTTGGCAAACTGTCTGGTTGGCCCATCAAAAACAGTGGTCAGTATCCTTAACTCCAATGAGTCCCCTGTTACAATTACTCAGCTGCAATTGGTGCTCCAGGCATTGAATGAATACCATATCGAAACACTAGATAAAATAAGCGGAATTTATGAGCCAGAAAGGGAATACAATCCTAACCCATGCATTACGGGTAATAAACAAATAAACCAACTTACGTTGGCATCTAATAAAGCTAGCTTTCACCCAGAAGTAATAATGCGGAACGCAAAGCTGAAGCAACAACTCTCACTATATGAACATTTAAATCCCGAAGAAAAAGCGGCAATAACAAAACTTTGTCAAGACTTTAACGAAATTTTCCATTTACCAGGTGACAAACTCACCTATACAAAAGCAATGACTCATGAAATCCCGCTAATAGCCAACCAAGCCCCAATTAACCAAAAGATGTACCGGCTAAGTCAACCTCAGAAGGAAATCATAAATGAACAACTGAAAGAAATGTTGGACAGTGACATCGTCCAACAAAGCAAAAGCCCCTGGAATTCCCCTCTCTTGGTAGTGCCCAAGAAAGCAGGCGCCGACGGGGAAAAGAAATGGCGAGTTGTAGTCGATTTCAGAAAATTGAACGACAAAACAATAGGAGATGCCTTTCCACTACCACGAATTGAGGACATCTTAGACCAACTTGGCCACTCACGTTACTTCAGCACCCTCGATTTAGCTAGCGGGTACCACCAAGTGCTCGTGCAACCTAAAGATCGACCTAAAACAGCTTTCAGTACAAATTATGGCCACTATGAATTTAAGCGAATGCCATTTGGATTAAAAGGGGCACCCGCCACATTCCAAAGACTGATGAATTATATCCTAACCGGTCTACAAGGATTTGATTGTTTTGTCTACCTGGATGATATAGTAGTTTATGGAAAAAATTTAGAAGACCATATCAGCAAACTGCGAAAAATTTTCACCAGACTTAAAGAGAATAACCTGAAACTTCAACCTGAGAAGTGTCAATTCTTACGACCTGAGGTCGTCTATTTAGGTCACATTTGTTCCCAAAAAGGTGCTCGCCCAGATCCCAGTAAAACTCAATGCGTTCAAGATTTCCCGGTTCCCAATACAGTCAGACGACTGCAATCCTTCTTAGGCCTAGCTAATTACTATCGTAAATTTATTCCGGACTTCTCTAAAATAGCCAAGCCTCTAACGAACTTACTCCGGAAGGGTGTCAAATATACTTGGACTAACAAATGCATGGAAGCATCCCAACTTTTAAAAAATTCTTTAATTAAACCCCCTCTTTTAGCCTACCCTGATTTCACTAAGCCATTCAATCTTACCACTGATGCCAGCAATGAAGCGTTAGGAGCAGTCCTGTCACAGGGAGAAATTGGAAAAGATAAACCAGTAGCATATGCAAGTCGCACACTAAATAAAGCGGAACGTAACTATTCGACCATTGAAAAGGAACTCCTGGCAATTGTGTGGGCAGCAAAAAATTTTCGATGCTACTTACAAGGCCGGCGTTTCACGGTTTATACTGACCACAAACCTCTTAAAGGAATATTCAATGTAAAAGACCCTACCACACGATTGGTAAGGTTCCATCACAAACTTTCAGAATTCGACTACCAAATAGAGTATAAACCGGG
The DNA here is from genome assembly GCA_963969285.1 of Odontomyia ornata. NCBI lineage: Eukaryota > Metazoa > Arthropoda > Insecta > Diptera > Stratiomyidae > Odontomyia > Odontomyia ornata. The sequence continues at coordinate 218,765,211 of OZ017738.1, read as the reverse complement.
CAAATATAATACTAATGCCGATGCATTGAGCAGAATCCCCCATGAGGCACTAGAAGAGTCTGAACAAAATAATCAGTGCAACATTGTCACAAGAGCACAGGCGCAAAAACAAGTGCAGCTACAAGACAAACCACCACCTGCAGCGACTAACAATGAAGAATTGTTAGACTCACAGATTAATATACCAGCTACCAAACAAGTAACAGATACAGTTCCAGAAACAACAAATCCTAATAATATTGGCAATGATTCGGCACTATCAGACCCTACCCAAAATATATTACAAGGCCCACCCAAAGTAACAATCCTAACATCCCCCGAAGTAATTAGCGCGGTGCTATATGAATCCCACGACTCCACCTTTGGAGGACACCAAGGAGTCTCAAAAACTTACAAAAAAATTAAGAAACAGTATAGATGGAAAAAAATGCTGAAAGATATCAAAAACTATGTCAAGAAATGCAAGAAGTGTCAAACAATGAAAAACTCCCAAAAACATCGCATGCCCATGGTAATCACTGATATAGCCGAAAAACCCTTCGATAAGATTTACCTAGATATAGTAGGACCCTTAGTAGAAACATCCTCAGGAAATAAATACATATTAACATTCCAGGACAAACTCACCAAATTCGTAGATTGGTACGCCATACCCACTATAGAATCGGAAACAATAGCAAAAATTTTTTTCGATGAAATAATAACAAGGTACAGAATACCCAAACAAGTAGTGACGGATCAAGGGGCTAATTTTATAAGTGAGCTATTTAAAAGAGCATGTAAACTCTTACATATAAAAAAGCTGCAAACATCAGCCTACCATCCCCAGTCAAATGGAACTTTAGAAAGAGCTCATAGACCGCTGATAGAATATCTACGTTCTACGGTAGATAGCAACCCACAATCATGGGACCAATTTTTAAGAACCGCAGCCTTTGTATATAACAATAGTGAACACGACAGCACCAAGCTCACACCAATGGACTGCCTTTTCGGTTTTACAGCAGAAATACTCTCAAACCTTAAAAAAGAGCCAACCCCAATCTACAACCACGAAAATTATTATTTCCTTTTAAAATATAAGCTTTAGAAAATGTATTCGATAGCGCGAAAAAATATATTAAAAAGCAAAGTAAAATCAAAAACATACTATGACCAAAACACGAAGCCAATATCTTTCCACATAGGAGACAAAGTTTTATTAAAAAATGAAAACAGGAAGCATAAATTAGTGCAAGTATGGGTAGGCCCTTATATTGTTAAATCAATCACCTCTCCCGTCAACACAACAATTGCGATAGGGAAGAAGCTAGTAAATGTCCATAATAACAGATTAAAACCATTCTACGAATAACTTTTCCTTTTCCCCCTTTCAGTCATGGCAAATGCAATGATTTTACTACTAATCTCCGTTGTAATCACGGTTCAAGCCAAAACCAATCCTTATACAACAACAAAAAAGAGAAGCCCTATTTCCTATTCATTAACTATTAACGATTAACCTCTAACGAAATACTAATATTAATTTGTAAAAATCGAGCTCTGCTTATCAACTCGATAATAGTAAACAAAAATCTCGATCAATAGTAAATAAAAATCGAGCTCTGCTTATCAACTCGATCATATTAAATAAAAATTGAGCTCTGCTTATCAACTCGATCATAGTAAATAAAAATCGAGCTCTGCTTATCAACTCGATCATAGCAAATAACAAGTTGGGTAAACAGACCTACGCTCATGTCAGAAGGGTTTTGTATTCAATTTACAAACTGCAGTCACGCAGATCGAATCAAATCAAGAAACATGTCAAAGACGATTTTATTGGAGAAAGTATGAAATACGAAGCTCATACTATTATTAACAAAGTTGAACGAATTTCGACTTCTGAGGTTTTTGGTATTGTTATACCCATAAATATCTCCCTTGATAATTATTTCAGATGTCCATCCGCGACGGAGAAAACACATTTTTCATGTTTTTCCCTCCCTGTGCCCCCACTGAAGCAAAATGACAGTTTAACAACTGTTTTGAAAAGCTCCCATGAAAACTTTCATTTCATACTCATATCGGCTACGTTTGATGAATTTTTTTTTTCAGGGGCCACTCTCCTGTACTGTTATCATCGATCAATGGCCAATTTTTTCGAATCCTAGAATGGATACAAAACCCTTTTGCTAGGAGCTCTCTCCCACCTCCTTGACTTGTTTCACTTATGAGCATTAATTGTAGGTACTCATCTTCAGTCATTCATTCAATTGAATCAAGTGTTCAAAGCATGCACCTTAAACGTTGAAGTTGGGAAAGAATAACTCAAAATTATTCAATCTTCGCATTTAAAGCAGCCACTATTTTGTTTTACGATTACTGATACCACTAACTGAACCGATTCTCAAAGATATATATGACACCTATCATTCCTGAAATTTTCATGCAAATCCTAGCAAAATTGTAGTGTTTGAGTCGGTAAAAGGCGCATGTTGTTCCATAGCCATATGTTGCCATAGTAATAAATGCAGCGCATATTGTTCCATAGTAATACAGGAAAATTAAAACCACTATAACTTCGCTAAATATAATTCAATCTTTATGAAACTTTCAGGAGAGATCAACCTTATGAATAGACATCTACGTACTGAACTTCATTTAATTTAAGGGTACCGTTAAGATTTTATTCAAGAAAACATAAAATCAATAAATCTTACTATTACTAACAAAGTTGAGTGAATTGCGACTTCTCACGTATTTGTTGTTGTTGTACTCACCAAGGCCTACATCCCTGATTTTTTTCATATTTTTCGGATCACAGGTGTCCAATCGCGAGGGGGGGGGGACACACATTTTTCGTACATTTCCCCTCCCTGTGCGCCCCTCGAAGCAAACTTTGCCAAATAAAGACCTGTTTTGAAAAGTTCTCATCAAGACCTTTCATTTGATACCCATATCGGCTACCTTCAATGAAATTTTTTTCCGGGGGGTCACTCTCCTATATGGGGAGACCCCCCTTAAATACCTTATAAAATCTTTTTGTAGTTGAACTTTGAAGAGATCACCACTTTACACCTGCACACAAAATTTGATGTTTCTAGCTTAAGTAGTTTCCGAGAAAAACTGCTGTGACACACGGACGGACGGACGGACGGACGGACGGACGGACGGACGGACGGACGGACGGACGGACGGACGGACAGACGGACAGACGGACAGACTGGTCGCGAAACTAGTAGGGTTTTGTAAAATTATTTTACAAAACCCTAAAAATCGAGCTCTGCTTATCAACTCGATAATAGTAAATAAAAATCGAGCTCTGCTTATCAACTCGATCAAAGTAAATAAAAATCGAGCTCTGCTTATCAACTCGATCATAGTAAACAAAAATCGAGCTCTGCTTATCAACTCGATCATAGTAAATAAAAATCGAGCTCTGCTTATCAACTCGATCATAGTAAATAAAAATCGAGCTCTGCTTATCAACTCGATCATAGTAAATAAAAATCGAGCTCTGCTTATCAACTTGATCATAGTAAATAAAAATCGAGCTCTGCTTATCAACTCGATCATAGTAAATAAAAATCGAGCTCTGCTTATCAGCTCGATCATAGTAAATAAAAATCGAGCTCTGCTTATCAACTCGATCATAGTAAATAAAAATCGAGCTCTGCTTATCAACTCGATCATAGTAAATAAAAATCGAGCTCTGCTCATAATCTCGATCAAATATAATAATTTGTAAAAATCTAGCTCTGAATAAGCAAATATTTTAAAAAATTGTAAATCACCGCAAAAAGTACAAAAACAAAAAACAAACAAAAAAAAATTTAACTGAGCTCTGCTACTCACCTCAAACAAAAAAAATGTATTGCTTCTATTTGTTTAAAATAACAATAATAATCATCCGTAAACACCGAGCTCTGCAAGTCAACTCGATTAAAATTTAAATATAAGTTACAAGAAAATGTACATAATTCCAAAAAAAAAAAAAAACTATACTATAACAATTTTATTTTTAAGCATCAAGATCTGCTAGTAGCATTATAAAAAAAAAAAACAAATATCCAGATGCAGAAATATTGTTAATCATAAGAACACATACATAATATTATTAAGTACATCAATACTTTAAATACAAAAAATGTACTTGTTATCACCAAAAAAAAAAAAACAAATATATATTTTTACATCTATTGTTAAAAACAAGAAAAACATTAAGCTCCACAAAGAATTGAAGTTAATTACATAGCAAAATATAGATATATATTAATAGATAAATCCATTATATACCACTCAAAATAATGCACCCAAAGTCAATAAAGTAAAACAAACCATGAAATTTTTTTTTTTTAATAGAATAAAAATACCACAGCGTAATCTTTAACAAACTTACAGTCGCCATAAATGTTTAATGCAACTAATGACAATCAACGTATAGAGCCAAAAAATAAATCAATTAATTTAAAAAAAAAAAAGAAAAAAAAAACAACCTACTAGTTTCAACTCTTAAAATAACATAACAATCGACGTGCGGCTCATCTCTCCAAGACTCGCCACAGACATTTAAAATCGGGGAAGATATTGTTACGCCCTAAAAGACACGCTGAACAGAAGGAACTATTCCAGCTACCATGTAGTTAAATGCCAAAGCATTTACTAAAGGTTCCTCTCTAAGTGTCTTCCGCTAAATATCACCCCAAGTCTGATTGAGATGAGTACGCCATAAAAATAAATATCGATAACATTTTAAAAAGCCTTCATTTGTCCAGTTAAGCATTTTGAGCGACCACTAAATTATCCAAACATTCATTCACCACATACGTCACCACGAAGGGGATTCCCAGCTCAAATAACACTCGGCGGAACTAAAAGCAAAAGCATTGGCTCGTGCCACTATGGACACATGTCCACATTTGTTATTGTTTTGGTTAAATTTCATCATGAATCAAGCGTCTAGAAACTCTTTCCGTATGACGAGTGATGGGATACCCGAGACGCATAATCGTTTTGTTCGTAATGTATTTTGCTATGTAAGAAACTTGCGCCAAGATTTTAAGATGTTCACCGTCAATGAAAATGTTATGAAAAGTATCGGGTTAAGCTTGAACTTGCATATGAATTTTCTTGAAGAATTACGGAAAGGAAAATTGTAATGCATTCATTAAAATCGAAAGCAAATCGTAAACAATGAATATCTTTTAAACGTACATTACCATTAGCCCCATATGAAAACACGTTCGTACGTATAAACATTTCCGTACACACATGGTTTCATATGTACAATAGTACTAACGTACAACGAACAAAGATAATTCTGTGTACACATGGTTTCATATGTACAACAGCACAAACGTATAATGAACGAAGACTATCGCGTGTTAAATTACATGAAAGTGTTAAAGGCATTTACTTCACGTTGAGTTAAAGTATTTTTTATCAATATGAGAAATGCAATATATTTGGTATTGCTATTAAGAATGTGAATTTTTTTTGCATAGTTTTTCGGGAAAGAATATTAGAGATAGGAAATTGTATGTAAAATGTTTTTGCTAGAGTAGACAAAATATGTTTAGAATATGTTAAGAAATTGAATATGTATTTGTATTGAAGACGAAGTAAAATTGTATAAATAGGATTAGTCGATGTGGAAATAAATCACTTTTTGGTCAAACGTTAAACTGGCGACTTCGCCTCTGTTTTCACTAAGTCATTCCGGCGTTAACCGCCCTAACTATATGCGTGCCTAGACGCTCTATAATTACTAGGTAAATATACACACTTCTTGGTCTAACTTAAATCGGCGAGTTTGCCTCTGTTTTCTTCCATGAAGACAATCAATCCGGCGTTGATCGCCTTAACTATATGCGTGCCTAGACGCTCTAGAATTACTAGACAAATATACAAACTAATATTTTCCCTGAAAGGAAAAAGTAGAGGCACAGGATATAGGTAAGTGTAGGGACGACAGATGATGTTGCATACAACCCATGCATAGCATCGCAGAGTCGTAACAGTATGATCCTCGAATTTCACATTTTCTCCAATAAAATCGTCTTTCACATGTTTCTTGATTTTATTCGTTGCTGGCTACTGTATTTGTAAGTTGAGTACAAAACCCTTCTGACATGAGCATAGGTCTGTCTACCCAACTTGTTAATTTTGTCCAGCTCCTTAGGCATCTCTGATAGTGAGGTAAATGCAATTTCAGAGCTTGGATCTCCGGTTACGTTGACTAGTCGGCCGAACAAGAAGTGCTCTATTGTTAATACCGCCAATTCATCGGGATCACTGGATACGAGTGTCTATTGTCAAAAATTGATCATGCGTGAGTGTTTTAACGCCAATCGCCTTCTTATGGAGTTCATTCGCCAACTTGACGAAGGCTTCCCATAAGCTTTCGAAGTGGGGGTGATCACGGCAGTATGAGTTTGAATTGGATGCTTCGTTTGGCAGTTGAGTCATTGATAAGTTCTTTAGGGTTGCGCAAAAAGGTTGCATCTTTCAGCTCCTTTAAGTGGTTTTTAGCATCAACAAAATTAGTGGTGTTGTCGCAGTAGATCATTTGATAATTTTCACTTCGCCCATTGAAACGTTTTAACGTGTTTATGAATGCTTCAGTGATCTGATTTTTGACTGCTTTGATGTGCACTGCCTTTGTTATGAAGCAGCAAAATATGGTCCAGTACGTTTTTAGAGGACTTCTTCCTCTGATTTCATGCGGAATGTAGAACGGCCCGCAGAAATCCACACCAGACTTAATGAACCATCGTGCTGGTTACACTCTGTCGCTAGATAGGCTTCCCCTAAATTTGCTCAAATATTTTAGGCCTGTGTTTTGTGCATATGTCATACCCTTGAATAGTTGACCAAGCCACAACATTTCCGTTGAATCGGCCAATACTTTTGTCAAGTGATTACTAGCAGTGCGTCGGTTCCCACATGGTTATTGCCGAAATGAATTCGTCTCATCAGTAATTTCGTTATGACTCGGTGGTAGTGCTTGGTGCTTTGCCTCAAATGGTAAGTTGGCGTTTTCCAATCTTCCACCAACTCTTAGGATCCCCCTGTCATCGATGCGAGGGTCCAAGCTTGCTAATTTCCCCTTTGGGCTTATAGCTCGATGGGTTTAAAGATCGTTAATGTCTCAAGCAAACTCGTCTTGCTCTATCCCCCTCAGCTCCACAGCCTCTTCCAGCTCCTGAATGCTCAAGCCACCAGTTTTCATGTACCCGCTGTTTGGATTAAAATTGAAAACGAGATGCATTGTAGGCAATAGTCCGCTGAATTCGGGTGATGGAGCTCATATGGCTCAACCTTTGGGTGATGAGTTCTCCTCGTTGCAGCGTGCCTTCTTTTTGATGGAAGATTTGGACACCTGTTCCCGCTTAGTCGATGTATCTTCCCTTCTATGCAGAAAGATGGGTTCAAAGAACCAGAGTTGATTTCCAACTAATCAGTCAGCTGGATTTCCTTGATACAGTATGTGACCCCTGTTAGTTTTTGGATGCTGGATACTCGGTTGGCTACGATTTTGTGTAGTGACGCAATAGGGGAAGGTAGCCATGCTAGGAGTATAGTTGAGTCTGTCCAAAATTAAATTGGATCCTGCTACTTAAAATCTTTTCAGACACATTCTGCCAGTTTTGAGCCCGATTTCGCAGCACACAGCTCCAATCGTGGGGCCGTCAGCCTTTTCATAGGAGTTTTTTTTCAACTTGGCACAGAGCAGTCTTATAGTTATTGTGCCACCCTTTAGTTGCAATCTAACATATGCAGCAGCTCCATATGCTTTGCTGGAAGCATTGCAAAAAACGTGGAGTTGTATGGACGCTGGAGTCCTGTGTGCGCATATGTGCCTCTGGATTTTGAAGTTCGTCAACTGGAGGAGGCTACTCTGGAACCGTATCCATTCCTTTTCAATGGTCTCCAGAACGTCATCATGCCAATCGAAATTTAGTTTCCACAGATCCTCCAATATCATCTTGCCTGTCACAACGACAGGGCTAATTAAGCCTAACGTATCAAGCAGATGAACGATGCCTGACAGGATTTGACGCTCCTTTACTCGCTTTAGATTCTTAAGTTTTACCATAATACGAAATTCGTCTGATGGAGGCAGCCAAATGAGCCCCAGAGTATTCATCTCATGTTCGCCTTCCGGGATAAGCTCTAGTTGCTGGGCTAGTTGGTCCTTGGGGAGATCCTTAGTGAAGGCGGGTTTATTTGCGCACCACCTGTGTAGCTGGAAACCTCCAGTTTTCAGGATTATGAGGAGCTTTTGTTGTATCTGTAGTGCCTCTGGTAGACTGTCCGCTTCAAATATAGCATAATTGACGTACATGTACTTGCGTATTGTGTTTGCACCGCCGGGACATAATGGGCTCGCTTCTGTAGCAAGCTCATGAAGAAATTTAATGGCATGGAAAGGAGCTTGTGTAAAGCCATACATGAGTATATCTAGCTTGTATAGCTTAACAGGCGCTGACGGTGATTCTCTCCAGAGTATTAGTTGGTACTTCTGGTCCTCTTTATGCATCACAAGTTACTGATACATGTGCGCAAAGCAGAAAAACATAGATAATCGATACCTGATAAGCACAGAAAAAAGATCTTCTTGCATTTTAGGAGCCATGTACAGGATCTTATCGAGCGCAATGTCCGTAGTGCTTTTTGTCGATGCATCGAAAACCACACTGGCCTGAGTGGTGTTGCTATCAGGTTTTATGAGGCAGTGGTGGGGCAAATAATAGCCAATTTTAGGTATGGTGGTGACCTTGGTCATGTGTCCCGATGTCAGGTACTCCTTCATAAATTACTGATATTCACCCTTCAATTCTGGATTACGTTCCAGGTTCCTTTCCATTGCGACAAAGCGTGTTAATGCCAGCTATCGTGATTCACCGGAAATGGTTGGTGGCTGCCTGAAGAAAAGTCTCACAATTAATCAACCATCGTTAGTTGGTTTTGCTGTTCGTTTCTACATTTCTTTGCGCCCTTTTTTCCACGACTGAGTATGAACGGATGGACGTGCTTCGAGCTCCCAGAACTGTTGTAGTTATTTCTTTAAGTCAACTTCTTCCCTTGTGGAAAAGTGACTGCTGGCAGAACTCATACACATGGTTTTTCCTGACACAATCCACCCAAAGGTTGTATTTTGTACTGCTGGCCGGTCCTGTCCCAATTCAATGCGACCAAACCTTGATCAGGTTAAAATAGTGTTCTGCTTCAATTAGAACATCGTAGAACCAGGAACGTTGAATGTGGGGTCGGTGAGCATTGTGCGGCTAGAGAGGTCTCAAGACGAGATATCAGTGATCTTTGCGGGCTGATCAGTGGTGATGTCTGGCAGTATAAACATTTCAACTTAGAGCTCATATTGTGTGACTAGTGATTTGAATTTAATATGTGCCCTCTTCTGCACCATCTTGTTGTGATTTTCGATCCCTGAGGTCATCGTAGGATCATGGATTGTTCTGAGGTTGAGGCTGCCTTTCTGCTACCCGTTCCGAAATCCCATTAATTTGTGAGCCAGAATCAAGGAGTGCTCGATATTCAATCAATTCACCATCTGCAGCCTTGATATTATAGACGACCATGCCCAGGAGAATGTAGGATTACTGTTTGTAATGTCTCTCCAGTAGAGAGATACCATAGCTGTTGTTTCGCTTGATTGAGTCAGGCCCTTTGCCCCTGTTATGTCGGGCTTGCCTTTCATGTCAGGGTGCAGCAATGTATTGTTTTTTTTTGTTTTTTTTTAATTACCTCCATTCCCTACTACTCTCTCCATCACTCTTTCTTCGTCGCACAACGCTCGTGCGATCTGCATTCACATTACGTCGCTTGGTCCTTTGTGCCACCCAGACATTGTTTAACACATCAGTATAAGGGGGCACACAATATAATGTGATCTAGTCCTTTTCGTGAACATCTAGTCCAAAAAAATCATGATCAGCTCTCAGAGATAAAAAAAATTCAATATCATACGACGCATTCAAAAAAAACTCTGAGTAACTGTCACTTCAGTATCTCGCCGACAGGGTCAAAAAGAACGCCCTAAGATACTGGGCTCATGAAAGCAGAATTACAGGTCCACGCTTCAATCAGTGCTCATTAAATGCTCCCTTAGTCTTTTCTTAAATACCACAAGTGAGTTTGCTTCCTTAACAATTTCTGGTAGATTGTTTTATCTACGCAGAGTATCATTCGTTGCATCGTTCTTTAGTCGATCCGTTCTGGCAAAAGGTATTACGAATTGATTTGCATTCCTCGCATTATATGGGTTGATCTGTGATACCTAAATTAATGGCGCTCGTTCCGATCCATTAGTTTTTAAATTTCTGTAGATAAACTTCGCTTTCTCCATAATAATAATTTGACTAAAGGTTAATGATTTTGCCAATTGGTAAACCAAACTAGTTTGAGTAAGCATTGACAGCTTCAGAATGTTTTTATACGCTTTGGTCAGCAGCCTGGATATACTGTTTAAATGTTGCTTCGCTGATTGACTCCAAATAAGTACTCCATAATGCAATTTCACCAGGACAAACGCATTTAGAACAAGTTTCTTGATGTGCATTGGAAAATCCTCATATCTTCTTAACAATCCTATTATTGGGGCTAATTGCCTTCTTAAGCTATTTATGTGTGGTAACCAGGTCATACGATGGTCTATGATAAGGCCAAGATATTTCATTTCTAGCACTCTTTGCAATTTTCCGCCGTTAATATTTAGTTCGACATCTATGTCTCCTTTGTTCTTTTGCTCAAAAACAATATATTTTGTCTTTGATGTGTTCAATACTAGTTTGTTTCCAATTAACCACTGGTGGAATTTTCCTAGATCGTCGTTGATAGTGTTCTCAATGGCAGTTTTGTCTCGTCCTGAATAAAATAGAACTGTGTCATCAGCATATATTGTGTGATATCCCGTCAGCCCACATGTATTTAGATTATTTGTGTATAGCAGGAACAAAGTTGGGCCCAGTATTGAGCCTTGGGGAACTCCTGTTTCCGTAGGTGCATGGTCGCTCAGGACATTGTTGATTAAAGTTCTCTGCGATCTTCCCTCCAAGTAACTCTTAAACAACTGCTTAGGACTACCCTGAATACCATACGATTCAAGTTTACGAAGCAAGAGATCATGATCAACTGTATCAAATGCTTTTTTCAAATCCACAAAAATTGCGATGACATAATCACCTCTGTCAAGTCCTAGATTGATGAAACGTGTGACAGAATGTAGGGCATCCAAAGTACTCTTGTTCTTTTGAAAACCAAACTGATGTTGGCTTATGATAGAGTTTTCAACTAAGAATGATGTTAATCGATTGTTTAGTATTTTTTCAAATATCTTACTAAATCCCGTCAGCAGCGCAATCGGGCGATAGTTATTCGGGTCAAGATGATCACCACCCTTAAATATAGGAACTATTTTTGCAAGTTTTTCTTCTTCCGGAAAAGTTCCATTCCTAATATGCACGTTAATAAAATTTGCCATAATCTGGGCTATGTCCTCCTTTATTATACTAATCTCATTCATCGTGATGCTATCAATGCCTGGCGCCGTATTCTTTTTCAATTCATTGATTACATTTAAGACTTCCCTTTAATTTGTTTGATGAATGTGAAAGATGGAATTTATTGCGATATTTGTATTATTTACATTGCCTGCTGAACTGGCAACGATTTCTTTAGTGATTCTTCCACCAATTGTTGAAAAAAAGTTATTCAATGAGTTCGCCGCGTCACGTGGACACGATGTGTTAGAGGGCCCATCAGGATTCAGTTGAAAGTTTTGTGATATACCCTGGGCTGAAGAGTTATCCTTTACCTCATTTATTATTTTCCATATTTCGCGGGAGTTGTCAGCCGCTGTTTCCATTCTTCTTGAGAAATATAAGAATTTAGCCTCTTTCACCAGTCGTTTCGATTCTTTTTTCGCTTGCATATACACAAACTTGAAAGCCCGGTTTCCACTGTTTTTCCTGTAGGCCATGGAAGCCTTCCTTTTTTTATTTAATACTTGCATCAATTACTTTTTTCGTTATCCAAGTCCATTGTCGACACCTGATTTTTTTCTCAATTGTAGAACATTGCTTAGCAGATATGATGATATTTTTGAGTTCAATAATACTATTTGGTTTCCGCTTTTCCAGTAACTCTCGTATGTTTGATTTAAAGAGCTCCTTGTCTAGAAATCTGAACGTTTTGTAGGTCAGCTTCTGTTTGTTCAGGGTTTGGTCTTGAATAGCAATTTTTAACACATGATGATCCAGTTCCGGCCAGTCCTCAAATATGTATGTCATGCTTTCAGCGACTTTTAAATCATTGGTTACTATATGATCCAGACAGGTATTTGACACTGGGCGAGTAATTTGGTTGTTGTTTATGATTACCGTTCCATTCGTTTTTAGCGTATCTTTATAAATCCGTGTTTCTGGTGATTCCGTTAGCACATCAATGTTTGTGTCCGCTACTGTGATTAAATTTTTTTCAGTTGAGAATAATGTATCTAGTACTGTGCAAAAATCTTGCGCATTCATACGATTGGGATTGTAGTACGTCCCTAATTTTATTTTTTTTACCTGCATGGCGTACTTCAATTATAATAACGTTATACTTTTCAGGCGTCACTCTCTTCGTAATAAAATTGACTGTATTTTTTACGTACATTGCTGTACCTCCACCTCTTCCAGGTCTGTAGTAGAATACCGCATTATATCCTTCAATATTGTAAAACCGTGCTTCTTCTGGGTAAATCCAGATTTCATTTAGAATAATCAAATCTATGTCAGGATTTTGCTGCAGGTAAATCTGAATATCACTTAGCTTATGTCTTAAGCTTCTTATATTAGCATACATAAGTGTTAAATTTGTTCCACTTGATTGATTAGAAAGATTAGCAATCATCAAATTTGTAGTCGGTGCTCCTCCTGGCGATCAATATTCTGCGTTGAAGCTCCGGACACTCTACAGAGTCAGCTCTGTGAGAATGGTCAGCATTGTTATTGTTACCAATACAGTTCGAGCACTTCTCAATCGTGCTTTTGCAGTCCTTTAGGTCATGCTTTCCTCCACATTTTACACATATTTGCTCCCCTTCACATTTTGATGTTTTGTGGTTGTATTTTTGACACTTATAACACCTCGTTACGTTGAAGTCCTCCTTCACAAGATACGATCCATAATCTATATTAATGTATCTATTCGCAAGCCTCTCATACATGCTCCCGTTTACCTGGATGATGTTCAACCACCTTCCATTTCTCGTTCGCCTTGCATGTACAAGTTCCATAGAATTACGCTCCTCTATATTGGGATTTAATGCCTGGGTCTCATTTCTTAATTCATTATTTGCGTATTGTTTTTCTAGTCCATTGATGACAAGTCTAGGCTGTCGCAATCTGGTCTAAGCAACATCATACTCCTCTTTCATTGCATCCATTGCTATATTAAGAAGCGAAGTAGTATTTTCATTTGTCGATGTTTTGATAATCGCCCCACCATTACGAATAGGCCCCATTAGCTGTAGACGAATTTTACATTTTGATGGCCTGATCCTCGATTTAAAATCCATCAGTGTTTTTTCTGATGAAGAGTGATTCCTAGGCTTAATTATAATCCCTTTTTGCGATATTGTATTAGATCGATGCACTGATGGAGGAGAAGTAGAATTTTTAATAATATCGGCATATGAGGGCTTGCTCGCAAACGTAGATTTATCTATTAATAAGGTGACATTTTTTTGTTGCATTTCGAACAGGACCATTGTCACACATATTTGTGAAATTCCCACACCATAAAAAATTGAAGCAAAGCTTATGTTTCTGTACGGTGTCTGTCCTCTTATTTGTTGAGTAATCCTTGAACATCTTGCATGAAAATAGGGGACGCGGTAGTGTACATATCACGCTTCAGTAGCCACCATCATGGTTGCTCGTGCCTTTGTAAATTTCTCCTCAAATAGCGAGGCTTTAGTGTTCAAGGCTTCTGGGGACTGAAATCTTATTTCAAGGAAGGTCAATAAATTTTCCAGAGTATCCAGGGCCTTCGGACCTGCTCGAGACTGCTTGTATAGGGTAGGGCATGAGCTGTTTTGCTTAACTTCTTGAGCAATGAATGTACGATGACCGCATCTCAATATTCCACTGCCAATCCCCGGTTCTGAAACCACATTATACACTACTTGGTTGTGTAATGGAGTCACTTCATGGGATTTGCAGACTCCACTTGCACCATTAGATGTTGTGTGAATTTTTTAAAGTAGCCATTTACCAATAACTTTTTGTTGTTGTAACGCTGTCACAGCAAATCTCAGGCCGGCTGATAGTTCCTGACGGCTACAGGCAGGTGTTGTATGCTTGCTTCGTCTCAAAGGCTAGTGACTATGCGAAACATCTTTTGAGTGTCACTTAGATCCTGGGAATGCACCAATTGCACGGGTAGGTCCTTAAACTCTATTGACTTTCGGCAACTTCTCCGCTGATGAAGGCGCTTCAACCTTATGTTGTTTGGATTTATCTTAAGTGCAATTATGGCATTTTGCAGTTCCTCTTTCACTGCTTCGTACAACTGTCGTTGCTGGGACTCTTTGTAGTCCTTGAATTCACCTCAGAGAATGTTGTTGATCTCGTTGAGTCCATGTTTTTGGCGGACTACCATGTTTACTTGAAGCTTATAACAGTGTGGCAATCACTCCATGGATTCTACTCTCGACATCAATTGTCGAGAGGATTTAGTTCCTGCGTTCAGCCGCTTAGCTACCTTATCCACCTGCTTGGACTCCGCACTTGATTGCTTGGAGATGTATTCATGAGTTAGCAGAGCTTGTAGGGCTTCTTTATAATGCTCTGTGATCTTCTTCACCTTCACGAAGTACTCATTTTGAAAGTATGAGTGCTCTGGCTTATCCATTACAAATTGTTGAAAGATACTGTCATTGATCTCCAAAAGCTCCCCCTGGCTTTTCAAGATGGCCAAACGCTGCTTGGTGTATTGTCCGGTCTTCCACTCTGCGCTGCCCTTGTTGAAGTTGTTAATGCTCTTCTCGATGTTTCTTCCAATTTCAAGTTGCAGTTTTGCTAATGCTTCCATTTTGTCTTCTTGATTCATTCGTTTGCTGATAAGCCGATGAAGTTGTCTGCAAAGGTACAAAAGAATGCCAAAGGGTCATACTACTGTATCACAAGTTTCAACAGAGTCGAAATCACGTCGGGGTCACCGATATTCCCAACAGACCACAGAATTGGTGAATTGGGAGGCCACATCGGCTGCACCTCCAGATGATACTTCGAACTAAGCCAGATCACCTAGCCGACCCCCCAAGAGCACACAGCCAATGTGGCGAAATCCCTAGATCAAGGGAGGAAAGAGCAAGCAGTATAAGGCGTGGGAATGGCATTGATTTGGTAGAAACACCAATTCAATTTTGTGGCACCCTGCACTGAGCGCCCTATGGATTGAGGTGATTGAGGGTCCAGAGAAACCCAACCAAAGACTTCCATACAATTAGCAGAATCGCCACTTGCACAGAAGCGCATTAGTCAGATTTTCTCAACCAATTGCCTCACAATCCACCAACGCCACCAGCAGTCTCACGGGCAGTAACGACGAAGGAGACTTACTGCCCATTGTCTTTATACATCACAGCCAAAACAATATATACAAAATTTTGCTTATCATACAAATTCTTATACTGCACGTTATGAAAGTTGCTTACAATAGCAAAACTATGTGAGATCCAGAAATTATTTGAATACGTCGGAGAATTTATTTGGATGTAACTTGAGACCTTTTCTATTGCAAATGAAGTTATGCTTACTGAAAATGTTATGACCAAATACAATAGTTAAAATACAATGTTTAAACTTAAAACTGATTATGATGATTGCAATATATTTGTATTATTTTGACTGACAAGAAATTTAGATTGATCTTATAGCAATTGATTTAAAATACAAAATATGATTGAAAGTTGAATACTTGCCTTAAAAGAACTCCATTTTAACTAGCCAACATTCTAGACACCAGAATCTTAAATGTATTTTTGTTATTCATAATATCTGATGATTTGGAGAGATCCAATCAAAAGTGCAGTGTCTTATCAAATATTTCAAAATTTTTCAAACGGGCTGCCCACTTACAGTGGAGTAGAGCTTAACATTTCTTTTATTATCAATTGTAGTCGAGAAAATTATCAAATGAAAGATCTTAGTACTTTCAGAGTCTGAAAAAGTTATTTTTTTCATCAGGGTGTCAGCGACGATGCAAAATGTACGAACAATATTTAAGTTCCCTCTCTACACGATTGGACACCTTTGAGTCAAAAAATCAGGAAAAATCACGATGGTAGGTCTTTGTGAGTACAGGGGCAACAAAACCTTATAATTTTAGCAATATTGAAACATAATGTTTGCTGGAGTCCTTTTAAAGCAAGAATATCTTTACTGCGCATGTCACGAAAGTTTTTATTGAATTAAATCATTCTACATACTCGTATATACATATTCTAGGTTGAAAACAAAACCCATCTGACATGAGCGTAGTTCTTTCCGCCCAACTCCTTTGTATTCATTTGCATCAGACTTTTTAATCCGGCTCCTGAATTTGAAAAAACTGGTTTAAACCAAGAGGAAATAGCCCCCGGAAAAAATCAATTTTTCAAACCAAAAAAAAAAAAAACAAGTTGTGTGGACAGAACTACACTTATGTCAGAAGAGTTTTGTACTTAACCTAGAATATGAATATGAATGATTTAACTCAAGAAAAACTTTCATGACATGCATAACAAATATATTCTTGATTTAAAAGAACTGTATTCTCACCAGCCAACTTTTTTTTTTATATTGCTAAAATTATTGAGTGATCGGAATCTTAAATGTATTTTTGTTGTTTATCTTATCTAAAAATTTGGACAAGGTTCAATCAAAACTGTAGTGTCTGTTCGATGAAAAGCCCATGTGGTAGATAAATCGTATACTCGTATGATTGTTGTCTGTCTGTGCATCTGTCCATCTTCTTGTGCGTCACAAGACGTTTCTTCAGAAACTATAGAAGCTACAAAGCTCAAACTTTGTGAAAATGTTTCTCAAAAATTTAGGTCTTATCAAATATTTCAAAATTTATGAAGGGGTGACCCTTCAACATTTTTTTCTTCAAACGTAGTCGAGCAGAGTATTAATTGAAAGGTCTTACTACATTCAGAATCTGAAAAAAATTATTTTTCACATATGTGGGTCCAGGGGGAGGCAAAATGTACGAACAATATTTTTGTCCCTCTCCTCGCAATAATCTGAATCAAAATCACAAAAGTAAATCTTTATCAGTACAAGGACAACAAATACCTCAGAAATAAAAATTTACTCAGCTCTGTTGATTACAGCATGATATGTCAATTTTACATTTTCCGCCGAAAATCGAAACAAGGCCCTTAAACTCCTTAAAGTTATGTGTTTTTTTTTTTTTTTTTTTTTTGTGGTAGGGAGGTGAAGGCATTTATGCCCGCCGAGTCTGGCAGTGTAGGACTCCCATGGAGGATACCTTTAGACTACCCACTAAACACCTGACCTGTCAATCTGAGAACCTAGCCTGGAACCGTTTGACACATTACTTCGGGCCAGGTCTCGGTTTGTTACGCCGTGGGGCGCCTTCAAGCTGGGGAGTCCCTTTCCTAGCGGGAGGGGAGAGGGGAAGAAGAATTGCCAGAAGAGCGATCCCCCAGCCCCAGCGCCCCCGGCTGCTGTGAGTCCCTTTTATATTTTAGGACTGCCCGAGCATAATGTGCCACCTGGTTCCATTTGTCAACCGATTCGAGCATCATCGCAACTATATTATCCGAGATGAGCTCTCCCGTCTCCCTGTAGAGTTCCCTTCGCAGCCTGGCCCATTTGGTACACGCAAAAAATGTGTGACAGGCATTGTCCTCCTCTCCTGGGCAAAACCGACAATCGGGAGACCGTGACTTGCCGATCTTGTGCAGGTAGGACTGAAAACACCCGTGCCCGCTCAAATGCTGGGTCAGATAGAAGTCAGTCTCACCATGCCTTCGATTGAGCCACGGTCTCACATCCGGGATGAGGCGCGCAGTCCACCTTCCCTTCGTGCAATTCCTCCAAGACTGCTGCCAATCGTTGAGCGAGCGTTGTCTCTCCTCCGGACAACCATCTCCCTCGCATCCTCGTTTCGGCGCAGGTAAATAGCGCGGCGCTCTCTAGCAAGGAGGGCGACAGGTATCACGCCTGCAATCACTCTCGCCGCCGAGTCGGAGACTGTTGGATACGAAGATGCAATTCTCAGTGCTCCTCTTCTCTGTACCTGTGCCAATCGTTTTCGGTATACCTCTTTGCTGAGAGCGTCGCCCAATACCTCTGCTCCGTACAGTAGCACTGACCCTACAGCACTCATCAAGAGGCGTCTTCTTGATGGGCTGGGTCCCCCTACGTTGGCCATAAGTCGACTCAGGGCCGATATTCCCGAAGCAGCCTTCTCAGCCGTTGCCCTGATTTGCTCAGAGAAACTCATCTTCGAGTCGATCAGTAGCCCCAGGTACCTCACCGCTGGCTTCGATTCGATCTATATATCTCCAATACTGATCATCCTTACTCTAGGGATTCTCTTTTTTGTCAAGATGACCACTTCGGTTTTCTCCAGTGCTAAACTGAGCCCGCGAGCAGTCATCCAGTCCCTCACTCGGCGCATTAGTATACCTAGCCTAAGTTGCGGTTGTCCAACGGTGCGTCCGGCGACCAGAGCCGCAACATCATCCGCATAGCCGACCAAGCGCGACTCATTTGGCATCTCAAGTCTCAGTAGCCCGTCGCAAGACACGTTCCACAGGTCCGGACCAAGGATAGATCCCTGGGCAACACCCGATGTAATTTACATCCTTCGTTGGCCCTGTGTCGTGTCGTAGAGCAGGCTTCGGTCCTTTAGGTAGTTCCTCAAAACCCGGATTAGATATTCTGGAACTTGTAAAGAGTTATGTATGTTTACATAAGACCTTCATGCGTACGGAATTCGATGAAAATCAAATCATAATCAAGTGGGCTATCGCCATTTCAATTGTATGGAATTATAATTTATACAAATTTCAAATTGACCTAGGTACTCTTACTTTCTTTAGGATTTCATGAACATATGAGTAATAGTGTTTAATTTGAATATGTTCAATTGGCTGAGCACTCCGTCAAATTCGTTAAGCTGAAAAAAATGGCACCTGTTATGCACTTATAAATAAAACTCTGTATCTTTAAGATAAATTTGAATAATTTCTCTTCTTATATAAGTATTGGATGAATAATTCAAGTCATCGATTCATGCCATCAGAAAACTTATTTTGAACTCTATACTGGTTACAAAGCCCTTCTGGTAGGAGCACACTCCTGTTTACAAGAGTTGTTTCGCCTCTAAATTGTATGTGCTCATGTTTAGCCATTCATTAAAAAATTCAATCAAGCATTAATAGTACAGGGCTTTCCAATAAGAGATGTTATTTTGAATGGATCTTGCGATTTAACACCTTGCGACTTCTTCCTTTGGGGCCACGTGAAAGAGAGGATCTACGCCAACAGCCTAGCGTCGATTCAAGACCTCAAAGATGGAATTCGTGAGGCTATCGAGGACATAGGGCAGCCACTTTGCAATTTGGTTATGGAAAATTTCATGAAAGGGATATGGTCCTGTAAGCGTGGTCGTGGTGGTCAGTTGCCTACAGTTATTTTTCACTATTAACGACATACCTTCTACTTTATAATAAAATAAACATTTGGTCAATTATATTAAAATAAGGCATTATTCTTTTAATATTAAAATAACACTTCTTATTGGAATTGGTTATGGAAAATTTCATTGTCCTGTAAGCGTGGTCGTGGTGATCATTTGCCTGATTTTATTTTTCACTTTTCACGGCATACCTTCTTCTTTATTATGAAATAAACATCCGGTCATTTATATTAAAAAATGGCATTTTTCTTTTAATATCGAAATTACACCTCTTATTGGCAAACCCTGTATGTACCTTAAATGTTGAAGGTTGAGGAAGAAAAACACAATTTGATTCAATCTTCTCATTTAAAATAGCCGCTATTTTGTTTTGCAGTTACTGACGTCACTAGTTGAACAAATCCTGAAAGACATTCATGCTACCTATCATTCCTGAAACATTCATGCAAATCCTAACAATTCTGTTGTGTTCGAGTCGGTAAAAAGCGCTCCATAGCCATATGGTCCCATAGTATTGTAATCAGCGCATATTGTTGCATAGGAATACAGCAAAATGCAAACCGCTATTTCTACATTACATACTATTCGATATTTTTGAAACTTTCAGGGCATATAACATAGCAATTTGCGAATCAAATATTATTGTATGTAAGGATAGCAGTATGGTTATATTCAAGAAAATGTAAATTTGATAAATCATTCTGTTACTAACGAAGTTGAATGAATTTATACTTCTGACGTATTTGTTGTTTGGTACTCATAAAGGCCTATATTCAAGACTTTTTTTAGATTTTTAAGATGGATAGTGTCCAATTTCGAGTGGGGAAGCGGTATGTGAACATCTCGTACATTTTCCCTTCCCCTGCCGCCCTCGATACTGACAAGATAATTTTAAGCCTTGTTTTGAAAATGTCTCATTAAGGTCTTTTCGATGACACCCTACTCAATTACCACAGTGATTTTTTTTTAAAGATCACCCACCTGTATGGAAAGACCACCTTAAAATTCTCCGAAAAAAATTTTCACTCAAAAACTTTCCAGACGTCACCGCTTCTGACCTTCCCACAAAGTTTCATGGCTGTAGCTATTACAGTTTCAGAGAAAAACTGCTGTGGCATACAGTCGGATGGACGGACAGACGGACACAGCTTGTGATTTCAATTGGGTTTTGTATATTAGTACAACCCCCTAAAAACGGTTTTCTGTTAAACTGGTTACTAAGCATGAGTGAATGTGGGACGCTAATGGAGCTGGACTTAACACTGTCTTGCATAAAGTTGTTTTTATTTGTCCTTCTGTCTCTCGATACCAGACCACATGAGTCTCCTTGGTTCAACACCGTTGTCAACAGGAATTCTTGTGTCATGTAGATCTTGAGTTTTTTGGTGCGGTTAAGAGGTAGATGCTTGAATGAACTGGGTTCGTTCTTGGAATTCATTTGTTGGAAGTATATTAATAGATGAATTTGATTGTTTCAATGAACGGATTACAAGCCATGAACACATTACATCGACCTTTTTTGTGGCTGTCTCTATGTTATAATAAATAAATAGATTTATGAAAAATAAAATTGAAAATTCTAATAAATGTTTTTTACGGTCTTGGGTCTTAATGCTGGTTACGGAGTTTTGCACTACTGTAATGTCAATTCTTTATGAACTATATAAGCTTACTTATGAAAATTCTTTGTGTGTAGCTAAAAAATTGAGTTGCTTTTTAACAATTTTTCTGAAAAATAAGTAGGGAAGAAAAATGTTAGAAGAAGGTGGTTTTGACGTGTTTACGGATTCTCGTTTGGCCATCACTCTTATAAGATACACACCGGTGATGGCGACCACCGTAAAGATGAGAGAATTATTTTTACTGTGTTCATGTGAACTCAATATGGCTTTGTAACTACGAATTATGTTTAGGCTAATATTCTTTTGTAAGTACTTGTCCTCGCTAAACTTTTTGAATTAAGATTTCACCCTTTTTACATCAACTTAATGTAAATCTATAAAACAATTTTTTGCTTTAGACTCCGATAGCTTGAAATTACTTATGAGAATTTTTTGTGTGCTGCTACATAATTGAGCTAATTTTTTAATAATTTTTTGAAAAATTATTGGAGAAGAAAATGTTAGTTAGCATCGCCGGTATATATCTAATAAGATTGATGGCCTGGCGAGAATTAGTACACACTTCGAAACCACCTTCTTTTAACATTTTTCTTCTCTAATAATTTTTTGTTATTTTTTCCGTTGCAGCAATATAGCAATGGCAGATTAGGGAGACAGACATCAAGTTTCAGATTCGTCAGATGCTCCTTGTGAAGGAGATTTATCAACTGAAAGAGAATTCACAGAAATTATTTTTCATGACGTGCCTGCTCTCGATTTAGAAAAGATGAGAAATATGCTTCAGAGGCTTATGAAGCAAGTTTCACAGTTACGTATAGTAATGAGCTTGAAAAATTAACTTCATCAGTTGGTCATTCTCTTCTGTTTCTCCATCAACTATCTCTTTTCTTGTTAGTAAAAATAAATTCAGGGTTACTGAGCCTCTAAGTAAAAATCAAATTTTGTTTTGATGCAACCAATCAGACTCCACCGATTAATGAATTTCTCTGTAGGATCGAACACTTCCGTTGATCAGAAGATGCCGATGACGGGTATTGGACAAACAATATCCATCGTTGTTTAGTTGGTATCATCATCAAACATCGAATATTTCTTGTTCGTTTCAACCAATAGAGTTCAGATTTGGAAATTTTACAAGCTATCGAAAGAAGAAGGCAAGGTCCTCAAGGGATCATAGATGACTATTTGTCAGTTATTGCTGATTTAAACTTACAGCGAGAACATCCTATACCTGACAAGGAATTATTTCACAAAGTGCTTTCCAATCTAATTCCATTGATAATGAAATTATTATTTGCAACTAATTTTCACACAAATTAAGAGTTGCAAACCAAGGGTAGGGAAGCAGAACTCTTGTTGAAAAAGGTGTTATAATAATTCTATGTTACCATCCAAATATCATACTTTTGAATTACATGATATTCCTGAAGAGGAACAGATTGAAAATAATATTAAAGCGATTGATGGTTTAGTTGAAAACAGAATACTAAAATGTTGGAATTGTGATATAACCGAATATAAATTTCAAGACTGCTTTAGTACAACTCGGAAATTATTCTGTTATAGGTGCGGATTTCTTGGTGTCTATCAACTAAATGTATTAGATGTAAGGTAAATGAGGTGAGAGGTCAGTAGAAACCTCAAACTGGTTCTCAGTAAATGTTTTTTTATAAAAATCTAAAGAATGATAATAAATTTAACCATAATGATTTAAGCCCTCATCAAAGTTCAAAAATCAAAACTCTGTGTTCAGAGCTGTGAACGAAAAATTAATTATGAGATAGTTAAATCTCAAATTTTTCGCAAGTCTAAAGAAAACAAAATTTCTCGTTTTACAAAATAGTTAAGGGCTTGCAGCAGAAAAGAACTAAGAAAAAAATAATCATTGTTGAGAGCATTGTACACAAGGATTTCAGACCCATCGCTAAAGTATTTTTCGGGTCTATTTCAATAGAGGGTTTACTTGAAAGCGGAGCTTCTATTATTCGTCGAGGCAACGGTTTCGAAAAAGTCCTGTTTAAACTGGGAACAACTTTACAATTAGTGAATTTTACTTTTTTCTCTGTTGGAGGCTTAGCGCACTCTGTCATCGGTAAAATTTTCTCAAATATTGCCTTTCAAAATTAAACGAAGCGTTTTAAGATATACTCGTATGTAGTACCAACATTATGCCAGAAATTATATTTGGGCGTAGATTTCTGGACGGAATTCAAATTGGCCCCAGAAACTATGGAATCCGTCAAGTTCAGTTCCATTGAGCCTAAATTGTATCCAAAACTTTATACTCTATCTTTTGAAGTACCTAATAGATTGAATAAGTTAAGGACGCTTTTCCTTCTTATGAAAAATTGGGTTTGGGTTAAATTACATTAGAAATACATGTAATGGATGTTAGTGGTGCTGCTCTTATCAAGCAAAGGCACTATCTCGTACCTTCAGCCATCCTTAAACTGATGTATGGAGAAGTAGATCGAATGTTATCTATGGACATGACAGAAGAAAGCAACAGCGCATGGAATTTCCCTATAGTATTAATTAGGAGACCCAGCAAAGATAGACTTTATTTGGATCCCCGCAAGAAGAATCAGGTCACCAAAAAAAATGCTTATCCTCTTTCTCACATCGATGGATTACTAAGCCGGTTGCATAATATCGAATATATCTCTACGATTCACCTAAGAGATGCCTTTTGGCAGATTCTTTTAGAAGAAAAGTCTCGTGAGAAGACAGCTTTCACTGCTCCGAGTCGACCTCTGTATCACTTCAAAATGATGCCATTTGAGTGGTGGAATGCAATTCAACGCATGTTTTGACTAATTGATCAAGTTATGCAACCTTTTTAACCACTAGATCGAGACAGAGTTTCAGTATATTTGGATGATATATTGGTTGCCACACCGACCTTAAATCTCATTTACTTTATAAAGTTTCAGATTTTTTGCAAAATGCTGGACTTGCAATAAATGTATCTAAATGCCATTTTCGTATGAAAAACGTAAAATACTCAAAATCCAAATCCGGCTAAACTTATGGCTGTCAAAGACTTTCCTACCCCAACTTCAGTCAAACAAACCCGAAAATTTCAGGGCATGACTGGTTAGACGCTTTATTCCCAATTATGTATCATTATTAGTCCCGATTTCTGACTGCCTCAAGAAAAATTCTAAAGGATTTCATTGGATGGATGAGGGCGAAATCGCTGTTAGTAAATGGAAAGAAGCCATACTTAATGCTGCAGAATTACATCACCCTAACTTGACTAGGCTTTTTATTACCCAATGTGATGCAAGCATAACAGGAGTGGGTGGCTTACTGGTGATGGTGTAGAGAGGCCTTTAGCGTATGACTCACAGAAGTTGAACGTGCCTCAACGTAGTTTGAAGTTATCACCAATTATGCAAGTTTAAAGTGGCTTACGAAACAGAAGGAGTTAACTAGTAGACTAGCTCGATGTCCTCTCAAATTACAGCCGTATGAATATAGGAAAGATAGTCTAGTCGTATATTTTGTGACGAATCATTCCTTGGCAGTGTTATTTTTGGTTTTGATCTGAATTCCTTACAATTTCAATAACCCGAATATATATGGAACAAATGAATCAAGTATCTCAATCTACGGAACTACTTCCTGATACCGTTGTTCATGATGTCTTTGTATGGAAAAGAGAGTATACGGTTGATTCAGATGAAAGTATTACAGAATCCAGATAGAAGCTGTGAATATCAAATTCATACTCACTTACCTTGCTTGGGAAGGCACATTGTCCACATTTGTTGGCACAAGGAGGCGTAGCAGCAACATTCACCCACTTAACACAGAACTATTATTGGCCGGGAATGACAAGTTGGGTTTCCAAATTTATTAAAACTGGTGAAATGTGTAAAGCCGTAGCTTAACGTTCATCAATTAACGTTATTAAAAGTCTTCTTTGACCTTGGGAACGATTATATTGATCTTTTGATCCTTATTCATGTATTAAACAAGCTACGTCAATTTTGATAGTTCTTGATCGTTTTTCTAAGTTTGTTCTGTTGAAACCTTTAAAGAGAGCTATGGCTCAGGCCATTAAAAAGCATATAAAGCAAAAAGTTTTCCATATTTTTAAGAACTCCGGACACTCTGTTATCTGATAATGGATCTCAGTTCGTATCGATGAAATTCACTAAATTGTTAGAGGAATACGGTGTGAATCATTTTAAAGCTGCCTTGCATTCACCTCAAAGTCATGCTTTAGAGAGAGTCAGCATGACAGTTTTAACAACCATACGAGCCTATATCAAAGAAGATCACAAAATTTGGGACCAATATTTCAGTGTGGTGGGTTACGCTCTGATGTTTGCTCATCATACCTCTACCAAAATACACCTTTTAATGTTCTGATCGGTTTCACTATGGTTACTTGTAAATACGACGTAAAAACTTCATAGAAAATTAAATATTATGAAAAAAGTGAATATTTTCATCTAGACTAAATGGAAAAACTCAAGTAAAACTCTCTAAGTATACGAAACATCAACTGAAAGCTTAGGAGTGATCCATACATACGTATAATAGCAAAACAGTTTGGCAACGAAATTTTGCCACAAGCAACGCTTCCAAAAACTTAAATTAAAAATTAGCTCATAAATTTCTGAAGTCTCCTGTAATCGCTAAAGTTTAAAATTCTATTTATACTTTCGCAAATGCAGACGGAAAAACTATAGACAATTTTCATGCCAAAGATGTACGATCAGGGCATTGAATTCGAGGTTGCTATTTTTCAACTGATTTAAAAAACAGGTAAACATAATTTCATTCTTTTTTGAGTCTAGATCATCATCTATGGGGTGACAGCCCAAGCTGGGCCTTGGCTTCCAGGATTCATCTCCTCCAATCATCGCGTTTCATTACTTTTGGGTTTTTATTCCATTCTTTATACATGGCCCATCCATTGCAATTTGCGTAGCCTTATGCATGATGAAATAGGTGGATCATCAAACAGTTCATACAAATCATCGTTGTAATGCAGTTTCTCCACTCTGTTCTTTGTTTTACTGGGCCGTAGATTTTCTAGAATACTTTGCATTCAAACACACCAACTGCCTTTTTGGATTCGCTCGTTAGGGTCCATGATTCACTTTCATACAACAACACAGGTTTAACTAGTGATTTGTAAATACGAAGTTTATGTTACTTGTGCACAAGTTTGAATCTTAGAATAGGAAGTACAGAGTAATAGGCCTTATATGCGACGTTTACCTGGCGTCCAATCTCATCGTTTTTGGTGCCAATAGTGTACCCAAGGTTTCAGCTGATGTCTTCCTGATGATGTGTTCCAGTGCAATATTAAAAAACGTTGGGGCAAGTACATCCTCTTGTTTTAAGCCTGATGCCATTTTAAACATGTCAGTTAGTTCACCGTTTACCTTTAATTGGGACTCTGTGTTTAGAATCGAGACTTTGACCATGCGGACTAGTTTTGTTGAGAAGCCAAAGTCAAGCATTATTTTGAAGAGCGCATTTCCGTCTACACTTTCATATGCTTGTTTGAAGTCTACAAAGAGTTGATGCACGTGAATGTTATATCATCGAACGTTTTCGAGCAGCTATTTCACAGAGAATATTTGGTCTATTATAGACCATCCACTTTGAAGGCTTCCCTAATACTCTCCTATAATGCTTTCAATTCAGTACGGCTTTAGTGTTTCTTCTATGATGTTGGAGAGCACTTCGCGAGACGTAGACAGTAGAGCGTTGCCTCTATAGTTCTTACACTTTAACTCGTCCCCCTTTTTGTGTACAAGACATATTAACCTTTTTCGCCAGTGCCCTTGTAACTGCTCCTCTAACCATACTTTGCATATTAGTCGATGCAGAATGTTATTTTGATGGGGACCCCCAATCTGGTGCAGTTTTGCAGGTATTTCATCCATTTCACGAGCCTTATATTTTCTGAGGTCCCGTACTGCTGCTTATATTTTGTCTTTGGTTGTAGATAAGACTGGGATCTCTTGCTCTGCTTTTGGAATGTTCTCAGATTCAGTCGTTATTTGGCATGCTGTGAATAAATTCTGGAAAAACTGCAGCCATCTGTTTTAAATTTTGACTGGTTTGCCTATGATTGCTCCCTGTGCACTTTTTTGTGAATTGAAACCATTTCTAAGTTGTTTAATAGGGGTTACGCCAATTTGACCACATGTCGGGCCATGTTTTTGTTTATCTGTTGAAACTTAATGTTTATGGTCAGTCGTTTCTTTCTTCGACACATTTTTTTATACTTCACGTAAAGGGTTTTATATTGTTCTTCTTTGATCTGGGTTGGTCAGTGGATTTATTATTTGTGCACATCGTTCCTTTTTTTAATCGCTTCCTTGTTTTCTTCGCCATACCAGTTTTTCCTGCCTTTCTTTGGCTGATGCCCCAAAACCTCTTCGGCTACTTCAGTTACTGCATTTCTTACTGTCTTCCACATGATTTTGATGTCATCGTTTTTTTTTCCTGACTGGGGAGATATTTTGGAGCAATTTTTCAGCGCAGATATGTTTGTAGACGATACTGAGCTATCATTTAGCTTGTGTAACTGGTACCTCGGAATAACGTAGGCTCCTTGTTTACAGCTTTTGGAGATGCGGCATTGGAACTTGACCATTATAAGTTAGTGGTCAAAACAACAAACAGCGCTGCGGAACGAGCGCGTATCAAGAATGCTGATGGTTTCTCATTTTTGTATACAAACACAATCAATCTGGTTGTATGTGCAACCGCCTGGGGATGCCCACATTCTTTTATGGATATCTCGGTATGGAAAGTATGTGGAGCATTGTCCGTTGTTACTGGTCGCTGCGTAGAGGCTGTATCCTCCAGTTGTTCCTAAATATACTGTCTCTTTGTCGGTTTTTTTCATTGAAGTCACGCAGAACAATTTTAATATCATTTGAAGGCAATACATCAACAGTGCATTCCAGGCTGCTGTAAATTCATCCTTGATTGCCTCTTCCTTATTTTCTGTAGTCGCGTGACAATTGTCTAGCCATACATTAAAAAATTTTATCTTGATACAGATCACACAGATCCTATCGTTATGAGTATGAAGTTGGTGACAATTTTTTTGAATGTGCTGTCAATAATTAAAGCCACTCGAAATTCATTGCTTCATTACAATTTTCCGCTTTTAAAGGCGGTATGGCTTTGCATGTCAAATTTGTCTTTACCAGGCAATCTGGGTTTTTGCACTGTGAAAATATTTATTTTATATTTCCTTATTTCATCGAGAAGTTGTCACAGTGCACTTGGTCTTTTACACGTTGCGATAGTCGTTGCCGTTTATCCAATCCGATGCGAGGCTGTTGTGTTGGTTCACTAATAATACTAAAAAGGGCCTTGTCAGCACTTCAACTTAGTCGGGTTTTGGTCTACAAACAGTATTTTATTTCCCACATACCCGCCGGCTAGAGTACCTTCTATCCACCATCTAACGACTAATGCGGCCTGTTGCACAGGAGAAATTGCCTGTGTGGAGCTTTCGGTCCCCCATCGTATGCGTTCTCAAGTAATGGATAGTAGGGTAAGCTAGCGGGCTACCCTGCGCGTATGTGGGAAATAAAATACCACTCACAAACATACAATCGACCAAGTTGAAGTACTGGAAACACTGGATTAGTATTTACAAATCATGGAACTAAGACAACAGCCTGGAATTGGATTGGATAAACAGCAACGAATATCGCCACGTATAAAGGACTATCCTTTCGGAACTTAGAATGTGAGATCATTGAACAGACCAGGTGCATTGCGACAATTTCTGGATAAAATCAAGAAAATATCCTCGCAGTTCAGGGAACCAGATGGCACGATCAAGACATAAATATTTGACATGCAAAGTCATACCATCTTCAAAATCAAAAGATCGCAGTGAAGCCTCGAGCTTTTACTTATGCTATTGTAATAACTAGCATAGGCTCACTTGTCAACGTCCCTGGTCCCGGAACTCCTAGACACGACAAACAAACAGCCTCAGTTGAAATCCATGAGCCAATGGATCTTGAAGAGGAAGGACATCGAGAGATCTACACACGAGTGCATATATATATATATATATATATATATATATATATATATATATATGTATATACACCCATACGTATAATATATATATATATATATATATATATATATATATATATATATATATATATATATATATATATATATATATATATATATATAAGTTAAGAAACACGGTGCAATTTAAGTTTTAAAAAAATATATTTTTGATTAATTCGGCACAATGTCTATCTTAAGACTAACTTACAATAGATTTAATTATTAGCATTACACCTTTCCTCACGTGGCTCTGCTGCGTGATCTATTGTCAGCGTCTAGACGAATTCCTGGATGTTGGTTTCGAGTATCGCGTTGAACCATGGGAAGAAGTTGTCGATGGTAGCAGGTGTCAAGTGGCATATGAGAACAATGTTGAATTCGTACGTGGGAATGGATTTGTGGAGTTTGCAGCTTTTCAGGTTTCATGTTAACTCTTCCCCTCTTAGGTTGAACGTCCTCGTTCAACTTAGAAAAATGGGATGTTGTAGATGCTTCCTTGAAGTTGATTTGGTCTGAGGATAATTGGATGCTGTTCATTGCGGACTTCGGGATTCGGTAAGTTTGGAGTTGAGCTTGGTGGTTGATCCTGATTCTCCTGGGTCTCGTTTGCGTTCGAGGCGTAGGTGTGAATGTTGAGGTGAGTTTGTGTTTTTTTCCTGCGTATGCTCGTTAGCTTTACGACAATAAGGATAATCAGGATTGTTGATAGCGTTCCATAGTTGATTATACGATTGATGTTTCTCTCTGCATTCAAAAATCTGATTTGCTTGGTATTGTTTAGATGAAGTTCCTTCATGAGCTCGAGAGACAGGATTTCTTCAAATTCGTTCAGCTTGGGATCTGTTTGAAATAGGGGTGGTATGAGTTGTACGCTGCTTTGCTCCTGTGCCACAAATTTTTGGTTTCTTATTTCGATTGAAGTATTTTCGAATTTTATGAGATAGGTTCCATTTAACGTATGAGGTGATCCATTAAAGACAACTTTCCCATTAAAATCGTTTAGAAGTACTACGCCTGGCGAAAGTTCCTCCACAGGCAGGATATGATGGGCGTTTGTGCTATTGCAGATCGGAGTTTGGCCATGTAAAAAACGCGGTATGCAGGTGCTGTTGCTTAAATCTAATAAATTATTCCTTTTACATATTGTTAATTCGTTATAGGTTTTACATATTTTAATAATTGCAAAGTAATTTTTTTCATGACTTATTATTTTGTTGAAGTTCAAATTAATTATTGTGTTATCCCTTTTTGCAGGTTTAACTACAAATTCGTCAAATTTCACATTCGATACAATTGGAACGTTAATTATATAAAATATGTGCGTGAGATTTTTCGCTATTCTTGGGGTTGCAAATTCCAATACTTCTTCAATGTTGTTATATGGGATGTTTGCTTTGTCAAAAACATTAAGAATAGTTTCTATTTCAAATTTTGATAACATATTTGTATTAACTACTTCTATTTTGGCTAACTCGAAGGATCTTACGATATTCAATAAATCTTCTTTAATTATCTTAATCTTGTATTGTGTACTTAGAGCTAGTGTGTTTTCAAATACATCTTCTTTCTGTAGTATATTTAATATTTTGTTGGTAATATTTGTTATTTTATTTATACGTTCGTTATGCTCTTTGTTAATGAATATTTGTTTGTTATTGTTATCAATTGTTTCTTCAATTTTTCCTTTTAAAATTACAAAATCATCGTGGTCGGGATTGCCAGCTATCCATTTTATAGCTGATCCCAAAAAATTCAAAGATCGCTTTTTTCTATTAATTTCGATATTGTCCAAGAGGTCATAGATTTGGGATAATTCATGTTTCAGGAGGGGCTGGAAAGGGTTTTCTCTAGGAATTTTCGAATCGACAAGGGACGTTGTTTCAGATATAAATTTTTTGTAATTTTCCAATTGAAAGATGTGGATCAGTTTGAAGTTTCCAATTTGAATTCTTGCTGTACCAGTCTTGATAAGGACGAGCTGTGAATTTGTATAATCCACCACTTGCACTTGAGCGCTGTAAACCGTAGTGAGCATCCTGAAATGAAATTGAATTTCTTATATCACTTTTATGTATTTTCCTTCCCGTTTGAGTTATAACAAATGTCGGTTTATCCTCCTCTACAATTTCCTTACGATATCTGGTTGTGAGCTTTGTTCCTAATCGTTTGTTGTTTTTAACATAAATTTCTTGCCCTACGTCGTAATTTTTTATCGGTTTCCTGTCTTTATTATGATAACTTAAATCTTTTGCTTGGGTTCTTTTGAGTTTTTCTATATTTTCTGTTCTAGATTTCTCCAGCTGTTCTGGGTCAGTGGAGACGATTCTACCATAAAAAAGTTCGATTGGTTTTCTACCGGTTGCACTATGAAAGGAACAATTGTACTCGTAAACAGATCGTTCAACTAATTCACCAAAGTTCCGGTGGATGCCGTCGCTTTTTAATTATCTCATGAGTTCTGTAAGAGTGCGGTGGAACACCTCTATTTGGCCATTGACCTCGCTCTTATAAGCTGGTGTTTTGTAGACTTCTATGTTCAATTGGTATTGCATCATGAACATAATGGAGGCGGAGTTCAAGGCTGGTTCTCTGTCTACTACCACACATTTGGGTACCCCGAAAAAGAAAAGTAGTTCTCGCAGTGGCCCTCTAACGTCTTCAATTGCTCTGGATTTCAATGCCCTGCATTGGGCAAATTTTGTAAATTTGTCAATGGCTGTGAGCAGGAGTTGTCCTTCGGTATGGTAAATATCGATGTGAAGTATATGACCTGGGAACTCGGGGATTGGCGTTGGTTTTAGCTCGGGATTGTTAGGGTGGCGATCATACTTATTTACCTTACAAGTAGCGCATTGTTTCACAATAAGCTTGATCTTGGATTTCTTCGATTATTTGGAGTTTATTCTCTTTCGCATTTCTATGAGCCCTTTTGTGAACTTTGAGTATTATTTCGTTTTGATCTGTCTCATTTGGTACATTTTGAACTTCCTTCTGGGCGAATCGTATACGGTAGTTACTAACATGAAGAGGGTAGATTTCTTGGATAATAGCCATAACACTTGCTGTTGTCTTTATTCCGTTTAGGAGAGTCGGGTTTAGGTATCGTTTGAATATTCCTATCAGGATTTCTTTTGTGTACTGAGTTTCTGTGAAGATGTGTTTGGAATAATTGGGGAAGGGTTTTTGAATTTGATGGCTGGTGTGAGTGTCGATATTCAGGATGAGTTGATTACGGAAAGCGTTGATAGGCGCATCAACGGAGTAAATTAGATTATGAGAGGAACTATTATCGCTGTGGTTCGTTGGGGTCATACTATTAATTTTCGTACTTTCAGGAATTCTAGAGAGGGCGTCGGCGACTACATTTTCCTTTCCAGGCTTGTACTTTAGTTCGTAATTGTATTCTTCCAATATCGCCTTCCACCTTTTCATTTTCGCATTTGTGTTTTTGTTACTTAATGCGCAAGTTAGTGGTTGGTGATCGGTGAAAATTTTTACCCTACGAGCGCCATAGAGGAAATTTCTCAGTGAATTCAAGGCCCAAATTATAGCGAGCATTTCTTTCTCGTTTGTTGCGTAGTTGACTTCCGTTTTATTAAGAGTCCTAGAAAGGAACATGATTGGCCTTTTTTCTTGAGATAAGACAGCTCCTATTGCATGCTGCGACGCATCTGTTGTGAGTTCAAAATCTTTCTGGAAATTTGGGAATGAGAGCATTACATCTTAATCTTATTGAAAGCATCCAATGCATCAGCTCCTAATTGGATTTTTATTTTACTAGACATGCTTTTGGGCGCGCGACCTTCTTCCCCTCTTAGAAGTGAGGTCAAGGGAGTAGCTAGCTTAGCGTAGTCCAAAACAAATCGGCGGTAGTAGACGGCCATTCCAAGAAAGGATCGAAGTTCCTTGAGAGTTGTGGGTGGAGGATAGTTGACTATAGCTTGAATTTTTTGGGGGTTTGTCTTGATTCCGTGCTCCGATACAACGAAGCCAAGGAACTCTACAGAGGATTTCATAAACTCACATTTGTTCATTTGCGCTTTAAGGTTTGCGCTTTCCAAGGTTTCAAATACCAGATCCATGTTCTGAAGATGTTCGTCCTCGGTTTTTCCGTATATGACAATGTCATCAATGTAGACTAAGCATCTGATGCCTATGTGTTCCCTCAGGATGTCATCAAGGGTGCGCTGAAATATTGCGGATGCGTTCATAAGCCCGAAAGGGAGACGGGTGAATTCGTACTTTCCGTTGTTCACGGAGAATGCAGTTTTTTTCTGTATGAGTAGACTTGAGAGGAATCCGCTCTTCAGATCAACCACTGTAAAATATTTATTTTGTCCTAGGTTAGCCAGTATTTCATTTATTTCGGGGATCGGAAATCTATCGGGAATTGTTACTGAGTTTAGTTTCCTATAATCAATAACAAGCCGATACTTCTTTTCACCCGACGCATCCATTTTCTTGGGGACTACCCATAGTGGTGCGTTATATGGAGATCTAGAGGGTTTAATAATTCCGTCTTTTAATAATTTCTTTATTTCCTGATCGACTATTGGTTTGAGAGCCATGGGATAGGGGTATGTTTTTGAGTAGACAGGAGTATCGTTTGTCGTTCGGATTTCGCCTTGCACAGAAGTGGTGAATGTGAGTTTTTCATTAGGTTCACCGAAGAGATTTGCATGCTTGTCAAGAACGTTGAGCAGTTTTCTCGTCTGCTCACGGTTAAGATGGTTAGTCCTCAAGTTAATATTGTTAACTGATTGAGATATGTGCTGCTTAAAAGCTATCCGCAAACTGTTGTTAATTGTGAAAAAATCTTCGGCAGTGTGAATGACGGCATTCAATTCCTTCAGACTGTCATTCCCTAGAATACCGTGAAATGATTTGAGGCTTGGGAGTAAGAAGAATTTTTGATTGGGCGCTGAAGGACCAAAAAGATTTATGATTGCATGGTGTGTAATCTTGATGTTTCCTCCTACGGAGTTTGCAAAAAATGGATTAACATTTTCTATTGGATTTTTTACGATACTCGACTGGATATAATTCTTATTTGATCCAGTGTCTATGAGAAATTTTAGAATTTTTCCGCTCTTCGTTCTATACTCGAAGTAGGGAAGCGGAGAGCAATTTAGCCTAAAAAATGGATGTCTTGAAAGTCTCCTGCTGGTTCTAAAATGTCATTTGCATCTATTTCTTGTCCTTGGTTATAGGACTCGTCTCCTAGGTACTCTACAAGAGATTGATCGTATTGAGTGTCCTCGTTAAAAATGTTCTGATCGTAGTCAGTGGGGATAATTTGCTGTTCTTCATCTCCAGATGGTTGTGGGACGTATTCGACTGAATTAGTGGCAGGATCAAGGCTAAGAGTATGAAACGTGCGTTGTTGTTTATGGGGACGTTGTGCCTGAAATGAAGATGATCTTTTGCCATCAAATCTTTGTGGAGGTCTGTTTTGGTAATTGATATTTCTACAATGAATCGACTGGTCAACCTCCATGGGTTCAGAACGTGGCAAAGGTTTTGGTGGGAGCTGGTTCCTTTGTAGAGGGCCAATATTATTTCTTTGTAGGAATGGCTGGTAGGAAAATCGTTGCTGATTATTGAAGTTGTTGTGGTTGTATTGTTGATTTCGTGGGGGTTGCGAAAACTCAGGATAAAAGGTACGCCTGGGGGGAAGAGTGGGTGGATTTTGATTTGTCCTTTGCCTTGGAGGTAGAGGTGGTTGATTTTGATGCATGGGTATCCGTCGCATCGTATTATTTTGATGCGATGCATGTTGGGTTCTATACTGGACATTTTCTAGCTTAAGGCAAAGATGTAGGGCTTGTGGCAGGTCAACAGGTTCCTTAATGCTAAGCAATCTGGGTAAGTCACCTCTTAGTCCCCTTATGAAAGTATCTAGGGCCTTTTCTCGGTATGCACGCACAAGCACGTTCGTTGCCTCCATTGACATATCCATACATGAAATTTTCGTTAATATTAAGGATAGGTGGTTGTATACGGACTGATAGAACTCTTGTACCGTGTCATTGCCTTGTATGAGGCAGGTCATCTGGTACTCCAGTGTTCCCAAATCTCGCTTATCCCCATAATGCAGTGTAAGGCATCGTGCTATGCGACCCCAATTGA
This sequence comes from Odontomyia ornata, assembly GCA_963969285.1. Taxonomy (NCBI): domain Eukaryota; kingdom Metazoa; phylum Arthropoda; class Insecta; order Diptera; family Stratiomyidae; genus Odontomyia; species Odontomyia ornata. The sequence continues at coordinate 218,729,671 of OZ017738.1, read as the reverse complement.
GGGGCGTATTATATGATTCTAGAGCCACGTCTGCCTGTCCTGTAATTTTATTACGGATAACACTTAGTATCCCGTAATATTTCGGTGTACCCTTCAGGTTGTTATAAATACGAAGGATACGCTCGACACTTTTCTTCCAAGAAGAAAACTCCCCTGGGGTCCCTGAGGATTCTCTAAGACACCTTACAACATCTGGAATTCTATCCATATCTGCCCAGTTTCCGGCCTGATCATCGTCAATCTTTTGATCAGCATCCAAGTGTGGGTCAGCTGGAGGATTAAGAAGGGAATATACTATTTGAGGGCAGTCGCGTGCCACTATGCCAGAAATTAGTTGTTCCAAGAATCTTGGATTATCCTGCGGGCCAGCGGCAGGATCTTCGTTCTGATTTGGGTCTATTGCACCAAGTCTAGCCGGTCTAACTAAATTTTCATTCCTTGCCATTTTTTGTGTGGAGATTGTAAAGAATGGAAAAATGGATGAAAAACTGAAGGGATATGACCACTGAACAGGCTTTTGAAAATTAAAAATGCATAGAAATATTTGAATGTATAAAAAATTGCACTGGAAAAATTGAAAAAATCTACTTACAGTAGTTGATGCCTTTCAAATTTAAATATTTCACACGCACAATTACCTATTTTTTTTTTCATAACTTTATCTTAACTTTTTTTTCCTAGTTGTGAACCAAATTATTTAATATTGCGCTTGGTTTCACTGTTTCACTAAATTACTTAACCTTGCGCTTGGTTTCACTATTTTCTTTCTTTTTTTCACAAAATGTTCACTTCTATACTTTTATTTATTCAAAATACTTTGAATTCTTTTTGAATATGATTTTCTTTCTTTCTTGATTTGCTTTGTAGCACGATTAATTAATTTTTCGAACTTTTCTTATTAATTCCTTCTTTCTTGTTATACTAATCACCAATCTTTAACGACTTTAATTCTTTTACTTGCAAATTTCTAAATAAATTCAACTAAATTTCAATCAATTATATTCACTTATTTTAACACTGTTCACAATAATTTTTAAAAACTATCTTACACTACAAACGCGAAGTGGCTGCTGATCATGGTCAGCTCCTTTTTGCTTTCCGCTACTCGGGGGCCTCGTTTCTTCGCGCTATTGCACCGATACAATAAGGACCGCGCAAAACTACCTTTCGTCTATTCAGGGAACTTTCGTCGTTAATCGCGAGACACGTTAAGGACCGCGTAAAACTACTTTCGTTTTATGTCCTGATAACTTTCGGCGTTAATCGCGGGTCCCTGCTCGGGCACCAGTTAAGAAACACGGTACAATTTAAGTTTTAAAAAATATATTTTTGATTAATTCGGCACAATGTCTATCTTAAGACTAACTTACAATAGATTTAATTATTAGCATTACACCTTTCCTCACGTGGCTCTGCTGCGTGATCTATTGTCAGCGTCTAGACGAATTCCTGGACGTTGGTTTCAAGTATCGCGTTGAACCATGGGAAGAAGTTGTCGATGGTAGCAGGTGTCAGGTGGCATATGAGAACAATGTTGAATTCGTACGTGGGAATGGATTTGTGGAATTTGCAGCTTTTCAGGTTTCATGTTAACTTATATATATATATATATATATATATATATATATATATATATATATATATATATATATATATATATATATATATATATATATATATATG
>OZ017738.1:218700488-218722988 GCA_963969285.1 Odontomyia ornata | reverse complement strand
AGTATCAGAAGGAGCGCCCAGAAAAGCGTACGCCACAATACTTGAAAACCAGGCTCGAAAGTTCGAGCGAGCTCTGGTCGCAGTTTGATACCACTGACGAAAGAATAAGGTCGTTGGTGTCAATGGCAACAAGCCACCCTTATTTGCTAATACTTACTATGACAAAGTGAAAACAGCAGACGGTAAAACTGTTCTAGGCATTAAGGAGCTTATTGCTTACGTAAACGAGGAGAGTATGTCCAAAGAAACTACAAAAGATACAGCTGACGATGGCGGCGAAGGGCCGTCCAAGTCGGTAAATAAGAAAGGTGAAGCTCCAAATGAAAAACTCCATCGAGCCATTAGAAGGCAAAAGGTGATGATCACTTCGTTGGAGAAGACAGTAGAAGGTATTGATATCACGGATCAGCCAATACAATATTACGATGTGAAAATTGAATACATCAAACAATTGTGGAATAACCTTTATGATGGTAACGTGTCGATAGTAGAAGCAGTGGATGAACCCAAATTATTTGGTTACGACCTGCTGAAATATTTTGAAATTGAGGAAAATTTCAGAAAACTCTAATTTTCTTAAGCCAAAGGCGTGACGAATTCAAGAAGACGAGAGCGAATATAGAAACTAAAATCCAGCCAAAAGGTCAGGCTTTCGTCAAGTTGCCAAAAATTGAGCTACCAAAGTTTGATGGCGACTATTTAAAATGGCAACAATTCAAGGACTTGTACATACAAATGGTGCACAACCAATCCATTGCCAACTCACAGAAAATGTGGTACCTAAAACATCTGCCTTTGACCAGCGATAATTATGAAATTGCGTGGAGCACGCTAAATCGTCGCTTTGATAATGAGAGACTCTTGGTGAATGCTCTGATAAAAAAATTGATCTCACAACCCATCGTGGAAAATAACTCATCGACTGCATTACGTCACTTGCATGATAGCACCAAGGAATGTATTGACGGCTTAGAGAATTTAGGCGTATCGGTGCAGGATCATTGGGATCCCATCATAATGAATATTCTTTTGAAGAAAGTTGACGCAAGCACGCATGCATCGTATGAGCAATCGTTGTCATCACCAAAAGATCTGAGTCTGTGGAGAGGTTTCTAAGTTTTGTTGAGAAACGATTTCAAGCTCTGGAGACGCTCAGCAACCCTAAAATTAAAACCAACGATCGAGCGAATAAACCGACAGTGTTGACTAGCAGTGAGCCGGGCGGCAAATTAAAATGCATAATTTGTGATGACAAGCATCCAATATATTTTTGCGAACAATTTTTGAAATTAGGAACTTCCGAGAGAAACGCTAAGGCAAGACAGTTAAAACTTTGTATAAACTGCCTGAAGATAGGTCATTATTACACTGCTTGCAGTGCTAGAGGGTGCGCTAAATGCAATAATCGACATAAATACATCTCTCTAAACCAATAGACACGCCGGGTCCAAGTTCAAGTGACAGCGATACCCAATCCATTCCATCAGTTACGAATTCCGCTGCGCAAACAAAGAAACTACAAGGTGGATATGTATTTCTTGGGACCGCGATGGTAAATGTATTTGACTGCAACGGAAAACCCACTATTTGTCACGTACTTCTGGATTCTGGTTCTCAATTGAATTTCATGACAGATCGGCTGCGCAGAAGACTTAGACTAGAGAACTCCCAAGTTAATTTGACTATTTTGGGAAAAGGAAACGCTCAGCTGAAAGTAACAGATAGAGTCCAAATCAAACTAACATCGCTTTCTGGCAACAACTTTACATCGGAAGTAGAAGTCTATGTCATCAAATAAATCGCTGCTCATCAACCACAGTATTACATTAAAACAGAGCATTGGGAAATTCCGGAAAACGTGACTCTAGCTGATCCGGATTTTAATCAACCCCAAAGGGTTGATATTTTGTTGGGAGCGGAGCTATACGGTGAATTAATTCGGTATGGGCAGATTAAATTAAATGAGGGGCTCCCATCCCTACAAAACACCACTCTTGGCTGGATCGTTCTTGGAAAAGTAGCAACACCAGATTATAATGCTCCGTTTTGTGGAATCACCAACATTGAATTACAAAATCAGCTCCAAAAATTTTGGGAGCTTGAGGAATGGCCGCAAAAAATACCAACGCTCTCCACAACAGATAAAAAATGTGAAGAATTTTTTGAGGGTACAACGGTTCGCAATACAACGGGACGGTTCACTGTGAGTTTACCCATGTTGAGTGATGCCCGGCTGTTGGGCGAATCAAAGGGTATTGCCTTCAAACGGTTTTGCAGCATAGAAAAAAAATTACAAAAGGATGCGAATATTTACGAACAATATCGACCCTTCATACAAGAATACATTGACTTAGGACATATGCGCGAAATTAACGCCGGAGAAATATCGCAGCCTTACTGCTTCCTTCCGCATCATTTTGTACTAAAACCGTCAAGTAGTACCACCAAATCACGAGTTGTTTTCGATGCCTCCGCAAAAACATCAAATAATGTGTCCCTGAACGATCTTCTGCTGAAAGGGCCGAAAATCCAAGATGATTTATTCTCTATTCTATTGCGTCTCAGAACACATCGCTACGTCTTCACAGCCGACATCGTGAAAATGTATAGACAGATATTACTAGCCGAAGAAGATCGCAATTTACAACTAATCATGTGGCGTAATAAATCAGATGAGGCTATTAAGTACTATCAGTTGTGTACAGTGACTTATGGTACAAAGTGTGCATCATATTTGTCGACCAAATGTCTTCAGCAGTTGGCAAAAGATGGAGCAGATCGATATCCTTTGGTCAGCAAATCCATAATAGATTTTTATGTGGATGACATAATGACTGGAGGAGATGATTTGCAGGAAGTAGTGGAGACACAGACCCAAGTCCAGCAATTGTTACAGGAGGCCGGCATGCCGTTACGGAAATGGTGTGCAAACCATCCTAAATTAATTGAGAACATTCCCAACGAAGACTTAGAAATTCAGCTTAATTTTGCTGAAATAGAGGATGTTTTTGCGATAAGTACAGCTGACAAACTCCATAGGACCATCACAAAGTGAAGCATTTCGTCTGAAATATCCCAAATATTTGATCGTCTTGGACTAATAAATCCCATTGTGGTCAAAGGGAAGATATTTATGCAGCAGTTGCGGAAGCTTGATTTAGGATGGGACGAGAAACTTCCTTATGACCTACGATGCAGCTGGCTAAAGTTTCGAGAAGAACTAAACAAGCTTTCAGCACTTCGAGTCCCAAAGCACGTGCGTGGTAGAGGATGCAGTAGTCCCTTGCAACTTCATGCCTTCGCCGATGCAAGTGAAAAAGCGTACGGCACAGCGATATATATCAGATCACGAGATAATAATGGAAAAATTATTGTCAGATTGATTTGCGCAAGATCTCGAGTTGCTCCTGTAAAGACAGTAACCCTACCAAGACTTGAACTTTGTGCAGCAAAGCTAGCCTGTTAAACCGTGAAGCACGTCGTCCATGACATTAACATCAAGTTCAACGAGATATGGTTCTGGACCGACTCAGAAATCGTCTTATCATGGCTAAGAAAAGGTCCCTCCAACCTGAAAACATATGTGGCATATCGCGTGAGTTCCATATTAGAAAATCAAAGCCGGAAAATTGGAGACATGTAAGCTCGACCGAAAATCCAGTGGACATTGTTTCAAGAGGATTTTATCCGGAGCAATTGATTAACAACGAGCTTTGGTTCGAGGGCCCCAGTTTTCTCTAACAAAGCAAATCCAAATGGCCACGATTCGCAGAACCGAACTGCTGTTTGATAGAAGAGAAGAAAACAACAAAAGTCACATTAACAGCAACTATAACACATGAACATCCGTTGTACGCAATTAATCATGGTAATTCATTCGGGAAGCTAAGACAAGTCATGGCATACGTTTTAAAAGCCACAAAATTGTTTCGAAAGAAAACAAGTTCCACACAACAATCGTTTCTAACAGTAGAAGAATTGAATGCTGCAGACCTTGTGATTTTTAAGGAGCTGCAATACCAAAGTTTCAAAAGTGACTTAAAGGAATTAGTAAAGAACAAAGGCGTCGCTGCTTCAAATAAACTTGCCAGTTTGGCCCCGTTCGTAGATGATGGTGTTATACGAGCAGGTGGAAGACTTCCAAATGCGGTCGTGAGTTATGATACAAAACATCCCGTTTTAGTTCCTGGAGACAACCCCATAGCACGATCGCTTATGACGTACATACATACGACCAACCTTCACGCAGGACCATCAGCGTTACTTGCAATTGCGCGTCAAAGATACTGGATACTTAAAGGCAGAGACCTAGCTCATTCAGTGGTCTCGAATTGCGTAATTTGTACACGTCTTAGACCACGATTTTGCGTTCAGCAAATGGGTGGATTACCAGCTGATCGCATACGAGAAGCCCGACCTTTCCTCAACTGCGGCGTGGATTTCTATGGTCCAGTCTACACCCATTTCAAACTTCGAGGAAAACGAAAGGAAAAAAAATATCTTGCCGTGTTTTGTTGCTTCGCCACCAAAGCCATTCATATTGAAGTGGTTTCTGATCTAACCACAAAAGGCTTTCTAGGAGCTCTGAAGGGGTTCATCGCAAGGCGAGGAGCCTGTGAAAATATTTAGTGTGACAACGCTGGAAACTTTGTTGGTGCCGAAGGGCAACTACGAGAAGTTGAACACCTTCTTAGCAATATATCGTCCTCTGAACAGATCGTCAAGGCTTGCACAGAAAACTGAATTCGTTTTCATTTTATTCCGCCAAGGTCACCACACTTCGGAAGCCTTTGGGAAGCCGCGATCAAAAGCACAAAAAATCTTCTCCGTAAAGCACTTATTTCGTTTGGACCCACTTATGAAGAAATGTGCACAATCTCATGTGAAATAGAAGCCATCCTGAACACTAGGCCGCTTGCACCATTATCGTCTGACCCTAATGATCTTACACCTCTAACACCTGCGCATTTTTTAACGGGAGAACTAAAAACAAATAGAATTACAACACATGCAAATGCAAATATGTCAATACAATCGAGATGGGCCCTTGTAAGTCAAGTCAGGAATGAATTCTGGAAAAGATGGAATCTCGAGTATCTCACAGAACTACAAAAAAGGGTAAAATGGACTACGACGCATCCTAATGTCAAGGAAGGAATGTTAGTAATAATAAAGGAAGACAACATTCCCCCTTTGAAATGGTCAATGGGAAGAATCGTTGAGCTGATCGTCGGAGCTGACAAGAAAGTCCGAGTAGTTTGGGTGAAAACTGCAACCGGAGTCTTTCGTCGTGCTATTCACACACTTGCTCCCTTACCCGTTGAACTACAACTGCCACAAATGTCAATAACGTAGACGACGATAACCGAACAGAAGCTCTCCGCGATGCTATCCCTACCTCTGCATCTGCTTCCCGGAAAAGAAAAGGCGCAAATGCTACTGCATCATCATTGAAGGTAATGTTATTATCATTACTATTGATACCCGTTCTGTCTACCCCCGTAAATTCAACTGAGCTTGTACAGATTGTAGAATTCAAACACAATGCAGGCGTGTATCTTGGAAAAGCAAGCCTTACATCAGATAGTTGGCACATTTTAACCTACTCTGATCTAAAATCCTACTGGGCCACTGTTAGGGTAGCTAGCAATGGCATTAAGTTACTCAAACAATTATCTAGTATTATTCACTACGACGATCACTTTAATCAAATAATTGATCAATACCGGCACTAACTTGGGCGAATACAAGAAAATAGCTTGCTCGTCGCCAACGACACTCATTCACCACCCTCAAGAAGGAAAAGGTCTCCTTTCGATATCATTGGTAACATTGCGAATAAACTATTTGGCGTGCTCGATAGCTCATACAAAGAACACATGGCCGATACTATCACCAAAGTGAAAGGTAATGAAGAACACCTTTTAGGATTAATCAAATCGCAAACATCCGTTATCGAAACCATCATCAACATCATAAAAAAGGATGAAGAGCAACTGCACAATCAAACGCAAGTAGTCAACAAGTCGTTCTTCGAAGCCTTTGAAAAAATCAAAAACCTGAGTGCAGAGTTAAAGCAAAAAAAGGCAGCGCAAACTTTTAACACCATAGCTGTATTTGTAGCATCCCTGCTACATGAATGTCAATACGTACAAGATGCAGTCATAGCTTCAATAACCGACTCTCAGCACGGCAAAATAAATCCACTGATAATATCGCTCAAACAGCCTCAGGAGCAAACTAGTCTGATCAAAGCTCACCTACCTGCAACAAAATCTTTACCATCTACCAACGGGACTATCGACTTCTTGTTAATATACAGATCCCTAAATATACATGCCTCCAGGCTCAATGACTACATCATGTTTGAAATTGAGATACCACTGATATCAACGGAGAACTTTGATCTGTTCCGAATCATTCCAGTGCCTCATGCAGAAGGTGAAAATCTATTTAAAATCGTACCCAGGAGCCCCTTTATAATGTCGAATGAATATCGAGATCGTTTCTACTTGGCAACAGAACTAGAATTCAATAATTGCAAGCGGATAACTAAATCACGTACGATATGCCATCAACATCAGCCAATAATAAACTTTACACCCACCAATAACATCTGCGAGCTTCACCTATTCGCTGAAAGCCGAGTAACACCTTCCTGCCCGAAAGAAATCAGTACCGCAAACAGAATGTGGACTCAACTACATACTCCAAATAAGTGGATTTTTGCTATGAAAGAGGAGAATGATTTTGACTTCCTATGGAACGGAAACATTATTCGGAAAAATCTTAAGGGTTCCGGCTTGCTTATCATGGATAGTCGCTGCAGCATGATAAACGCCAACACAACGTTACTCCCTTCTACACAAGGACTAACATCGAAAGCTATCACAAAATCATTCTATCCAAAAATCAATATTTCCTACAACGCGATTAGTCCAGAGGTGATAAAATTCAACCCAGCACATATTACTCAGCACCTCGATCAACTGAAAAACGTAAGCAGCGCACTACAAAGGATAAACGCCAGTATTAGCTTAGCCGATATTCAGCCCCACCATTTACACTCACTGAAAATAAGCTACACTACAATAGGATGCCTTGTTTCATTTGTATTATTCATTATAACATGCTATTGTCGTCATGAAAGAACAGCAACATCAAAACGGAATATTGCCGGGGCGCAGAAATTTGATTTTGAAGTTGCGTAACTTCAAGGCGGGCAGCATGTTTAAACGATAAAAAAATTCTAAAAATAAGAAATTGTAAACATTGCATAAGAATCGACGAGTGTTCTTGTTTTACCGCGTAGAACATTGACTCAGGCAAAATAAATAAATACAAATGAGTCAATGCTCTACGCGAACAATTAAAACGTGTAAGCAATTACGATACCTTGAGCTTACTCAAGAAAGTTGCAAGCTATCATAATTGCATTTGATTATTTTATCTTTTTTTTCTATGTAAGCATGCTTGATACTTTAAGCAAAATAAATAAATATTGTACAAATGAGTCAATGCTCTATACGAACAATTAAAATATGTAAGCAATTATGATATCTGGAAAAGTTGCCAGGTATCATGACTGCAATTAATTGTTCTTGTTCGTAAGCATGTTTGGTACTTTCACCTTTCCATATGAATATGAAAAGTACCAAGCATGCATTTTCAATCAATAATTATTCTGTACAGTAGTAAAATTATCTGTTGTAAGCATTCATGGTACATTGACTTTTTTGAAGTAAGGTGCAAGGTACCATGAATGCAATTTAGCTAACATCACCAACATTTTGTTATAAATTGAAACGATATAGAATAAATTATCATCAGTTGTGATCTAAAATCCAAGTGTAATTAATGTTGATAACAGTTTTTTTTAAATTTAAAGTGAGCTTGAATTTCTTGGGTAAGTTACACATTGGTCCGTCTTCTTAGGAAACCTAAGGAGACGTATATTATATCGTTATTCTCCTTGTGCACTAGAGGTACCTAGTGCAGAACGATGCGAGAATTATGGTTGCACATAGAGAGACCTATTTGCAGCCCAATTCTATTTTTGCTTTGACTTGTCCTCCTATAAGGCTTTCCTGTTTTTTCTTTCCTCCTTTGGCACTAGAGGTACCTAGTGTGAGAGGGTAAAAGAATTTTGGTTGCACATAGAGAAACCTATGTGCAACCCAATTCTATCATATTGAGTTGAATTGCCAGAAAAGGCAATTACTCAGATCTGTACTAGAGTTACCTAGTGACAGAATCCAAAAAGGGTATTTTTACGAATAGAGAAACCTATCCGTAGAAATTTATTCCTTTTTAGGGTTTTGTAAAATAATTTTACAAAACCCTTCTAAAATCGCGTCCTGTCTGCCCGTTTGTCCGTCTGTCTGTCTGTCTGTCCGTCCGTCCGTCCGTGTGTCACAGAAGTTTTTCTCGGAAACTACTTAAGCTAGTAGCATCAAATTTTGTATGTAGATGTAAAGTGGTGCTCTCTTTAAAGTTCAAGTACAAAAAAATTTTATAAGGTATGTCAGGGGGGTCTCCCCATATAGGGGAGTGACCCCCCGAAAAAAAAATTTCATTGAAGGTAGCCGATATGGGTATCAAATTAAAGGCCATGATGAGAACTTTTGCTTCGAGGGGCGCACAGGGAGGGGAAATACACGGGAAATTTGTGTCCCCCCCCCCTCGCGATTGGACACCTGTGATCCGAAAAATCTGAAAAAATCAAGAACGTAGGCCTTGATGAGTACAACAACAACAAATACGTGAGAAGTCGTAATTCACTCAACTTTGTTAGTAATAGTATGATTTATCGATTTTATGTTTTCTTGAATAAAATCTTAACGGTACCCTTAAATTCTATGAAATTCAGTACACAGATGATTATTTATAAGATTAATTAACTCTGCAAGTTTCATAAAGATTGAATCATATTTAGCGAAGTTATAGTGGTTTGAATTTTCCTGTATTACTATGGAACAATATGCCCCGCATGTATTAGTATGGCAACATATGGCTATGGAACAACATGCGCTTTTTACCGACTCAGACACCACAGTTTTGCTAGGATTTGCATGAAAATTTCAGGAATGATAGGTGTCATGAATACTTTTGAGATTCAGTTCAGCTAGTGGTATCAGTAATCGTAAAACAAAATAGTGGCTGTTATAAATGCGAAGATTGAATAATTTTGAGTTATTTTTTCTCAACTTCAGCGTTTAAGGTGCATGCTTTGAACACTTGATTCAATTTAATGAATGACTGAAGATGAGTACCTACAATTAATACTCATAAGTGAAACAAGTCAAGGAGGCGGGACGGAGCTTCTAGCAAAAGGGCTTTGTAACAACTCTAGGATTCGAAAAAATTGGCTATTAATCGATGATAACAGTACAGGAGAGTGGCCCCTGAAAAAAAATTCATCAAACGTAGCCGATATGAGTATGAAATGAAAGTTTTCATGGGAGCTTTTCAAAACAGTTCTTAAACTGTCAGTTTTTGCTTCAGTGGGGCACAGGGGGGAAATACATGAAAAATGTGTTTCCTCCCTCGCGAATGGACATCTGAAATAATTATCAAGGGAGATATTTATGAGTGTAACAATAACAAAAACCTCAGAAGTCTAAATTCGTTCAACTTTGTTAATAATAGTATGATCTTCGAATTTCATAGTTTCTCCAATAAAATCGTCATTGACATGCTTCTTGACTTTATTCAATCTGGTGACTGCATTTTGAAAATTGAATACAAAACCCTTCTGACATGAGCGTAGGTCTGTTTACCCAACTTGTTTATAAAGTTATTCCGTTTAACTTTAATCTTTATTTCCCCATCATATCAACTCTATCCTCTTACTCTATTTTTAAGTACAAAAAAATAATATAATGCTAATCTTAACTTTCTCACTAACAACACTCCATTCATTAGGTCCCATTAACAAAATTACATTCGATACTTTTCCCTAATGACACCTAATTCTTTCCCACATACTAACTAATTTTATTCATTTGCTCCCACTAACAAATTTTATTTGGCATACTAGCAAAAATTCATTCACGTTCCCCTACTAACGACTTTCATCTCAATGCCCATTAAGAAAGTTGCATAGTTGAAGTTGCGAATTCAATGCATGGGAAATCAACAGAACGTGGCTTCGTTGGTAGTGTTTTGGATTCTCGACCTGGGTCCACTGGGACGCTGGGTTCAAGTTCCCTGAGCGCAGGAAAACCCTCTTTTTGGTGCATCGGCAAAAGCGATTGTTTCCGTATATATATGACGATTTGCATCTAACCAAACCCACTACAGGCGAGGAGTTTCATGTGGTGCGAAACAAGGCAGCGAAAAAAGCGGCCAAAAAGCTACTCCTAGAAAAAACAGACAAAGAGCTCAACCACGAAAAGAACAAAGAACCCCCCGATATACCGCAGAAAACAAAAAGCAAACCGCGGCGCAAACCCTTGCGAGAGGCACTAATGGCCAAACCTACGCAGATGTCCTCCGTGAAATTAAAGGAGCGGTCAAGCCAGACGACACCAAAACTGCCATCAAAGCAGTTCGACCAACCCGGACCGGTGGCCCGCTGGTGGAATTCGGGCCAGAGGCCACAAACAAAGATGCATTCCGTGACGCGGTTCAAAAGGTTCTTGGAGATGCGGCAACGGTTGCCTCGCTCGAACCAATGGCCACCCTGGAAATCAGGGACCTCGACGGCGTCACGGACAAAGCTGAAATAGAGGATGCCATTAGGAGGGAGTTCCCCAGCTTAAGTGAAGTCAAGGCAAGATTGACACGTGAAAACACAAGGGGGCAACGCATGGCTATTGTCGAACTAGCTGATAAAGACGCCCAGCAAATCCTGGCGAAGGGCAAAATTAAGATAGGTTGGGTGATCTGCAGGATACGGAGAAGAGCGATCCCTACCCGCTGCTTCAGATGCTTCGAATACGGACACACCGCGTATGGCTGTAGGGGACCCGAGAGGAGATCTCTGTGCTACAAATGTGGTGAAACGGGCCACATAAGGAAGGAGTGCACGAACGAGGCAAAATGCATTCCTTGCAAGGATGCTAAGCTAGCACCCGGCGACCTCAAACATGAGCCGGGGACAGGGAGATGCTGGGTTTTCAAGGAGGCCCCAACTAAAGCCAAATCGATACTCAAATGATCCGTACCCTGCAGGTCAATTTGCACCGAAGCACAAACGCCCAGGACCTACTTGAGCAGTTTGCAAGGGATAAGAAAGCTGACCTGCTGTTGCTGAGCGAGCAATATCATAACAAGGACTCGCAAGCGTGGTACCCTGACAAATCTAGTACCTCGGCCATCTGTGTTCGAGACAGCGCCCGCCTTCAGGTGCAGGGCCATGGACGCGGGGATGGTTTTGTGTGGGTGCGGTGTTCAGGGATAACATATTTCAGTGTTTATCTGACGCCTAACGAGGCAATCCGATCTTTTCGAACCAAACTCGATGCCCTGGAAGACGCTGTCTCGAACACAGAGGGCCACATGCTGGTCGGGGGAGACTTCAACGCTAGAGCCATTGAATGGGGTATGCCACAATCCGACCCAAGGGGAAAGCAAATCTTGGACATGGCGGCCAGAACAGCGCTTTTTGTCCTAAATACTGGTAACACCCCTACTTTCCACCGCTGGGGTTGCGTAGGAACCATACCCGATGTGACACTCGCTTCGGAGTCCCTGGTACCTAGAGTACACAACTGGCGAGTACTAGAGGACTACTCGGCTAGTGATCACCAGTATATAGCGGTTGAGATTCACGACAGTGCCACTCTGCGTGCATATGCCCAAACTCCAATCCTCGGATGGAGGACTGGGAGGATGGACGTTGAGAGGTTTGCTGACGCCCTTACGGCAGGCGCACCGTTGCTGGGAGCTTCACCAGGGAGTGGAGGGCCTACAGCCAAGGACTTGGTGAACTCAACTATGAGTACCATCAAAGCTGCTTGCGAGTCTTCCATGCCCCGTCGGAGACCCCGACACGGTATGCCTCCAGTATACTGGTAGTCAAACGAGATCGCCGAACAAAGAAGCGAGTGTCACAAACTTCGGCGAGAGGCCCAGCGGGCGCGAACGCGGGAGGAGGCAGACACTAGGCTAGCAGCATACAGGTCCGGCAGGAAATATCTTCGCAGGCTTATTAACAAGAGCAAGGCCCGATGCTGGCAAGACCTCGTGGACGATGTAAATAGGGATCCGTGGGGCATTGGCTACAAGCTGGTCATGGGGAAACTTGGTGCCCTACGGAAGCCTTGTATACATGACGTGGAAAAGATGGACGCGATAGTGCGGGGACTCTTCCCCGCCCATCCCGTCCGTGTTGACGCTGTCCATGGTGAAACAGCAGTCGAGTGCCCACTCCTCACACAGCTGGAACTGGAGGAGGCAGTCCTCTCCCTGAAAGCGAGGAAGGCTCCAGGTCCAGATGGTGTTCTAGCTGAGGTTTTGCAGCTCGTCTATCACCATTGTTCTGACTTGCTGCTCAGCACATTCAACGCTTGCCTACGGGACGGGGTTTTCCCGTTACGATGGAAGGTGGCGAGGCTCGTGCTGGTCAGCAAGGGGAAGGGAAATCCCGAATTGCCGTCTGCATACCGCCCGTTATGCATACTACACACGGCTGGGAAAGTGCTAGAGAAACTCATTAAGGGAAGACTCACTGACGCGATTCGTGCTGCTGGGGACCTATCTCCTGGGCAGTACGGCTTTAGAGCAGAACGTTATACCATTGATGCGATTGCAGAGGTGGTGAACGCGGTCCAAAAGGCAGAGGCATATAGTCGCACCAAGCGACGGATCGTCCTGTTGGTGACACTCAACGTCAGGAATGCCTTCAACTCCGCTAGATGGGTGGATATTCTGGACACGCTGGAAAACTCTTTTCGAGTTCCAGAATATCCAATGCGGCTTTTGAGGAACTACCTAAAGGACCGAAGCCTGCTCTACGACACGACACAGGGCCAACGAAGGATGGAAATTACATCGGGTGTTGCCCAGGGATCTATCCTTGGTCCGGACCTGTGGAACGTGTCTTACGACGGGCTACTGAGACTTGAGATGCCAGATGAGTCGCGCTTGGTCGGCTATGCGAATGATGTTGCGGCTTTGGTCACCGGACGCACAGTTGAACAAGCGCAACTTAGGCTAGGTATGCTAATGCGCGGAGTGAGGAACTGGATGACTGCTCGCGGGCTCAGTTTAGCACTGGAGAAAACCGAAGTGGTCATCTTGACAAAAAAGAGAATCCCTAGAGTTAGGATGATCAGTATTGGAGATATACAAATCGAATCAAAGCCAGCGGTGAAGTACCTGGGGCTACTGATCGACTCGAAGATGAGTTTCTCTGAGCAAATCAGGGCAACGGCTGAGAAGGCTGCTTCGGGAATATCGGCCATGAGACGACTTATGGCCAACGTAGGGGGACCCAGCCCATCAAGAAGACGCCTCTTGATGAGTGCTGTAGGGTCAGTGCTACTGTACGGAGCAGAGGTATGGGGCGACGCTCTCAGCAAGGAGGTATACCGAAAACGATTGGCACAGGTACAGAGAAGAGGAGCACTGAGAATTGCATCTTCGTATCCAACAGTCTCCGACTCGGCGGTGAGAGTGATTGCAGGCGTGATACCTGTCGCCCTCCTTGCTAGAGAGCGCTGCGCTATTTACCTGCGCCGAAACGAGGATGCGAGGGAGATGGTTGTCCGCGAGGAGAGACAACGCTCGCTCAACGATTGGCAGCAGTCTTGGAGGAATTGCATGAAGGGAAGATGGACTGCGTGCCTCATCCCGGATGTGAGACCGTGGCTCAATCGAAGGCATGGTGAGACTGACTCCTATCTGACCCAGCTTTTGAGCGGGCACGGGTGTTTTCAGTCCTACCTGCACAAGATCGGTAAGTCACGGTCTCCCGATTATCGATTTCGCCCAGGAGAGGAGGACAATGCCTGTCACACATTTTTTGCGTGTACCAAATGGGCCAGGCTGCGAAGGGAACTCTACAGGGAGACGGGAGAGCTCACCACGGATAATATAGTTGCGGTGATGCTCGAATCGGTTGACAAATGGAACCAGGTGGCGCATTATGCTCGGGCAGTCCTAAAAGATAAAAGGGACTCGCAGCAGCCGGGGGTGTTAGGGCTGTGGGATCGCTCTTCTGGCACTTCCTCTTCCCCTCTCCCCTCCCGCTAGGAAAGGGACTCCCCAGCTTGAAGGCGCCCCACGGCGTACCAAAACGAGACCTGGCCCGAAGTAATGTGTCAAACGGTTCCAGGCTAGGTTCTCAGATTGACAGGGGAGGTGTTTAATGGGTAGTCCAAGGGTATCCTCCATGGGAGTCCCACACTGCCAAACTCGGCGGGCGTAAATGCCTTCACCTCCCTACCAGAAAAAAAAAAAAACGCTATCCTCGTTATGCAAATCGTCATATATGCAAAATGGAAATTGTTGCGGTTGTCAATATGGAAAAGATGTGTGGGTAGCCGAATCGCAGTGTAATGAACTTCAATTATGTTACCCAGATGTCGCAGCGGTAATTGAGAATGAAACGGATTGGATTTTTGGATTGGAGGGCATTCGGTTTTGGGTTTTAAAAAGACAAGGTAGTTATTTGGCGGTGTGGAGAAGATTTGTTTTAATTTGGACGTTGGACAAGGAATTGTAGTTTTAAAGTTGAAAAGTGCTTTTAATGTCGTCAATGTGAAAGTTGAGAAGTGATCTTAGTCTTCAAAGTTGAGAAGTAATTTTAACCTTGAAGCTGGAAAGTGATTCGAATTTAGAAATTTGGATTGCTGGATAGAGATTTAAGAATTAGATGGTGCTGTGGTTGAGTGATTTGGATGCGTTAGGGGAAAATATTTGGGTGGAGAGTTGGGATTAGCCGGGATTATAATGACTAAAAGCAAATGGTGCGGAAAGTAAGGGAAGGCGTTGAAGAAGAGAATTATTTTTATTAGTAGTGACCGATAGTGAACCAATTCCGTTGTGCCCTTTCAGTGAACGACAATAGGGCACATTTACGCCAAATCAATAAAAACACCATCAGCAATTTTAACGTCTGGTGATCACAGTGTGCGGCTTGTGTAAAAACAAAGAAAACAAACAACACTTGTTTCAATTTATCAAGTGTTCAAAGCATGCACCCTAAACGTTGAAGTTGGGAAAAAATAACTCAAAATTATTCAATCTTCGCATTTAAAACAGCCACTATTTTGTTTTACGATTACTGATACCACTAGCTGAACTGACTCTCAAAGGTATTCATGACACCTATCATTCCTGAAATTTTCATGCAAATCCTAGCAAAACTGTGGTGTCTGAGTCGGTAAAAAGCGCATGTTGTTCCATAGCCATATGTTGCCATACTAATACATGCAGGGCATATTGTTCCATAGTAATACAGGAAAATTAAAACCACTATAACTTCGCTAAATATGATTCAATCTTTATGAAACTTGCAGAGTTAATTAATCTTATAAATAATCATCTGTGTACTGAATTTCAAAGAATTTAAGGGTACCGTTAAGATTTTATTCAAGAAAACATAAAATCGATAAATCATACTATTACTAACAAAGTTGAGTGAATTACGACTTCTCACGTATTTGTTGTTGTTGTACTCATCAAGGCCTACATTCCTGATTTTTTTCAGATTTTTCGGATCACAGGTGTCCAATCGCGAGGGGGGGGATACAAATTTTCCGTGTATTTCCCCTCCCTGTGCGCCCCTTGAAGCCAAACTAAGACCTGTTTTGAAAAGTTCTCATCATGGCCTTTAATTTGATACCCATAACGGCTACCTTCAATGAAATTTTTTTTTCGGGGGGTCACTCCCCTACATGGGAAGACCCCCCTGACATACCTTATAAAATTTTTTTGTACTTGAACTTTAAAGAGAGCACCACTTTACATCTACATACAAAATTTGATGCTACTAGCTTAAGTAGTTTCCGAGAAAAACTGCTGTGACACACGGACCGACGGACGGACGGACGGACAGACAGACAGACGGACAGACGGACAGACAGGACGCGATTTTAGAAGGGTTTTGTAAAATTATTTTACAAAACCCTAAAAAGGGTAGAAGTGGCCAAAAGACGTTGGAGCTGTTACGGTGGCAATATTAAGTTGCGAATGGGAGAATGCTGGTAATCAGGGATTCGCAAAAATTGTGGTTTCTGATTAGGTGATAGGCGAGCCCTAGTAGCCGTCACTTAACTTGCTCCTCCCGGCAAACAATGCTCCATCCAAATAATTGTGCGACGTCTAGTAATCAGGATGTTTTTGCTCAGCTTCACCTCATCGGTGGCAGATAGGTGCTGATCAACAACTTCGGATGAGTCATTAGCCACAAGAGAGGAACGACTCAAGGGGACTGGAGTGGACATAAAAGATTCTGCAGACAGGGGCAACAAAACTGGCATGATGTTAAAAGCGTCCCAAAAGTCAACCGCGATATGAATAGAATACGTTAATGCCGGAACAATCAAAACCGAATCAAACGAGTGCGATTATTGAACAGCAGAATGGCAGTAATGTATCCCAACACGTCCGCCTTATGACCTGAAGCCGTCTTGACATTGGCGTGCATCGAATGAACATACAAACCAAGGTCACGGACGAGGTCAAGTGCTCCCGCTCCCAGGATGCTAACGCTTGCACCATTGTTTAACAGACCTTTCAATTTGCGTCCCTTAATGCTGATTTCAGCATAAAGCCGCTTGTCCTCGTGCGATGCCACGATTGACTCAATGCACGCTCGCTTGAGAAACCGTCGCATGACAAAATATTTCTCTGATCTGTGGAATCGTGACTTTGATCCTCACCGCTTGCGGCTAAGGTTGCGGTCAGAATCAAAGTTACAAGCACGTCCAAGGAATTGCTTTGGTGAAATTGGACCTCAGGCGGCTAAGTCTGTGTGGAAACATCTACAGACCTGAGTGACTGAATTCCAATTTCCCGAGAAAATGATTGCAAGCGAAAAGCTGGATATGCTTTGGTAGGGAGGGCACCGGACTGGCAACATGAATCATAAGCAGTCAAAAATTCATCATGCAGTTGCAGGGAATTGACTCCACATGTCTGAACTGGAAATCGAAAGTTATCCATTTCCAGCCTTTGCCATGTGGCTTCGACTCGGCGACACCTTCTGACGAGATCTCGGGTGGTTAAGAGCTTATATCCAGCCAGATGCTCCTGCAGTTGGAGATTCACGTGCACAAACACTAGGTCTTGCAGATCCGTGTCCTTCATCGGAGTCCTGAGTTGGAGAGCCATCGTTTCAATGAATTCAAAGAACTCGATGAACGGCTTGTAGGATCGCTGCTTGCGGGCGAACATATTTTTCCAAATATGTGCATCATCAAGCCGAGATCCAAACTGCTCACTGAATTCTCATTTCAACTGACTCCAACTCAAGTCTCCATACAGTTCACACATCTCCCAGAACCAGTTTTCGGCGGATCCTTGCAGGAGAATATGTAGGCCCGACACCAATTCACGCTCCGAAATACCATACCTTTGAGCCAGGGTGTTAGCACGGAACACAAACTGGCGAGCATTCATTTCACCTGAGCCACTATCAAACTTGAAGCCCCATTTATGCATGGGAATAAAAGTTTCATCCAACTCATTTGTCTGGCCATTATCCCGGAACGGATGCTGTGAATGAGGATCTGGCAAATCCTGGGAATAACGTAGTGAAAAGCAAGTGAAGTTATTATCTCGTATTGCGTGCGAGGAAAAATACTTAGACGATCTAAACAATTTAAAAACTATTAAAATGAAACAAAATAGATGATTTAATAAATTAAAGATGGACAAAAAAACGAAACTATTAAAAGAATTTATTAAAAATCGAATACTTGACCCGCAAAACTATTAAAAGAATTTATTAAAAATCGAATACTTGACCCGCAAACAGACAAGTAAATAAATATATAAAATGTTAACACATAACCTAGGCTAAAATAAAAATTAATCCGAATTTTCTAGCCTAAATCCCTATCTATAAAGCTACCCCATGAAATAATTATACTCAAATCTACTTGACGCAGAATCCAAACTCAATAACCTGAACTAAGTCCTAATTGGCAATACTCAACTTAAATTTACCCAAAACTAAAAACTAATTAAACAAACTCAATCATTAAAGCTAAAACTAACTAAAATTATTCAAAACTAATGAAAACGGTAAGCCCAATTATCTAAAACTAATCTAAATTAAAATCATAGTCAGCCCAATAATCTACAACTAAACTAGTCCTAAATTCCCCAATAAGAGAATCTGAAAGTGGACTCCTCTCTAAGGGTCACCATCAAGGCCAACTACGAGACCATTATGAAACACTACGGACTTCATAATGGCTCGGACAAGAGCCGCACAAATCCCAATACTAAAACTAGAAAGATGATGGAAGGCCCGAAAGCGTTGGCTAATTCGAAGTGTTGGATCCGAGTCCAACCATCTCGTGTAGGAAGATATAGCAAACGACGAAATATTCTGTGGACCCCAACGAACATCCTCACTGCCTCAGCATGACTGCTATCATAGCCGGCAAAGACTGGTAAACAAAAATTCGTCACGGTGGGCACCACTGCAACTGCGGCGAACCCCGTGATCGAAAATCTATAAATAAACATCAAAATTCAATCTATTCAAACAAATCATCAAAAATTTCGAACATAACAGAACAAAAAAAAATAATTTCCCTAGAATGCTCAGACCACTATTAAAGTCAGGCATTCCAGGTACTCAAGCCAACTAAATCTTAAAATTTAAAACAAATTAAACTACAATATAAAACAAACGTAATCAACTGAAATCAATAGAAAACCTCAATTTCGGCGAAATCTATTACAACCGCGGAAATCACTGCAGTTGCAGACATTAAGTTTCAGCAAAGGGGTGAGTAACCCTGGGTGGCATACAGAAGCCGGCTAGTGCTTAGTCGTGTCGTGGGACTTCCGGAACACCCTCTGCTCCTGCTGAGCCACCGTACACATAAAAAAAATCTAACACGATGGGATACGGACGGGAAAGGTGAGGTCATTTTAAGAAATGAAAGATGATTGTTGTTACCACTTCATCATTTTTGTATTTTTAATTGAATCCATTAGAAAACACCAATGTGACAAGTCAATTCAAAAAGATGAAAACAAATTCCGTTAACATTTCGGATTTCCAATGGAGCAGACTAAAACCAAATTATCACTTAAAAACAGTAAAAGTGAATCGAAACACAGAATATAAAAGAAAATATGTACCAATGAAACATTAATAACATAAGAAAGCAAAATTAAATTTAATAACTTACCCCTTGTACGGCTGCGAAGCGCTCCGCAACTGGAAGGGGAACGGGGCACTACTAGAAATGATCAAACTATAAGATTCAATTTTCTTTTTTTCTTTGTTTTTACACAAGCCGCACACTCTGATCACCAGTCGTTAAAATTACTGATAGTCTTTTTAATGATTCGGCGTAAATGTGCACTATTGTCGTTCATTGAAGGGGCACAATAAAATTGACACACTATCGGTCACTACTAATAAAAATAATTCTCTTCTTCAACGCCTTCTCTTATTTTCCGCACCACTTGCTTTTAGTCATTATAATCCCGACTCACAATCCAAATCTTTTCCCCTAACACATCCAAGATCACTCAACCACAGCACCATCTAATTCTTAAATTTCTACCCAGTAATCCAAATTTCTAAATTAGAATCACTTTGCAGCTTCAAGATTAAAATTGCTTCTCAACTTTGAAGACTAAGATCACTTCTGAACTTTCACATTAAAGACAGTTTTCATTTTTCATCTCGAACCACCTTTTGATTCCAAATTAAAAGCACTTTTGAACTTTAAAACTACAATTCCTTGTCCAACGTCCAAATTAAAACAAATCTTCTCCACACCGCCGAATAACTACCTCGTCTTTTTAAAACCCAAAACCGAATACCCTCCAATCCAAAAATCCAATCCGTCTCATTCTCAATTACCGCTGCAACATCTGGGTAACGTAATTGAAGTTCATTACACTGCGATTCCGCTACCCACACATCTTTTCCATATTGACAACCGCAACAATTTCCATTTTGCATATATGACGATTTGCATAACCAGGATAGCGTTTGGTTAGATGCAAATCGTCATATATATACGGAAACAATTGCTTTCGCCGATATTCCGAAAAGAGTGTTTTCCTGCGCTCAGGGAACTTGAACCCAGCGTCCCAGTGGACCCAGGTCGAGAATCCAAAACACTACCAACGAAGCCACGTTCTGTTGATTTCCCATGCATTGAATAAGCAACTTCAACTTAGCACCTTTCTTAATGGGCATTGAGATGAAATTCGTTGGTAGGGGAACATGAATGAATTTTTGTTAGTATGACAAATAAAATTTGTTAGTGGGAGCAAATGAATGAAATTAGTTAGTAAGAGGCAAAGAATTAGGTGTTGTTAGCGAAAAGTATCGAATGAAATTATGTTAATGGGACGTAATGAATCGAGTTGAGATTAGCATTATATTATTTTTTCTTGTACTTTAAAATAGGGTAAGAGGATAGAATTGATATGATGTGGAAAAACGATTAAGGTTAAATGGAATAACTATATAAAAAGGGCAGAAGTGCCCAAAAGAAAGCGGAGATGTTACGGCGACAATTTGAAGTTGCAAATGGGAGAATGCTGGTACGCCTGAATTCGCAACAATATAGATATATATATATATATATACATATATATATATATATATATATATATATATATATATATATATATATATATATATATATATGTTTATGTTTTAAGTGAAAGTAAAATAAAACAAAATGGGTAAACAGACCTACGCTCATGTCAGAAGGGTTTTGTATTCAATTTTCAAAATGCAGTCACCAGATTGAATAAAGTCAAGAAGCATGTCAATGACGATTTTATTGGAGAAACTATGAAATTCGAAGATCATGCTATTATCAACAAAGTTGAACGAATTTAGACTTCTGAGGTTTTTGTTATTGTTACACTCATAAATATCTCCCTTGATAATTATTTCAGATGTCCATTCGCGAGGGAGGAAACACATTTTTCATGTATTTCCCCCCTGTGCCCCACTGAAGCAAAAACTGACAGTTTAAGAACTGTTTTGAAAAGCTCCCATGAAAACTTTCATTTCATACTCATATCGGCTACGTTTGATGAATTTTTTTTCAGGGGCCACTCTCCTGTACTGTTATCATCGATTAATAGCCAATTTTTTCGAATCCTAGAGTTGTTACAAAGCCCTTTTGCTAGAAGCTCCGTCCCGCCTCCTTGGCTTGTTTCACTTATGAGTATTAATTGTAGGTACTCATCTTCAGTCATTCATTAAATTGAATCAAGTGTTCAAAGCATGCACCTTAAACGTTGAAGTTGGGAAAAAATAACTCAAAATTATTCAATCTTCGCATTTATAACAGCCACTATTTTGTTTTACGATTACTGATACCACTAGCTGAACTGATTCTCAAAGGTATTCATGACACCTATCATTCCTGAAATTTTCATGCAAATCCTAGCAAAACTGTGGTGTCTGAGTCGGTAAAAAGCGCATGTTGCTCCATAGCCATATGTTGCCATACTAAAATTGTTATTATTATATTGTTCCATAGTAAAACAGGAAAATTTAAACCACTATAACTTCGCTAAATATGATTCAATCTTTATGAAACTTGCAGGGTTAATTAACCTTATAAATAATCATCTGTACACTGAATTTCATAGAATTTAAGGGTACCGTTAAGATTTTATTCAAGAAAACATAAAATCGATAAATCATACTATTCTAACAAAGTTGAGTGAATTACGACTTCTCACGTATTTGTTGTTGTTGTACTCATCAAGGCCTACATTCCTGATTTTTTTCAGATTTTTCGGATCACAGGGGTCCAATCGTGAGGGGGGGGGACACAAATTTTCCGTGTATTTCCCCTCCCTGTGCGCCCCTCGAAGCAAACTTTGCCAAACTAAGACCTGTTTTGAAAAGTTCTCATCATGGCCTTTAATTTGATACCCATATCGGCTACCTTCAATGAATTTTTTTTTTCGGGGGGACACTCCCCTATATGGGGAGTGACCCCCCGAACTTTGAAGAGAGCACCACTTTACATCTACATACAAAAATTGATGCTACTAGCTTAAGTAGTTTGCGAGAAAAACTGCTGTGACACACGGACGCGCGGACGGACGGACGGACAGACAGGACGCGATTTTGGAAGGGTTTCGTAAAATTATTTTACTAAACCGTAAAAAAATAAAATTGAATATTTTAGTTTGATCATTTCTAGTAGTGCCCCATTTCCCTTCAGTTGCCGAACACTCCGCAGCCGTATAAGGAGTAAATAATTAAATTTCATTTTTTTTTAAGATTTCATTGGTACATATTTTCTTTTATATTCTGTGTTTCAATTCACTTTAACGGTTTTTATGCGATCATTTGGTTTTAGTGTGTTCAATTGG
>OZ017738.1:218650488-218697988 GCA_963969285.1 Odontomyia ornata | reverse complement strand
AAACGCTTCCATGCAAAATATTCATTATTTCAGTTGCTATTAAAATAGCGAATTGCGCTTGCCTTCTGACCTTTGGGGGCCACCACTTTGAATGCATGCATTTGATTTTGGAAATCCCGTTCAAATAGTTTAATGAAAGTATTCGTCTTGTAAATCAAAAATAGACTTTTAGTCTTTAAAACTTCAGAAAAAAAGAAACTCTTCTCATTACCCCCAAAATTATTATTTTACATAAACTATTTTCTGAAATCATACAAATTATTCTATACACAATATGTGTTATATCTTGTCTAATTTTTATACAAATAAATCACCCCTTAGCAATAAGATTAATCCAACTAATTCAATCACTTTTAATTTGCTTAATCACAGGATTAATATTTAATTCTTTGTGATATTCATATATTTTACTTTTAACTTTGCTAGGTGACTTATTAATTCTCCTTATTTATGTAACTTCATTGGCGTCAGGGCGAAAGTATTCAATTTTTAGTGAAAATGGCAGCTAAAAATATTAGGTTTCAAATGTTCGACTGTTTTATCTTTCATTCGATTTTAATAATTCAAGAACTCAGTATAGAAATCTATCAACTCAAGTTTCATCAAAATCCGTTGGAAACGCTAGAGGACCTCATTAACCTGAAAAAACGCATATTTGAACCGCAAAAATTTTGAATTTTGCAAACGCATGATAACAATAATGTCAAAGTCTCTAGATCTAAGCGATTTCTATCTTAAAACCAAGCTTCATATACGCCGGATCAAAACTGCGACTCAACTGGCCGCCAATTTGTTTTTTGCGACCTGACCTCCAGTTTTTTAAACAATTCTTTAGAAACTTATAGTTTATATCATACTACCGAATCTCACGAACATCTGTTGAAAGCTTTGGTCAGAACTACAACAACAAAATTTTGTACGATTTTTGGCCTTTGGACACTTTGGATTTTTTATTGTGAGATACATCAGTCAACCTTTCATCCAAATCGGAGCTTAACGTTGGCCAGAACAGAAATCACGATTTTTCGCCTAAAATGGCCGCTATTTTGTTTAACCTGGCCGAGATAGCTGGTTCAAGAACCGAAATATTTACTCAATACAGCCTTTCTGAAAATTTGCTGAAAATCGGAGCAAAAATGCAACCTCTAGCGTGGTTATAAACTCTGTTATACCCCATATATAAAGTATATATATATATATATATATAGATATATATATATATATATATATATATATACATATCTATATATATATACATATATATATATATATATATATATATATATATATATATATATATATATATATATATGTATATATATATATATATATATATATATATTCATATATACATATATATCCATAAATATATATAACTACACACACACACACACATATATATATATATATATATATATATATATATATATATATATATATATATATATATACCTATATATATATATGTATATGTATATGTATATATATATATATATATGTATATATATATTTATATATATATATATATATATATATATATATATATATATACATATATATATATATATATATGTATATATATATATATATGTATATATATATATATATATATATATATATATATTTATATATATATATATATATATATATATATATATATATATATATATACATACGAGTATACACATATATATCCAGAAATACACATATATATATATATATATATATATATATATATATATATATATATATATATATATATATATATATATATATATATATATATATATAGGGTGATTCATAACAAGTGTACACATTTTGTCGATTAAAAAACATAGTTTTTGTGAAGATTGTTTATTTATTATGAAAATTTGGTCCCTTACAATTAAACATAAAACATTATTTCGGGCATACGTGCACCTCGTGCTACTTTACAGACTACAAACGATGATTGTAATTTTCGATGACATTTTCGCACATTTCCGGCGTTATTAAGCGTATGTTGGCTTGAATATTGCTTTTTATGCTTCAGTAGTCTGGGGAGTATCAGCATAAGCACGATCCTTGAGAAATCCACAAAGGAAGAAGCACAAGGAGTCAAATCACACGATCTCGCCGGCCAATCTATGGGTCTATTTCGGGAAATTATTCGATTTCCAAACTTGGCCTTCAATAAATCGATTGTTTCGCAGACCTGATATTGGTGATAAATAAGAGTTAAGGCTCATTCACATGTGTATATATATATATATATATATATATATATATATATATATATATATATATATATAAATATATATATATATCTATATAGTATATATACATAGAAATTTACCTACCAGATGACTGCTGTCATTGAGATCTACAACAGCAACAAATTAATGTGGGGTTTCCCCGAATTTTCCTGACGCACACTGTATGTATACACACACACACACACACACACACACACACACACACACACATATATATATATATATATATATATATATATATATATATATATATATATATATATATATATATATATATATATATATATATATATATATATATATATATATATATCTATATATATGTATATATATATATATATATATATATATATATATATATATATATATTTATATATATATATATATATATATATATATATATATATATATATATATATATTTATATATATATATATATATATATATATATATATATATATATATATATATATATATATTTATATATATATATATATATATATATATATATATATATATATATATATATATATATATGCATATATATACACTATATATATGCATATATATGTATATATATATACATATATATATATATTGTTACATGTACAAATAATTACATGTACAAGTAATTCTGCGAGCTACTGTCGCAATTGTTTTCATAATCATTAAGAACGTCAACAAATGAATTTACTCGAACCCACGAGAACCCAACAAGCATGATCAACATCTGCAAGTGACGTCACTCCATTCATTAATTTGCTCGAATCTACCAGGTACCTCTCGGTAGAACATTCGCCAATGTACGAGAAATGAGTGAAAAGGTAGAGACCCTATATAAAGGCGAGCTGAATGAATGGGGGGATGATTCATTCGTCCGCGATAAGAACTGCGATTGTGTGTGGGAAGCGATATTATTCGAGTAGTAGAAAAGTGATTTTCGTAATAGTGAAGTGATTTAGAAGACAATTGCGATAAGAAATTTATGGACAAGTGTTAGAATTTTAATAGTGAAAATTAAAATTAGGTGAAATAGTTAAATAAATGATTGCGCATTTTTAATTAAATAAACTTTTTTAACTTAAATTAAAAGACATTGCGTTTTCACTTTCCCGGAACATTAAAATTATTGGCCGCGAACCGAAAACACGCGACAATGGTGTCAGAAGTAGGATAGAAAATTTTGGAAGTGAAAACGATTAAACATTTTTAAAGTGCACAATAGTGTTAACGTGAAAACTGGTGGAAAAATAGCCAAAACAATAAAAATGCCAGGAAACTTACATCTAAAAATTAATCATTTGAGCATATCGGAGCTCAAAGAGGAGTTGGAACAGCGAAATCTGGCCACGCAAGGTACAAAGGCCATACTGATTGCACGCTTGCGTGACGCGATCGAGTCGGAAGGCGGGAATCTGGATTCGGGTGAGTTCTCAGATGCAGAAAAAGGCGGAGAAGTAGAAACACCAAAATCAAAGGAGCCAGAAAATGCGCTAATGCAAATGTTAATGCTGATGTCATCGAGTCTGACTGCGAAGCTAGATGAACAATCAGCGAAGCTAAATGAACAGTCATGCAGTCTGACTGCGAAGCTGGATGAACAATCAGCGCAGCTAAATGAACAATCAACGAAGCTAAATGAACAATCAGCGAAGTTGGACCAACAAGCAATCGAAATCAAAGCAGACATCAAGGCAGACATCACACAGAAGCTGGAGAAACAGTCAACCGAAATAAAAGCGGAGCTCGGTAGTCTCAACAAACAAGTTGAAGGCGTCGAGGAAAAGGTTGACCAGGTCGAGGAAAAGGTTTACCAGGTCGTGGAAAAGGTCAGCCAGGTCGAGGAGAGAATCAACAATGAGATGAAAAACATGAAAAAGGAATTGGAAGCAGCAAAGGCAGTAGCAACCGCCTCACCAGCCCCACTTACAACCGCAGTGCAAGGCTCGTCTAGAAATGTGCAACCACCAATATTCGATGGGCAAACGGTCTGGAGTACTTACAAGACCCAGTTTGAAGCTGCCGCAAGGGCGAATCGCTGGAATGACCAGGAACGCGCAACTGCATTGATTCTTGCTCTAAGAGGCCCAGCTGCCGAGCTGTTGCAGACGATCCCCGTTGATTCACACTCAAACCCGGCTGCTATATTGAATGCACTCGACATGCGTTATGGAGGCGGCCATCTGAAGCAGATTTATCGGGCACAGCTACGGAATCGGATGCAGAAGTCTGGCGAAACCTTACAGCAGCTAGCCCAAGACATTGAGCGACTGGCACTTTTGGCTTATCCAGCTTACGACCCAGAACATCGAGATGATGCAGCGACAGAAGCATTCATCAGTGCCTTAAAGGACCAGGAATTGCAATAAGCTGTGCGATTAGCTCAAAAGCAAACGGTTAAGGCCACATTGGTTTATAGTCTGAACTATGAGGCAGCGAAAAATGCGACTCGTAGCACAGCCTGGCTCCATGAGGTAATGGCAAATGAGTGCAGGAATGAGCGCGTGGGAAATGAGCGAGAGCGGCAGGTAACTGGTGCGCCTAGATGCTGGGATTGCGGTGAGAAGGGGCACCTGCAAAGAGACTGCAAGAATCGAAGAAAACGGAGGTATTGTCCAGGATGGTGGAGATCCAGATCGAGTCAGGAGCCTAGAATGGGGGCCCATCAAACTGCAACGGCCAACTTCGTGGGGCAGAGGTTGGCTAGGAAGATCGACGTCCCCAGCACCACCATCATCGTGTCAAGACTACATCGTGGAGAAGCGGACTTATGCCTTCCGGGTCAAGTTGACGGAGAACACTGCACCATAACAATCGACACTGGTGCAACCCGATCCATTATCCGACCAGACCTATTTAGACAGCAACAACTTCACAAGGGCAGAATTTTCTCACTACCGACAGCTACGGGAGAAGCTGCACCTGTTCATGGAGAGGTCAACCTCCAGATACAGTTGAGAGACCTTGTGTTCCGACATAATTTTCTGGTCGCGAACATTATGGATGACTGCATTCTCGGAATGGATTTCCTGCGACCACATGGAATCACGTTGGATTTGGGCAAACGTGTATTGAAATGGCAGAATGTCGAAGTACTAATGAAGGATCCCAGCGTCCAAATTCCCAAGATGAATGTAGTGGTATGTACTGACACTGATGTACCGAATTCTTCCGAAAGCATTGTATGGACCAAGCTTGATGGTGATTCTGGAGACCACCGATCTTATCTGATAGAGTCAACGAAGACGTCCACATTGCGCAGGATGATTGTAGGACGAAGCCTTGCAAGATCTTTGAGGAACGGATATGTGCCGGTTAGAGTCCTTAACACCGCAGATTCAACCACGAGCATCAAAGCGGGAGAAGCCATCGGCAGCTGCCAGCCTGTTTCCAAGATCGACTCCTTGGAAGCTACTCACGACCATCATTGGAGTAGGAGGCAAGACGCAGATAAAACCCGGGAATCAACGTCTGCAATATTGAAGCAGGTTAAATTGCCAGTACAGCTATTCAAACGAGCCTCTGATCTGGTCACCAAGTACAGTGACATCTTCTCAACAAGCCCGGATGACCAAGGCCGAACGAGCCTGGTAACTCACGTCATAGATACACAGGGAGCCAAGCCGATTCGACAAGCACCCAGACGCCTCCCTATAGCCAAACAATGAGAAGTGAGCGCGCTGATCTCGGACATGGAAAAACAAGGCGTTGTTGAACCTTCTGTCAGTCCATGGGCCGCGCCTGTAGTTCTAGTAAAGAAAAAGGATGGTAGCACTCGTTTTTGTGTCGACTATAGGCAGCTTAACGACGTCACTAAGAAAGATAGTTACCCGCTCCCACGCATCGATGACATCATGGACACTTTAGCCGACGCAAAATGGTTTTCTACACTCGATCTCAAGAGTGGCTACTGGCAGGTAGAAATCGACAAGAAAGACCGAGAGAAGACCGCATTTTCAGTTGGGACCGGATTGTGGCAATTTGTGGTGATGCCGTTTGGGCTTTGCAATGCTCCAGCCACTTTCGAACGCTTGATGGAATACGTGCTACGTGGTCTAACCTGGAAAACCTGCTTGGTGTACCTAGATGACATCATTGTCATCGGGAGAACGTTCGAAGAGCATGTGCGGAACTTAGAAGAGGTTTTCTCCCGACTGCGACTGGCAAATTTGAAACTTAGTTCCGACAAGTGTACCCTTTTCGCAGCTAAGGTAAAATACCTGGGACACGTCGTATCAACAGACGGGGTCAAAACAGACCCTGAAAAGATTGAAGCCGTGAAATCTTGGCCAACACCAAACAACAAGCGCCAACTACGAAGTTTCCTGGGTCTGGCAACCTACTATCGAAGATTCGTCAAAGACTTTGCCAAAATAGCTAAGTGTCTCCATCAGCTAACCGAGAAAAATCGTCCGTATGTCTGGAACGAACAATGCCAGACAGCCTTTGAGACCCTGAAGGAAAAGCTGTGTGAATCACCCGTGCTGGCGTATCCGAAACCCGGAAAAATGTTTGTAGTTGAAACTGATGCAAGCAACGGCGGTATTGGAGCTGTACTCTCCCAGCAGATCAATGGCGAAGAAAGAGTCCTCTCGTATTACAGCCGCGTTCTTTCAAAAAGTGAGAGGAACTACTGTGTGACCAGGAAGGAGCTATTGGCTATAATAGAGGCCACCAAGCAGTTCCACAAGTACCTATATGGCCAGAAATTTGTTCTTCGAACGGACCATGCATCGCTGAGATGGCTACTTAACTTCAAAAACCCCGAGGGACAAGTTGCGAGATGGATCGAAAGATTGCAGTCGTACGACTACGAAATTGTTCATCGAAAGGGCGGAGTTCATGGAAATGCTGACGCCCTATCTCGTCGCCCATGTCCAGCTAACTGCAAGCATTGCCGGCGGATTGAGGAAAAGGAGCCGCCCGTTGATTTGCGACTGATAACGGCTGAATTCGATGAAGGTTGGTCATCGGAGGAGATTCGAAATGCCCAGCTAGCCGATGAAGAAATCGGACCATTGCTCGTATGGAAGGAGACGACTGGGTGACCTGAGTGGAAGGACGTTTCAACGCATGGCGCAACCCTGAAAAGCTATTGGGCACAATGGAACTCCCTTCAGGTGGAGAGTGGTGTACTCAAGCGGAAATGGGAAACGGCGGATGGCAGCTCCTATAGGATGCAAACTATACTACCCAAAAGCCGAATCCACGATGTGGTAAAGGAAATGCATGAAGGATCCTCGGGAGGCCATCTTGGTGTTAACAAGACCTTAGCGAAATTGCAGGAACGGTTCTACCGGCTCCACGCTCGAGAAGACGTAGAGGACTGGTGTCGCAGATGCACAATTTGCGCTTCCGTCAAAGGCCCAAAGCGACGACTGAGAGGACAAATGCAAACCTATAACGTAGGCGTGCCATTCGAAAGGATTGCTGTTGACATCGCTGGACCCTTTCCTGAATCCGATTGGGGAAATCGATATATATATATATATATATATATATATATATATATATATATATATATATATATATATATATATATATATATATATATATATATATATATATATATATAAATATATATATATATATATATATATATACATACATATTGTCGCGTGTTTTCGGTTCGCGGCCAATAATTTTAATGTTCCGGGAAAGTGAAAACGCAATGTCTTTTAATTTAAGTTAAAAGAGTTTATTTAATTAAAAATGCACAATCATTTCTTTAACTATTTCACCTAATTTTAATTTTCACTATTATTCTAACACTTGTCCATAAATTTCCTATCGCAATTGTCTTCTAAATCACTTCACTATTACGAAAATCACTTTTCTACTACTCGAATAATATCGCTTCCCACACACAATCGCAGTTCTTATCGCGGTCGAATGAATCATCCCCCCATTCATTCAGCTCGCCTTTATATAGGGTCTCTACCTTTTCACTCATTTCTCGTACATTGGCGAATGTTCTACCGAGAGGTACCTGGTTGATTCGAGCAAATTAATGAATGGAGTGACGTCACTTGCAGATGTTGATCATGCTTGTTGGGTTCTCGTGGGTTCGAGTAAATTCATTTGTTGACGTTCTTAATGATTATGAAAACAATTGCGACAGCAGCTCCAGAATTATTTGTACATGTAATTATTTGTACATGTAACACTGCCCCCACCTCAGTTCTTTTCGCCCCGAAAAGATGTGTCGCTATTTGTAGTCAATTCTCCCTGGGTGTAATATGGGGCCAGACGGTCCAGATGCACGATTTTCATTTTAGCTCTCGGCTTACGATGTTCCTGTATTCGGTATACGACGTCGTTGATTCGCTTTGTAACTCGGTATGGTCCCTTCCAATTATGTTGCAACTTTGGAGACCTACCCTTTTGCCGTTGCGGGTTATAAAGCCACACCAAGTCATCTTGCTGGAAGCCAGTAGAATTAGCCTTTAGATCATACCTGGTCTTCATGCGGTCAGTAGCCGATTCGAGGTGTTTTCGCACTGTCCGATGTATCTGGTTCAACCGTTGTCTTAGATCACTTGCGTACTGTGAGACCGTTTGGGGTTTCTCAGGGGGTGTTCCGAACTTTATATCGGCTGGCAAACGAATAGTCTTTCCAAAAATGACTTTGGCTGGAGCTTGGCCCGTCGATGCATGTTCGGCAGCTCTGTACGCCATCAAAAATAGTGGGATATGTCGGTCCCAGTCCCTTTGGTTCTCGTCAACCATCTTGGCTAGATGTTTATTGAGCGTGCCGTTGAACCGTTCGACCATTCCATCGGATTGGGGATGCAGCGGTGTTGTCCTCGTTTTCCGTATTCCCAGTAATTCACACATCTTGCCAAAAACTAGTGACCCAAAGTTTCGGCCTTGATCTGAATGTAGTTCGCAAGGTACGCCGTACCTACTGACCCAATTTAACACTAGCTGTTCAGCTACGGTAGTTGCTTCCTGGTTGGGAATGGGGTAGACCTCAGGCCACTTGCTGAAATAATCGGCGACAACCAGCGTATATCGATTTCCCCAATCGGATTCAGGAAAGGGTCCAGCGATGTCAACAGCAATCCTTTCGAATGGCACGCCTACGTTATAGGTTTGCATTTGTCCTCTCAGTCGTCGCTTTGGGCCTTTGACGGAAGCGCAAATTGTGCATCTGCGACACCAGTCCTCTACGTCTTCTCGAGCGTGGAGCCGGTAGAACCGTTCCTGCAATTTCGCTAAGGTCTTGTTAACACCAAGATGGCCTCCCGAGGATCCTTCATGCATTTCCTTTACCACATCGTGGATTCGGCTTTTGGGTAGTATAGTTTGCATCCTATAGGAGCTGCCATCCGCCGTTTCCCATTTCCGCTTGAGTACACCACTCTCCACCTGAAGGGAGTTCCATTGTGCCCAATAGCTTTTCAGGGTTGCGCCATGCGTTGAAACGTCCTTCCACTCAGGTCGCCCAGTCGTCTCCTTCCATACGAGCAATGGTCCGATTTCTTCATCGGCTAGCTGGGCATTTCGAATCTCCTCCGATGACCAACCTTCATCGAATTCAGCCGTTATCAGTCGCAAATCAACGGGCGGCTCCTTTTCCTCAATCCGCCGGCAATGCTTGCAGTTAGCTGGACATGGGCGACGAGATAGGGCGTCAGCATTTCCATGAACTCCGCCCTTTCGATGAACAATTTCGATCCATCTCACAACTTGTCCCTCGGGGTTTTTGAAGTTAAGTAGCCATCTCAGCGATGCATGGTCCGTTCGAAAAACAAATTTCTGGCCATATAGGTACTTGTGGAACTGCTTGGTGGCCTCTATTATAGCCAATAGCTCCTTCCTGGTCACACAGTAGTTCCTCTCACTTTTTGAAAGAACGCGGCTGTAATACGAGAGGACTCTTTCTTCGCCATTGATCTGCTGGGAGAGTACAGCTCCAATACCGCCGTTGCTTGCATCAGTTTCAACTACAAACATTTTTCCGGGTTTCGGATACGCCAGCACGGGTGATTCACACAGCTTTTCCTTCAGGGTCTCAAAGGCTGTCTGGCATTGTTCGTTCCAGACATACGGGGGGGATGATTCATTCGACCGCGATAAGAACTGCGATTGTGTGTGGGAAGCGATATTATTCGAGTAGTAGAAAAGTGATTTTCGTAATAGTGAAGTGATTTAGAAGACAATTGCGTTAAGAAATTTATGGACAAGTGTTAGAATAATAGTGAAAATTAAAATTAGGTGAAATAGTTAAAGAAATGATTGTGCATTTTTAATTAAATAAACTCTTTTAACTTAAATTAAAAGACATTGCGTTTTCACTTTCCCGGAACATTAAAATTATTGGCCGCGAACCGAAAACACGCGACAATATGTATATATATATATGTATATATATATATATACATATATATATATATATATATATATATTAATATATATATATATATATATATATAAATATATATATATATATATAGCTATATATACATATATATATACATATATATATATATATATATATATATATATATATATATATATATATATATACATATATATATATATATATATACATATATATATATATACATATATATATATATATATATATATATATATATATATATATATATATATATATATATATATATATATATATATATGTATATATAAATATATGCATATATATACACTATATATATATATATATATATATATATATATATATATAGATATATATATATATATATATATATATATATATATATACATATATATATAAATAAACATATATATATATATATATATATTTATATATATATATATATATATATATATATATATATATATATATATATATATATATATATATATATATATACAGGTATATATACAGGGTGAGTACGGTATTTAAAGACATGCACAAATGTGACTATAACTTCGCGAAGTTTTTTTATTTCTTTTCCTTTTCAAATAAGAAATGGCGGACTACAACATCACTCAAGAAATGAAGAGACATGCTGTCATCTTCGCTATATGTGCGAACCATACAGACTTAGAGATCTCTAATTTTCTTAATTGCGCCCGTTCATTTGTCCATAAGGCTCGCCGTGAATTGGAAGCATCAGGAGGCGATGCAGAATTGGTTGCAAAACGCAAATAGCACGAGCAACGTTCTGATACTGTTTGATCTGCAGAATTTTTAAGAGCAAGCGCAAGCGATCATAGACGAGGACCCTTCAAAATCAATGCGGGTCCTTGCGAGTGAGCTTCATGTTTCTGAGTGCTTCATACGTAGAGTTGTCTAGGAAGACCATCGGTATAAGTCTTTTTTGTTTTACGGCTTTGGAGCAGGACGCTCTACCATTGATGCGATTGGAGAGGTGGTGAAAGCGGTCCAAAAGGTAAAGGCATATAGTCGCACCAAGCGACGGATCGTCCTGTTGGTGACGCTCGACGTCAGGAATGCCTTCAACTTCGCTAGATGGGTGGATATTCTGGGTACGCTGAAAAACTCTTTTCAAGTTCCAGAATATCTAATGCGGCTTTTGAGGAACTATCTGAAGGACCGAAGCCTGCTCTACGACACGACTCAGGTCCAACGAAGGATGGAAATTACATCGGGTGTTGCCCAGGGATCTATCCTTGGTCCGGACCTGTGGAACGTGCCTTACGACGGGCTACTGAGACTTGAGATGTCAGATGAGTCGCGCTTGGTCGGCTCTGGGCGCTGGACGCACCGTTGAACAAGCGCAACTTAGGCTAGGTATGCTTATTCGCTGAAAGAGGGACTGGATGACTGCTCGCGGGCTGAGTTTAGTACTGGAGAAAACCGAAGTGGTCATCTTGACAAAAAAGAGAATCCCTAGAGTAAGGATGATCAGTATTGGCGACATACAAATCGAATCGAAGCCAGCGGTGAAGTACCTGGGGCTACTGATTGACTCGAAGATGAGCTTCTCTGAGCAAATCAGGGCAACGGCTGAGAAGGCTGCTTCGGGAATATCTGCTCTTAGACGACTTATGGCCAACGTAGGGGGACCCAGCCCATCAAGAAGACACCTCTTGATGAATGCTGTAGGGTCAGTGCTACTGTACGGAGCAGAGGCATGGGGCGACACTCTCAGCAAGGAGGTATACCGAAAACGTTTGGCACTGGTACAGAGAAGAGGAGCACTGAGAATTGCGTCTTCGTATCCGACAGTCTCCCACTCGGCGGTGAGAGTTATTGCAGGCGTGATACCTGTCGCCCTCCTTGCTAAAGAGCGCTGCGCTATTTACCTGCGGCGAAACGAGGATGCGAGGGAGATAGTTGTCCGCGAGGAGAGACAGCGCTCGCTCAACGATTGGCAGCAGTTTTGGGTATATTGCACGAAGGGAAGGTGGACTGCGCGCCTCATCCCGGATGTGAGACCGTGGCTAAATCAAAGGCATGGTGAGACTGACTTCTACCTGACCCAGCATTTGAGCGGGCATGGGTGTTTTCAGTCTTACCTGCACAAGATCGGTAAGTCACGGTCTCCCGATTGTCAGTTCTGCACAAGAGAGGAGGACGAAGCCTGTCACACATTTTTTGCGTGTACAAAATGGGTCAGGCTGCGAAGGGAACTCTAAAAGGAGACGGGAGAGCTCACACTGGAAAATATAGTTGCGGTGATGCTCGAATCGGTTGACAAATGGAACCAGGTGGCACATTATGCTCGGTCAATCCTAAAATATAAAAGGGACTCACAGCAGCCAGGAGCGCTGGGGCTGGGGGATCGCTCTTCTGGCATTTCCTCTTCTCCTCTCCCCTCCCGCTATAAGGGGGACTCCCCAGCTTGAAGGTGCCCCACGGCGTAACAAACCGAGACCTGGCCCAAAGTAATGTGTCAAACGGTTCCAGGCTGGGTTCTGAGGTTGACAGGGGAGGTATTTAGTGGCTAGTCCAGTCGGGATGGGAGTCCCACACTCTGTGCATAAATAGCATTCACCTCCCTACCACAAAAAAAAACAAAAAAGACTTATACCGAAGGTCTTCCTAGACAACTCTACGAATAAGGCACTCAGGAACATGAAGCCCACTCGCAAGGACCCTCATTGATTTTGAAGGGTCCTCGTCTATGATCGCTTGCACTTGCTCTTAAAAATTCTGCAGATCAAACAGTATCAGAACGTTGCTCGTGCTATTTGCGTTTTGCAACCAATTCTGCATCGCCTCCTGATGCTTCCAATTCACGGCGAGCCTTATGGACAAATGAACGGGCGCAATTAAGAACATTAGAGATCTCTAAATCTGTATGGTTCGCACATATAGCGACGAAGACAGCATGTCTCTTCATTTCTTGAGTGATGTTGTAATCCGCCATTTCTTATTTGAAAAGGAAAAGAAATAAAAAAAAATTCGCGAAGTTATAGTCACATTTATGCATGTCCTTCAATACCGTACTCACCCTGTATATATACCTGTATATATATATATTTATATGTATATATATATATATATATATATATATATATATATATATATATATATATATCTATATATATATATATCTATATATATATACAGCTATATATACAGGGTGAGTGCATAAATGTGACTATAACTTCGCGAATTTGTTTTTATTTCTTTCCTTTTCAAATAAGAAATGGCGGACTACAACATCACTCAAGAAATGAAGAGACATGCTGTCATCATCGCTATATGTGCAAACCATACAGATTTAGAGATCTCTAATTTTCTTAACTGCGCCCGTTCATTTGTCCATAAGGTTCGCCGTGAATTTGAAGCATCAAGAGGCGAAGCAGAATTGGTTGCAAAACGCAAATCGCACGAGCAACGTTCTGATACTGTTTGATCTGCAGAATTTTTAAGAGCAAGTGCAAGCGATCATAGACGAGGACCCTTCAAAATCAATGAGGGTCCTTGCGAGTGGGCTTCATGTTTCTGAGTGCCTTATTCGTAGAGTTGTCTAGGAAAATCTTCGGTATAAGTCTTTTTTTGTTTTTTTTTTGTAGTAGGGAGGTGATTGCTATTCATGCACAGAGTGTGGGACTCCCATCCCGACTGGACTACCCACTAAATACCTCCCCTGTCAACCTGAGAGCCCAGCCTGGAACCGTTTGACACATTACTTCGGGCCAGGTCTCGGTTTGTTACGCCGTGGGGCGCCTTCAAGCTGGGGAGTCCACCTCATAGCGGGAGGGGAGAGGGGAAGAGGAAATGCCAGAAGAGCGATCCCCCAGCCCCAGCGCTCCTGGCTGCTGTGAGTCCCTTTTATATTTTAGGACTGCCCGAGCATAATGTGCCACCTGGTTCCATTTGTCAACCGATTCGAGCATCACCGCAACTATATTTTCCGTTGTGAGCTCTCCCGTCTCCCTGTAGAGTTCCCTTCGCTGCCTGACCCATTTTGTACACGCAAAAAATGTGTAACAGGGTTTGTCGTCCTCTCTTGTGCAGAACTGACAATAGGGAGACCGTGACTTACCGATCTTGTGCAGGTAGGACTGAAAACACCCATGCCCACTCAAAAGCTGGGTCAGGTAGAAGTCAGTCTCACCATGCCTTTGATTTAGCCACGGTCTCACATCCGGGATGAGGCGCACAGTCCACCTACCCGGCGTGCAATTCACCCAAGACTGATGCCAATCGTTGAGCGAGCGCTGTCTCTCCTCGCGGACAACTATCTCCCTCGCATCCTCGTTTCGGCGCAGGTAAATAGCGTGGCGCTCTCTAGCAAGGAGGGCAACAGGTATCACGCCTGCAATAACTCTCACCGCCGAGTGGGAGACTGTCGGATACGAAGACGCAATTTTCAGTGCTCCTCTTCTCTGTACCTGTGCCAAACGTTTTCGGTATACCTCCTTGCTGAGAGCGTCGCCCCGTACCTCTGCTCCGTACAGTAGCACTGATCCTACAGCATTCATCAAGAGGCGTCTTCTTGATGGGCTGGGTCCCCCTATGTTGGCCATAAGTCGTCTCAGAGGAGATATTCCCGAAGCAGCCTTCTCAGCCGTTGCCCTGATTTGCTCAGAGAAGCTCATCTTCGAGTCAATCAGTAGCCCCAGGTACTTCACCGCTGGCTTCGATTCGATTTGTATGTCGCCAATACTGATCATCCTTACTCTAGGGATTCTCTTTTTTGTCAAGATGACCACTTCGGTTTTCTCCAGTACTAAACTCAGCCCGCGAGCAGTCATCCAGTCCTTCTTTCAGCGAATAAGCATACCTAGCCTAAGTTGCGCTTGTTCAACAGTGCGTCCAGCGCCCAGAGCCGACCAAGCGCGACTCATCTGACATCTCAAGTCTCAGTAGCCCGTCGTAAGGCACGTTCCACAGGTCCGGATCAAGGATAGGTCTCTGGGCAACACCCGATGTAATTTCCATCCTTCGTTGGACCTGTGTCGTGTCGCAGAGCAGGCTTCGGTCCTTCAGATAGTTCCTCAAAAGCCGCATTAGATATTCTGGAACTTGAAAAGAGTTTTCCAGCGTACCCAGAATATCCACCCATCTAGCGGAGTTGAAGGCATTCCTGACGTCGAGCGTCACCAACAGGACGATCCGTCGCTTGGTGCGACTATATGCCTCTACCTTTTGGACCGCTTTCACCACCTCTGCAATCGCATCAATGGTGGAACGTCCTGCTCCAAAGCCGTACTGCCGAGGATATAGGTCCTTAGCAGCACGAATCGCGTCAGTGAGTCTTCCCTTAATGAGTTTCTCTAGCACTTTCCCAGCCATGTCTAGCATGCATAACGGGCAGTATGCAGACGGCGATTCGGGATTTTGCTTCCCCTTATTGATCAGCACGAGCCTCGCCACCGTAGGCAAGCGTTGAATGAGCTGAGCAGCAAGTTAGGACAATGGTGATAGAAGAGCCGCAACACCTCAGCTGGAACACCATCTGGACCTGGAGCCTTCCTCGCTTTCAGTGAAACGACTGTCTCCTCCAGTTCCAGCTGTGTGAAGAGATACGTTCCACAAGTCCGGACCAAGTATGGATCCCTGGGCAACATCCGATGTAATTTCCATCCTTCGTTGGCTCTGTGTCGTGTCGTGGAGCAGGCTTCGGTCCTTTAGGTAGTTCCTCAAAAGCCGCATTAGATATTCTGGAACTTGAAAAGAGTTTTCCAGCGTATCCAGAATATCCACCCATCTAGTGGAGTTGAAGGCATGCCTGACGTCGAATGTCACCAACAGGACGATCCGTCGCTTGGTGCGACTATATGCCTCTACCTTTTGGACCGCGTTCACAACCTCTGCAATCGTATCAATGGTAGAACGTGCTGCTCTAAAGCCGCACTGCCGAGCGAGATAGGTCCTTGGTAGCACGAATCGCGTCAGTGAGTCTTCCCTTGATGAGTTTCTCTAGCACTTTCCCAGACCTGTCTAGCATGCATAACGGGCGGTATGCAGACGGCAATTGACGATTTTCCTTCCCCTTGCTGATCAGCACGAGCCTTGCCACCTTTCATCGTACTGGGAAAACCCCGTCCCGTAGGCAAGCGTTGAATGTGCTGAGCAGCAAACAATGGTGATAGACGAGCCACAACACCGCAGCCAGAAAACCATCTGGACCTGGAGCCTTCCTCGCTTTCAACGAGAGGACTGCCTCCTCCAGTGCCAGCTGTGTGAAGAGTGGGCACTCGACTGCTGTTTCACCATGGACAGCGTCCACACGGATGGGATGGGCGGGGAAGAGTCCCCGCACTATCGTGTCCATCTTTTCCACGTCATGTATACAAAGCTTCCGTAGGCCACCAAGTTTCCCCATGACCAGCTTGTAGCCAAGGCCCCACGGATCCTTGTTCACACTGTCCACTAGGTCTTGCCAGCATCGAGCCTTGCTACTGTTGATCAGTTTGCGAAGGCGTTTCCTGGCCGACTTATATGCTGCCACCTGGTTGCATGCCTCGTCACGGCTCCGCGCCCGTTGAGCCTCACGTCGAAGCTTGTGACACTCCCTTCGCTTTTCAGCGATTTCACTTAACCACCAGTACACTGGGGCTTGCCGTGCTGGGGTCTTTGACGGGGCATAGAAGTGCAGCAAGCAGTCTTAATGATGCTCATAGTAGAGTTCACCACGTCTTGAGCTGCCACTTCTTCCGTCCCCTTTGAAGCTCCCTGCAGCGGCTCACCTGCTGTGAGAACCTTGACGAACCTCTCGACGTACATCCTTCCGATGTTCCACCCAGTTGTAGAAGGCCGAGAGCACGGATGTCGGGAGACAGCATCACTTATCTCAAGCAGAATGCACTGATGATCATTGGCTGAGTAGTCCTCTAATACTTTCCAGTTGTGTATCCTCCGTACGAAGGACTCCGGAACGAATGTCACGTCCGGTATGGTTCCCTCACAGCCAATACGGCGGAAAGTCTGCGTATTTCCGGAGTTCAGTACGACGGGGGCCGTCCGTACCGCCATTTTCAGGACTCGTTTCACCCGCGGCTCCGTCTGAGGCATGCCCCATTCGATTGGTATAGCGTTGAAGTCACCCCCAATGAATACTTTACCCTCTGCGTTCGAGACAGTGCTCTCCAAGGCATCAAGTTTGGCTTGGAAAGATGATATCGACTCATTAAGCGTTAGGTACATACTAAAAAAGGTGGCCCCTGAGCACTGAACCCACACGAAACCATCCCCCCGTCCACAACTCTCCGCTTGAAAGTCACTGTTCCGAACCCAGATGGCGGCAGTACGAGTTTCATCAGAAAATCATAATGCAGGACTTTTATTATGGTGTTGCTCACTCAGCAGCAAGAAGTTGGCTTTTGTGTCCCTCGCAAACTGCTCAAGCAGATTTTGGGCAGTTGAACTGCGGTGTAGGATTAGCTGCAGGATGCGGGTCATCGAAGCTCTGATTTTGCCTTGGCTAGGGCTTCCTGGAACACCCGGCATTTTCCTGATCCCAAGACGTGTCCAAAATCAGGTTTTGGATCAATATCCTTGCAAAGAATCCAGTGTGCCTCCTTCGTACACTCTTTTCTTTTATATCCCATTTCACCGCGTTTGTAACATAGGGAACTCCTATCGGGTTCTTTGCATACTTGTGTGGTGTGACCACAACCAAGGCATTTGTCACGTTGAAGAGGCGTTGCTCCTTGCCGTATCCTACAGACAACCCACCCAATTCGTACTTTGCCCTTGTTCAGGAATTGTTCGGCGTCCTTTTCGGTCATGTCAACTATGGCCATCCATTTTCCCCTGTTGTTTTCTGGTGTAAGTCTCACTTTGATCCTTCCCACGCAAGGAGACTCCTTTTGATGGCCTCTTCTACCTCGGCCAGATCCGTCACACAGTCAATGTCTCGTATTTCGATCGTTGCCATCGGCTCGGACTTTCTTTACTGCGTTTCAGAATGCTTCTTTATTGCCGGCCTCTGCTCCGAATTCGACCAGTATGTGGCCTGACCACGTTGGTCGTACTACTTTAATGGTAGTATTGGTGTCTTCGAGCCTTACGTTTCCCCTGATGTCCCGCAGTACCTCCACGTAGGATCGGCCATCTTGGGGCTTTACAAGCAGTGCCTGCTACCGGGGTCTTTGTCGGGACTTCTGCCGCTCCTGTTTTGCATCAGGTCCTTTTTGTAATTGGGCGTCCGTGCGAACTTTACTTTCTGGCTTTTTTAGGGTTTTGTAAAATAATTTTACAAAACCCTTCTAAAATCGCGTCCTGTCTGTCCGTCTGTCCGTCTGTCTGTCCGTCCGTCCGTCCGTCCGTCCGTCCGTGTGTCACAGCAGTTTTCCTCGGAAACTACTTAAGCTAGAAACATCAAATTTTGTATGTAGGTGTAAAGTGGTGTTCTCTTCAAAGTTCGAATACAAAAAAAATTTTAAAAGGTATTTAAGGGGGGTCTCCCCATATAGAAGAGTGACCCCCCGAAAAAAAAATTTCATTGAAGGTGGCCGATATGGGTATCAAATGAAAGGTCTTGATGAGAACTTTTCAAAACAGGTCTTAGTTTGGAAAAGTTTGCTTCGAGGGGCGCACAGGGAGGGGAAATACACGAAAAATTTGTGTCCCCCCCCCCTCGCGATTGGACACCTGTGATCCGAAAAATCTGAAAAAAATCAGGAATGTAGGCCTTGGTGTGTACAACAACAACAAATACGTTAGAAGTCGCAATTCACTCAACTTTGTTAGTAATAGTATGATTTATCGATTTTATGTTTTCTTGAATAAAATCTTAACGGTACGCTTAAATTCAGTACATAGATGACTATTCATAAG
Source organism: Odontomyia ornata (assembly GCA_963969285.1). Lineage (NCBI taxonomy): Eukaryota > Metazoa > Arthropoda > Insecta > Diptera > Stratiomyidae > Odontomyia > Odontomyia ornata. The sequence continues at coordinate 218,678,536 of OZ017738.1, read as the reverse complement.
GTTGATCTATCCTGAAAATTTCATTAAGATTGAATCATATTTAGCGAAGTTATAGCGGTTTGAATTTTCCTGTATTACTATGGAACAATATGCGCTGCATTTATTACTATGGCAACATATGGCTATGGAACAACATGCGCTTTTTACCGACTCAGACACTACAGTTTTGCTAGGATTTGCATGAAAATTTCAGGAATGATAGGTGTCATGAATATCTTTGCGAATCGGTTCAGCTAGTGGTATCAGTAATCGTAAAACAAAATAGTGGCTGTTATAAATGCGAAGATTGAATAATGTTGAGTTATTTTTTCCCAACTTCAACGTTTAAGGTGCATGCTTTGAACACTTGATTCAATTTAATGAATGACTGAAGATGAGTACCTACAATTAATACTCATAAGCGAAGCAAGTCAAGGAGGCGGGAGAGAGCTCCTAGCAAAAGGGTTTTGTAACCATTCTAGGATTCGAAAAAATTGGCCATGAATCGATGGTAACAGTACAGGAAAGAGGCTCCTGAAAATAAAAATTCATCAAACGTAGCCGGTATGAGTATGAAATGAAAGTTTTCATGGGAGCTTTTCAAAACAGTTGTTAAACTGTCAGTTTTTGCTTCAGTGGGGGCACAGGGGGGAAATACATGAAAAATGTGTTTCCTCCCTAGCGAATGGATATCTGAAATAATTATGAAGGGAGATATTTATGAGTATAACAACAACAAAAATCTCAGAACACGAAATTCGTTCAACTTTGTTAATAATAGTATGATCTTCGAATTTCATATTTTCTCCAATAAAATCGTTTCTTGATTTTATTCGATCTGGTGACTGCATTTTGTAAATTGAATACAAAACCCTTCTGACATGACCGTAGGTCTGTTTACCCAACTTGTTGAAGGAGTTTCTTTGCGGCTTTCTTCGCTCCTTTTGTAAGCACTGTCTGGAACCCCTGATCTGGTGCTTCACGCCCATCAAGTGCCTCTTCCTTCCTTCTTTTATCCCGATCTCCTTCGATTGGGCTAGACGCCATTCTTTTGTTGACTTTTAATGGTGAAGCTATCTGCATGTCGCCTTTAGATTTCACCCCATGCGCCTCTTTAGCATTCTGTTCGTCTTCGGCCCTTAACCAGCTCCTTCAATAGTGCTCGATAGGCTCTAGGAGCTCCTCTAGTTCAAGAAGCCCCACCTTTGCTGCTTTGCATATTTTTGGGGAGTCGCATGCAGCTTGTACTTTTTTCAGAACATCTCCCGCTTTTCGGAGTAGCCTTTCTTCTCTGTATCGCTGAGCCGCAATTGCACCTTGCAACCATCCTTGGGAGAGGTTATCGCGTTCCGTTTCCGAGTGCAGTACTCCCGCCACATTTTCGACGTTGGCGGTGCAATCACGCGGTGTCTGGTCACTCGTTGCTTTTAGTGCCGTAATCTCCTCATTGGCTTCTGGATTTTTCGTTGCAATGTCGGGATTTGCGACCCTTGTATCGGTCACTTCGGTAACGATCGCAGCAGTGACAATCGAATTTTCGGTGCTTTTATGTTATCTTCCACACCTCGAAAACCTGAAGCGTCCTGCAGAGTTTCCGCTTTTCCGCAATAGGGCACTCTGGCGTTCGCATGATTTTTTTACTGCGGCCGAATGCTGCAGGAATCTCAGTCTGAACCAGACTGTCTGCTATTCTACGTTTTTCGTCTGCCTTCATGTTATGCCACCACACTTTTTTACTCAAGGACTTCGAGTGAACTCTGCTGCATACATCGAGGTTTTGGAGACGGTAGCGACCCTGGATGGACAATGTAAGCGGAGGCAGATCATACAATTTTCAACAAGACTCTGCTCCTTCACATAAAGGGATGGCGACACAAGATTGGATTACCGAAAATTTTCATGACCACATAACACCGAACCTATGGCCACCTAGCTCCCCAGACCTTAATACTTTGGACTATTACGTATGGAGCGCAGTTAAGTGTGAGACCAATAAGCGTCCTCATAATACCACTTCTTCGCTGAAGACTGCCATTAATGCTGTTATGGTCAATATGAACAAGGAGCATTTGATTCGGGCATGTAATCGTTTCCGGCGATGATTGAATAACTTTATAGCCATATATTAATTTAACATTGTATAAAAAATTCCTGAAATTTCATCAAATTTTGTTAAAAATACAAGCTTATTAATTTTACTCTCAAGTTGTCCCCAAATACAGTACGTACCCTATATATATATATATATATATATATATATATATATATATATATATATATATATATATATATATATATATATATATATATATATATATATATATATATATACATATATATATATATATATATATATATATATATATATATATATATATTTATTTATTTATTTATTTATATTTTTATATTTAAGAACATAAACATATATACATAAATTAAAAAAAAAAATTTTACAGTACCCGACTAAAATTGCAACCGATCTGCCCGTCCGTCCGTCCGTCCGTCCGTCCGTCCGACCGTATGTCAAAGCTAAATTTTTCGCAAACCACAAAAGCTAGAAAACATAATTTGGTGGGCTGGTCAAAAGGGATGCCCTCTTAAAAACTGCAGTATAAAGTAATTATAGTTTTAAGGGGGTTCTCCCCATATAGAGGGTAACCGTTAAAAATTTTTTTTACAAAAGATACTCGACATGGGTATCAAACCATAAAAGTAAATCTTTATGAGTACATGGGCAACAAATACCTGAGATGTCAAAACTCCATTAGATTTGTAAATAATAGTACATTTCACAAATTAAATCAAACTCCGTATCTAAATTATCTGCTTTAAACAAAGTACTTCCTGAAAGTTTCATAAAAATCGAGCCATTATAGATAATTGAAAATTTATCAATCGCAACAACGATTACATGTGATATTATTCAAATACACGTCCGTAAAGGACCCAAAATCTATAAATGTGTAAGGGTTTTCATGAGAATTTTAGAAATAATTTCTAACATTGCTATGTTATCATGATAACTAAAACATAGAGGTGAGCACCCTGAAAACAGAACGGTGGCAGATCAAACTACATAATAACCATATGTTAATTTTTGCGAACTCGATTACTGGAAGTTATGTATGATTTAAGCTTTGATATTCAGAAGTTTTATTTCCCAATAATTTTAAATACCCTTCTGGTAGGAAAAACATTTTTTTCATTTCTAAATATGACCTCCGCCTTTTCCGTCCTTTTCCTTTCGTGTTAGTGTTTACATGTACGGTGGCTCAGAACGAGCAGAGGGTGTCCCGGAAGACTGGCGGTACGACTGAGCGCTAGCCGGCCTCAGTATGCAACCCCGGGCTACGCACCCCTTTGCTGAAACTTAATGTCTGCAACTGCGGTGACTTCCGCGGTTGTAACAAGTAGCAAATACGAAGATTAAAATTAAGAAAGAAAATACTATGACAACCAATTGAGAATCATCAATGTGAGTCTAGTAAGCAACAACACAAGAAAAGCATACACAGTAGTAAAAAGCCTGCAACGTGGTTATCAGCCCAAACCCATGCTCTGTGGTGATGACATCGGCAATATCATCGCTGTCGAAACCAAGATTAAGGAAACATGGGCATCATATTTTAGGAATCTCCTCAATCCTCTACACAGGATCAGGACATTGGAGTCTATAGATGTTTCCGGAGAGCTTTCATTGGCCTCACCAACTCTGGATGAATTTTCTTTCATCATCAAAGCCCAAAATAATAATAAAAGGCCAGGCATCGATGAGATTCTAGTAGGGCTCATCAAAAATGGTGGCAGCAGCATTCATGAAGCCATTCACAAAGTCATTCTACACATCTGGCAACAAGAAAATGTGCCAAAAGTGGGGAGGCAATCAATTGTATTCCCTATCTGTAAACAAGGTGATAAGCTACAGTGCGAAAATTATAGAGGCATATCACTTTTTTGTAAGGCGTACAAAATATTTTCAAAGATCTTAAAAAATAAAATCAGATCATATGCAAACAGTATTATTGGAGAGTATCAAGGTTGTTCTAGAGTAGGTAGATCGACGAAGACCAATTGCTCACAGTCAAGTAGGCACTTGAAAAATGCTGGGAGTTTAATATAGACGTACACTTAATTTTCGTTTACTTTCAGCAAGCATACGACAGTATTTATCGTAACGTACTGTACCAAATAATGCTTTGCTTTGGCATCCCAGCCAAATTAGTCCATCTTACTGAAATAACAATGACGTTGACGACCTCCCAGGTCCGCATCAATAACCAACTCACCGATGCCTTTGATACAATTATCAGTCTAATGCAGGGAGATGAACTGGCCCCATTACTATTCAATTTGGCTCTGGAGCAAGTCATTAGGAGGCTTCCTGCCGATACACGAGAAACATTGCTACACAAGTCGAGCCAGGTAGTAGCCTATGTGGATGACATCAACACCTTGTCACGATTACTAACAACTGCCAAAGAACTCCTCCTGAAACTCGATAGCGAAGCATTATTAGTCGGGCTAAAAATAAATAAAAATAAACCAAAGCTCATCACGCAGTTGAGGAAAAATGCCTCAAATACACAAAATATCACACTTGGTGAATACCGTTTCGAAAATATGAGCAAAGGGACGAAATACGCCGAAAATACAATTTTGACGATCTTGAAGACTAGCTGGATACATAGCAAAGCAAAGCTCGAAGTTAAACATTTTGTACTAAAACATGTGTTATGCTATGGATGTGAAACACGGGCCCTAACCCAAGCATCCACAAATATACTGAACACGGTTGAACGACGGATCCTGAGGCAAATAATAAGAGTGGAGCAAGACGAAGACCACTGGCGAATTCGATACACCCATGAGCTGAATGCCGTGCTCTGTCGAACAACGTCTATTAAAAAGCAAACCTCATAATAAATCGCCCCAAAACACACGCGGACACACACACACACACAAAAACACACACACACACAAACACACACATATATGTATATATATATATATATATATATATATATATATATATATATATATATATATATATATATATATATATATATATATATATGTATATATATTTATTCATTAATATCTACCTTAAGTTGCCTTGCTGGTGGGATGCAAGTCAGGTTAAATGTGCCCAACAGATTGAGGTGACGTTCGATTTGGATGAAAACGGAATCCTGAACGTGTCTGCCAAAGACACCAGCATTGGCAACTCGAAGAATATCACAATTAAAAAAGGCAAGGGTAGATTGTCGCAAGCCGAAATCAACAGGATGTTGGCCGAAGCTGAGCGATACGCCGAAGAAGATGAGAAGCAAAGACAATGGGTCACAGCCCGAAATCAACTTTAAGGCTACGTGTTCAACTTGAAACAGTCAGTGGAAGATTCTGGCGACAAGTTGTCTCAATCAGACAAGAATACAGTGCTGAGAGCTTGCAAAGACACCATCAAGTGGTTGGATAACAACAATTTGGCTGACAAGGAGGAGTTCGAGTGTAAATTGCAAGAGCTGACCCGGCAGTGCATCCCGGTAATGACGAAGTTGCATACAGGCGGTGCGCAATCACAAGGAGCTCGTTGTGGCCAACAGGCTGGTGGCTTTGGAGGAACACAATCTGGCCCAACAGTTGAAGAGGTGGACTAAAAGAATCCTGAGAAAATTGAAGCCGTGAAAGGCTGGCCAACACCAAAAAACAAGCGCCGACTTCGAAGTTTTCTGGGTCTGGCGACCTACTATCGAAGATCAAATCAACAGCAAAAACAAACGGTCAAAATAAAACATAGAAATGAAAGCATTGATTTAATAATACGTTAAGTTCCTGGTCCTTTAATGCGCTGATAAATGCTTCTGCCGCTGCGTCATCTCGATGTTCTGGGTCATAAGCTGGGTAAGCCAAAAGTGCCAGTCGCTCAATGTCTTGGGCTAGCTGCTGTAATGTCTAGCCAGACTTCTGCATCCGATGCCGTAGCTGTGACCGATAAATCTGCTTCAGATGATCGTCTCCATAACGCATGTCGGGGGCGTTCATTATAGCAGCCGGGTTTTAGTGCAACTCAACGGGGATCGTCTGCAAAAGCTCGACAGCTGGGCCTCTTAGAGCAAGAATTAATGCAGTTGCCCGTTCCTGCTCATTCCAGTGATTTATCCTAGCGGCGGCTTCAAACTGAATTTTGTAGATACTCCAGACCGTTTGTCCGTCACATATTGGTGCTTGCACATTTCTAGATGAGCGTTGCGCTGCGGTTATAAGCGCATTAAAGGACCAGGAACTGCAAGAAGCCGTGCGTTTAGCTCAAAAGCAAACGGTTAAGGATGCATTGGCTTATATTCTGAACTTTGAGGCAGCGAAAAATGTGACTCGTACCACTGCCCGGGTTCGCGAGGTAGTAACAGATGAGTGCAGGTGTGAGCGCGTGGAAAATGAGCGAGACAACCATGTAAATGGCGCGCCTAGATATTGGAATTGCGCAGAGGAAAAGGTATACCAGGTCGAGGAGAGAATCAACCTTGAGATCAGCCAGGTCGAGGAGAGAATGAACCATGAGATGGAAAAAGTGAAAAAGGAATTGGAAGCAGCGAAGGCAGTAGTAACCACCTCGCCAGTCCCGCCTATAACTCGCAGAATTATATATATATATATATATATATATATATATATATATCTATATCTATATATATATATATATATATATATATATATATATATATATATATATATATATATATATATATATATATTATAAATATATATATATATATTTATATATCTATATATATATATATTTATTTATCCAGATATATATGTATATATCTATATCTAAATATGTATATATATATATATATATATATATATATATATATATATATATATATATATATATATATATATATATATATGTCTGTATGTCTGTATAAATTTACATACATTTATATATGTATATATATATATATATATATATATATATATATATATATATATATATATATATATATATATATACATATTTATATATAAAGATATATATATATATATATATATATATATATATATATATACAGGTTTAAATATATATATATATATATATATATATATATATATATATATATATATATATATATATATATATATATATATATATATATATATATATATTTATATATTTATATATATATATATATATATATATTTATATATGCATGTCTATGTATATGTATATATATATATAGATGCTTATATATATATATATATATATGTATATATAGATATATATATATATATATATATATATATATATATATATATATATATATATATATATATATATATATATATATATATATATATATATATATATATATATATATATTTATATATATATATATATATATACATATATATAATTATATATATGTATATATAGATTTTATATATATATATATATATATATATATGTATATATATATATATATATATATATATATATATATATATATATATATATATATATATATATATATATTATATATATTTATACATATACTACATATATACAATAGATATGAAGTACGTGTTGAGCTGTGGATTAGGCCACACTCCACTTGCGCAGCAGCTCCCAAGTTCAAGCCTTATTAGCAGATCGACTTGTAGCTTTTGATGCTGGTGCTTGCCTATCTTCCTGCCCAGCTGTGATGAGTACTAACTGAATCCAAATACCATTTTACCACGAATTCCGTTGCGGTCATGAAATGAGCTGCTTACAGCTAATATCAACACTGCCGGTTGGATTTGGACTGTTGTGGCACGGATTATTATTCTCGTATATATATATATATATATATATATATATATATATATATATATATATATATATATATATATATATATATATATATATATATATATATATATATATATATATATATATATATAAAGGTGGTCCAACAATAACGTACAATGTTAATTGTGAGTCGCACCTTAACGTCAAGTTTTTCCTCAAATTAATTTGACATTTCTTTGTTTCAGTGTTTGACAAATTCAAATTTGGAGAGGCTAAATTGAGCAGCACGTTAAGGTTGTTGAATCCTTTTACAAAAATGTGTGTTCAAATCAAAATGAATCTCGTGCACTTCGTGATTTCGTTGGTCAGCATAATCGACCAAATGTGTCCACAATCGGGGGAATCATGCGCAAATTTCAGAAAACTGAGTCTGTGGAAAATGTAAAATCAGCTGTGCAGGCTCGCACAGATCGTTCTGCGGAAAACATTGCTGTTGTTTGCGATAGTGTGGCAGAAGAGCCACGAACATCGACTCGTCTTCTTGCCCAACAATTCAACATCTCACGAACATCACTGATGTGAATTTTGAATAAGGATTTGCATTCCCACGCTTACAAGGTTCAATTGACTAATGACCTGAAGCCTACTGACCATTTCAAGTGCCGGCAATACGGCGAATGGATTGTTGAACAGATAGAAGGGAATGGTGACTTAACAAAGAAAATTATCTCCAGCGACGAGGTATACTTTTACCTCAGTAGATTCAACATCAAGCTGAATTGCCGCATGTGGACAAGTTGGAATCTACGAGTGATTGTTGAAAAGCCGATGCATCCACAAAGAGTGACTGTTTGGGGTATATAGTATGTATATACGAGTAAATATATTTGTATATATATATATATATATATATATATATATATATATATATATATATATATATATATATATATATATATATATATATATATATATATATATATATATACATATATATATACACATATATATAGATATATATATATATATATATATATATATATATATATATATATATATATATACACATATATATATATATATATATATATATATATATATATATATATATATATATATATATATATCAATATATATATATATATATGTTCTATATATATATATATATATATATATATATATATATATATATATATATATACATATATACAGTTAGACAAAAAAGTCTCCGTACGACGCTACTTTTTCTTGATTTTTATGAACATCTCTCATGTAATTCAATATTTTTTTACTTTAATTATTGCAACGTTTTCTACAGCTCTTTTGTAACAATGTTCAAGGATAAATGCAGGAATTTATCCATTTCTTAATATATAGGAATTCAATTTAGTGAGTTTTAAAAAATTTTATATCAAAAAAGTCTCCGTACGAAATTTTTTAAACCATGCTTTGCATTGTTTACATAATTATGTAAACAATGCTTTACACAAACAAGAATTCACAATTTTTCCTGGAGTACAGCTAGCATAGTTTCAGCCGCGTGCAGATTTGTGTCAACTTCAGAAAATCCAATATTCCGTCATGGGTAAAGAAATTTGTGTAGATACGAGGAAATTGATCATAAAGCTTTATTGCGAAGGCAAGGTGATGGGTAAAATTTCAAAAGTAATCGGTAGACCTAAGTCAAGTGTCCAATATGTTATTAAGCAATATGGAGAAACCGGTTCCAAACGTAAGCCCCGTTCGGGACGGCCAAAAAGTTTAAGTGATATAGCGCGGCGGTCACTAGTAAGAAAAATAAAAAATAATACTAGAACCAGCGCATGTAAAAAAGCAGATGAGGTCAGAAAAGACTTTAATTTAACGGTAAGTGATGAAACCATTAGAAATGTTCTACGGGAAAGTAATTCCCATGGTCGAAAGCCATTGGTCTCAAAACTCAATCGCAAGAAGAGATTAGACTTTGCGAAAATGCACCAAAATAAGGACGCTAGTTTCTGGAATCGTGTTGTATTTTCCGACGAGAGTAAGTTCAACATATTTGGATCAGATGGCAAGGGAAAAGTTTGGCGCAAAGCAAATTTGGAATTCAACTGCAAAAATCTAATTCCAACAGTCAAGCAGGGATCTATCCTTGGTCCGGACCTGAACGTGTCTTGCGACGGGCTACTGAGACTTGAGATGCCAGATGAGTCGCGCTTGGTCGGCTATGCGGAGGATGTTGCGGCTCTGGTCGCACCGTTGAACAAGCGCAACTTAGGCTAGGTATGCTAATGCGCCGAGTGAGGGACTGGATGACTGCTCGCGGGCTCAGTTTAGCACTGGAGAAAACCGAAGTGGTCATCTTGACAAAAAAGAGAATCCCTAGAGTAAGGATGATCAGTATTGGAGATATACAGATCGAATCGAAGCCAGCGGTGAAGTACCTGGGGCTACTGATCGACTCGAAGATGAGTTTCTCTGAGCAAATCAGGGCAACGGCTGAGAAGGCTGCTTTGGGAATATCGGCCCTGAGTCGACTTATGGCCAACGTAGGGGGACCCAGCCCATCAAGAAGACGCCTCTTGATGAGTGCTGTAGGGTTAGTGCTAATGTATGGAGCAGAGGTATGGGGTGACGCTCTCAGCAAGGAGGTATACCGAAAACGATTGGCACAGGTACAGAGAAGAGGAGCACTGAGAATTGCATCTTCGTATCCAACAGTCTCCGACTCGGTGGTGAGAGTGATTGCAGGCGTGATACCTGTCGCCCTCCTTGCTAGAGAGCGCCGCGCTATTTACCTGCGCCGAAACGAGGATGCGAGGGAGATCGTTGTCCGCGAGGACAGACAACGCTCGCTCAACGATTGGCAGCAGTCTTGGAGGAATCGCACGAAGGGAAGGTGGACTGCGCGCCTCATCCCGGATGTGAGACCGTGGCTAAATCGAAGGCATGGTGAGACTGACTTCTATCTGACCCAGCTTTTGAGCGGGCACGGGTGTTTTCAGCCTTACCTGCACAAGATCGGCAAGTCACGGTCTCCCGATTGTCGGTTTTGCCCAGGAGAGAAAGACAATGCCTGTCACACATTTTTTGCGTGTACCAAATGGGCCAGGCTGCGAAGGGAACTCTACAGGGAGACTGGAGAGCTCACCCCGGATAGTGTGGTTGCGGTCATGCTCGAATCGGTTGACAAATGGAACCAGGTGGCACATTATGCTCGGGCAGTCCTAAAATATAAAAGGGACTCACAGCAGCCGGAGGCACTGGGGCTGGGGGATCGCTCTTCTGGCAATTCCTCTTTCCCCCTCCCCTCCCGCTAGGAAAGGGACTCCCCAGCTTGAAGGTGCCCCACGGCGTAACAAAACGAGACCTGGCCCGAAGTAATGTGTCAAACGGTTCCAGGCTACGTTCTCAGATTGACAGGGGAGGTGTTTAGTGGGTAGTTCAAAGGTATCCTCCATGGGAGTCCCACACTGCCAGACTCGGTGGGCATAAATGCCTTCACCTCTCTACCACAAAAAAAAAAAAAATAAATATATAATAATTAAAGTAAAAAAATATTGAATTACATGAGAGATGTTCATAAAAATCAAGAAAAAGTAGCGTCGTACGGAGACTTTTTTTTCTGACTGTATATATATATATATATATATATATATATATATATATATATATATATATATATATATATATATATATATATATATATATACATCTATATATATATATATATATATAAATATATATATATATATAGATATATATACATATATATATATATATATATATATATATATATATATATATATATATATATATATATATATATATATATATATATATAGATATATATATATATATATATATATATATATATATATATATATATATATGTATATATATACATATATATATATATATATATATATATATATATATATATATATATATATATATATATATATATATATATATATATATATATATATGCATGTCATATATGAATATATATTGATATTTATACATAAATATATGAAAATATATACATGCATGTATAGTATAAAGATTTATATATATATATATATATATATATATATATATATATATATATATATATATATATATATATATATATATATTTATATATATATATATATATAGATATATATATATATACATATATATATATATATTTTTTTTTATATATGTTATATATATATATATATATATATATATACATATATATATATATATATATATATATATATATATATATATATATATATATATATATGCATGTTATATATGAATATATATTGATATTTAAACATAAATATATGAAAATATATACATGCATGTATAGTATAAAGATTTATATATATATATATATATATATATATATATATATATATATATATATATATATATATATATTTATATCTATATATATATATATATATATATATATATATATATATATATATATATATATACATATATATAGATATATATATATATATATATATATAAATATATAAACATATATATATATATATATTTTTTTTATATATGTTATATATATACATATAGATATATATATATATATATATATATATATATATATATATATATATATATATACAAATATATTTACTCGTATATACATACTATATACACCAAACAGTCACTCTTTGTGGATGCATCGGCTTTTCAACAATCTCTCGTAGATTCCCACTTGCCCACATGCGGCAATTCAGCTTGTTATTGAATCTACTGAGGTAAAAGTATGCCTCGTCGCTGAAGATAATTTTCTTTGTTAAGTCACCATTCCCTTCTGTCTGTTCGCCGTATTGCCGGCGCTTGAAATGGTCAGTAGGCTTCAGGTCTTTAGTCAATTGAACCTTGTAAGCGTGGGAATGCAAATCCTTATTCAAAATTCACATCAGTGATGTTCGTGAGATGTTCAATTGTTGGGCACGAAGACGAGTCAATGTTGATGGCTCTTCTGCCACACTATCGCAAACAACAGCAATGTTTTCCGCAGAAAGATCTGTGCGAGCCTGCACAGGTGATTTTACATTTTCTACAGACTCGGTTTTCTGAAATTTGCGTACGATTCTCCCGATTGTGGACAAATCTGGTCGATTATGCTGACCAAAGAAATCACGAAGTGCACGAAATTCATTTTGATTTGAACGCCCATTTATGTAAAAGGATTCGACCACCTTAGCGCGCTGCTCAATTTAGCCTTTTCAGATTTGAATTTGTCCAACACTGAAACAAAGAAATGTCAAATTAATTTGGGCGAACAACTTGTCGTTAAGGTGTGACTCACAATTAACATTGTACCTTATTGTTGGACCACCCTTTATATATACATATACGAGAGTACAAATCCGTGCCACAACAGTCCAAATCCAACCGGCAGTGTTGATATTAGTTGTAAGCAGCTCATTTCACGACCGCAACGGAATTCGTGGTAAAATGGTATTTGGATTCAATTAGCACTCATCACAGCTGGGCGGGAAGAAAGGCAAGCAGCAGCATCGAAAGCTATAAGTCAATCCGCTAATAAGGCTTGAACTTGGGAGCTGCTGCGCAAGTGCAGTGTGCCCTAATCCACAGCTCAATACGTACTTCATATCTATTGTATATATTGTTACATGTACAAATAATTCTGCGAGCTACTGTCGCAATTGTTTTCACAACCATTAAAAACATCAACAAAATGAATCTACTCGAAACCACGAGAACTCACCAAGCATGATCAACATCTGAAAGTGAGTCACTGCTCCATTCATTACGCTGCTGGAATGTTCCCGCTAATTCACCAATGTACGAGAACTGAGTTGAATGATTAGATACCCTATACTAAGGCGAGCTGAATGAATGGGGGGATCATTCATTCGACCGCGATAAAAACTGCGATAGTGTGTGGAAACCGATATTGCTCGAGTAATAGAAAAGTGATTTGCGTTGATTGTGAAGTGATCTTAGAAGACAATTGCGATAGAAATTTATGGACAGGTTGAAGTTAGATTTTAATAGTGAAAATTAAAATTGTGAAAGAGACCAAATAAGTGTTTGTGCATTTTTAAGTAATTTAATAAACTCTTTTAATTTAATTTAAAAGACATTGCGTTTTCACTTTCCCGGATCATTAAAATTATTGGCCGCGAATCATAACACGTGACAGTGGTGTCGAGAAGTGAGAAAGAGAATTTAGAAAGTGAAAAACGTTTGCACCTAAAAAAAAAATAAAAATGTACAAAAGTGAAATGTAACTGGTGGAAAAATAAATAAAAGCCGAAATAATAAAAAAAAATAATAACCGCGAAGCTAACATTTGAAAATAAATGAATTTACCATGGCGGAGTCTAAGGGAGACGCAGAAACGTCAAAATCAAAGGAACCAGTAGATACGCTGATGCAAATGCTGATGCTGATGCAGCAAGAGCAGCGACAACAGTCATACAATTTAACTGCGAAGCTTAATGAGCAGTCATCCAATCTAACTACGAAGTTAGATGAACAATCAGTGAAGCTGGACCAACAAGCGATCGAAATAGAGGAAGTGCAAAAACAGTCAACCGAAATAAAAGCGGAGCTCGGTAGCCTGAACAATCAAATTAAATGCGTCGAGTAAAGGTTTACCAGGTCGAGGAGAAGGTCAGCTAGGTTGAAGAGAGAATCAAATATGAGATCAGCCAGGTCAAAGAGAGAATGAACCATGAGATGGAAAAAGTGAAAAAGGGATTGAAAGCAGCGAAGGCAGTAGTAACCAACTCACCAACCCCATTTATGACCGCAGTGCATAGCACATTCAGAAATGTGACAGCATCAATATTAGACGGGCATATGATCTGGAGTGTTTACAAAACACAGTTTGAAGCTGCCGCAAGGGCAAATCACTGGAATGAGCAGGAACGAGCAACTGCACTGATTCTTGCTCTAAAAGGCCCAGCTACCAAGCTTTTGCAAACTATCCCGTTGAGTTACACTCAAACCCGGCTGCCATACTGAATGCGCTCGAGATGCGTTATGGAGGCGATCATCTGAAGCATATTTATCGGGCACAGCTACGGCATTGGATGCAGAAGTCTGGCGAAACCTTACAGCAGCTAGCCCAAGACACTGAGCGACTGGCACTTATGGCTTACCCAGCTTACGACCCAGAACATCGAGATGACGCAGCAATAGAAGCGTTCATTAGCGCATTAAGGGACCTGGAATTGCAACAAGCTGTGCGTTTAGCTCAAAAGCAAACAGTCAAGGATGCATTGGCTTATAGCCTGAACTTTGAGGCAGTGAAAATGTGACTCGTACCACTGCCTGGGTTCGCAAGGTGGTGGCAGACGAGTGCAGGTGCGAGCGCGTGGAAAATGGGCAAGAGCCGCAAGTAAATGGTGCGCCTAGATGCTGGGATTGCGGTGAGAAAGGGCACCTGCAAAGAGACTGCAACAAGCGAAGAAAACGGAACTAATGTCCAAAATGGTGGAGATCCAGACCGTGTCAGGAGGCTAGAATATAAGCCCATCAAACTGAAGGGGACAATTTCGTGGGACAGACGTTGGCTAGGAGGACCGACATCCCCAGCACCGTGTCAAGGCAACATCGTAGAGAAGCAGACTTATGCCTTCCGGGTCAAGTTAATGAAGAACATTGCATCATAACAAGCGACACTGGTGCAACCCGATTGACTATCCGACCAGACCTAGCGAGGCCCCAACTACTTCATAAGGACAGAGTTCATGGAAATGCTGACTCCCTATCTCGTCATCAATGTCCAGCTAACTGAAAGTATTGCCTACGGATTGAAGAAAAGGAGGCGGCCGTTGATCTGCAAGTGATAACGGCCAAATTTGATGAAGGTTGGTCATCGGAGGAGATTCGAAATGCTCAGTTGCCCGATGAAGACATCGGACCATTGCTCGTATGGAAGGAGACAACTGAGTGAGCGGAGTGGAAAGACGTTTCAATTCATGGCGCAACTCTGAAAAGCTATTGGGTACAATGGAACTCCCTTCAGGTAGGGGGTAGCATACTCAAGCGGAAATGGGAAACGGCGAATAGAAGCTCCTATAGGATGCAAACTATACTTCCCAAAAGCCGAATCCACGACGCGGTTAAGGAGATGCATGAAGGATCCTCGGGAGGCAACCTTGGCGTTAAGAAGACCTTAGCGAAATGGCGGGAAAGGTTTTACTGGCTCCATGCTCGAGAAGAGGTAGAGGACTGGTGTCAGAGATGCACAGTTTGCGCTTCCGTTAAAGGTCCAAACCGACGACTGAGAGGACAAATGCAAACCTATAACGTGGGGGTACCATTTCAAAGGATTGCTGTTGACATCGCTGGACCCTTTCCTGAATCTGAATGGGGAAATCGATACAAGCTGGTTGTCGCCGATTGGTTCAGCAGGTGGCCCGAGGTCTACCCCATTCCCAACCAGGAAGCAACTACTGTAGCCGAACAGCTAGTGTTAAATTGGGTCAGTCGGTACGGCGTACCTTGTGAACTACATTCGGATCAAGGCCGAAACTTTGAGTCACTAGTTTTTGCCGAAATGTGTGAGCAGCTGGGAATACGGAAAACGAGGACAACACCGCTGCATCCCCAATCCGATGGAATGGTCGAACGTTTCAACAGCACGCTCAATAAACACCTGGCCAAAATGGTTGACGAGAACCAAAGGGACTGGGACCGACATATCCCACTACTTTGAACGGCGTACAGAGCTGCCCAACATGCATCGACGGGCCAAGACCCAGCCAAAGTCATTTTTGGAAAGACTATTCGTTTGTCAGCCGATATAAAGTTCGGAACACCCCCTGAGAAACCCCAAACGATCTCGGAGTACGCAAGTGAGCTAAGACAACAGTTGAACCAGATACACCGGACAGTGCGAAAACACTTCGAATCGGCTACTGACCGCATGAAGACCAGGTATGATCTAAAGGCGAATTCCACTGGCTTCCAGCAAGATGACTAGGTGTGGCTATATAGCCCGCAACGGCATAAGGGTAGGTCTCCAAAGTTGCAACATAATTGGGAGGGACCATACCGAGTTACAAAGCGAATCAACGACGTCGTATACCGAATACAGGAACATCGGAAGCCAAGAGCCAAAATGAAAATCGTGCATCTGGACCATCTTGCCCCATATTACCTTCAGGGAGAATTGACTACAAATAGCGACACATCTTTTCGGGGCGAAAAGAACTGAGGTGGGGGCAGTGTTACATGTACAAATAATTCTGCGAGCTACTGTCGCAATTGTTTTCACAACCATTAAAACCATCAACAAAATGAATCTACTCGAAACCACGAGAACTCACCAAGCATGATCAACATCTGAAAGTGAGTCACTGCTCCATTCATTACGCTGCTGGAATGTTCCCGCTAATTCACCAATGTACGAGAACTGAGTTGAATGATTAGATACCCTATACTAAGGCGAGCTGAATGAATGGGGGGATCATTCATTCGACCGCGATAAAAACTGCGATAGTGTGTGGAAACCGATATTGCTCGAGTAATGGAAAAGTGATTTGCGTTGATTGTGAAGTGATCTTAGAAGACAATTGCGATAGAAATTTATGGACAGGTTGAAGTTAGATTTTAATAGTGAAAATTAAAATTGTGAAAGAGACCAAATAAGTGTTTGTGCATTTTTAAGTAATTTAATAAACTCTTTTAATTTAATTTAAAAGACATTGCGTTTTCACTTTCCCGGATCATTAAAATTATTGGCCGCGAATCATAACACGTGACAGTGGTGTCGAGAAGTGAGAAAGAGAATTTAGAAAGTGAAAAACGTTTGCACCTAAAAAAAAAAATAAAAATGTACAAAAGTGAAATGTAACTGGTGGAAAAATAAATAAAAGCCGAAATAATAAAAAAAAATAATAACCGCGAAGCTAACATTTGAAAATAAATGAATTTACCATGGCGGAGTCTAAGGGAGACGCAGAAACGTCAAAATCAAAGGAACCAGTAGATACGCTGATGCAAATGCTGATGCTGATGCAGCAAGAGCAGCGACAACAGTCATACAATTTAACTGCGAAGCTTAATGAGCAGTCATCCAATCTAACTACGAAGTTAGATGAACAATCAGTGAAGCTGGACCAACAAGCGATCGAAATAGAGGAAGTGCAAAAACAGTCAACCGAAATAAAAGCGGAGCTCGGTAGCCTGAACAATCAAATTAAATGCGTCGAGTAAAGGTTTACCAGGTCGAGGAGAAGGTCAGCTAGGTTGAAGAGAGAATCAAATATGAGATCAGCCAGGTCAAAGAGAGAATGAACCATGAGATGGAAAAAGTGAAAAAGGGATTGAAAGCAGCGAAGGCAGTAGTAACCAACTCACCAACCCCATTTATAACCGCAGTGCATAGCACATTCAGAAATGTGACAGCACCAATATTAGACGGGCATATGATCTGGAGTGTTTACAAAACACAGTTTGAAGCTGCCGCAAGGGCAAATCACTGGAATGAGCAGGAACGAGCAACTGCACTGATTCTTGCTCTAAAAGGCCCAGCTACCAAGCTTTTGCAAACTATCCCGTTGAGTTACACTCAAACCCGGCTGCCATACTGAATGCGCTCGAGATGCGTTATGGAGGCGATCATCTGAAGCATATTTATCGGGCACAGCTACGGCATTGGATGCAGAAGTCTGGCGAAACCTTACAGCAGCTAGCCCAAGACACTGAGCGACTGGCACTTATGGCTTACCCAGCTTACGACCCAGAACATCGAGATGACGCAGCAATAGAAGCGTTCATTAGCGCATTAAGGGACCTGGAATTGCAACAAGCTGTGCGTTTAGCTCAAAAGCAAACAGTCAAGGATGCATTGGCTTATAGCCTGAACTTTGAGGCAGTGAAAATGTGACTCGTACCACTGCCTGGGTTCGCAAGGTAGTGGCAGACAAGTGCAGGTGCGAGCGCGTGGAAAATGAGCAAGAGCCGCAAGTAAATGGTGCGCCTAGATGCTGGGATTGCGGTGAGAAAGGGCACCTGCAAAGAGACTGCAACAAGCGAAGAAAACGGAACTAATGTCCAAAATGGTGGAGATCCAGACCGTGTCAGGAGGCTAGAATATAAGCTCATCAAACTGAAGGGGACAATTTCGTGGGACAGACGTTGGCTAGGAGGACCGACATCCCCAGCACCGTGTCAAGGCAACATCGTAGAGAAGCAGACTTATGCCTTCCGGGTCAAGTTAATGAAGAACATTGCATCATAACAAGCGACACTGGTGCAACCCGATTGACTATCCGACCAGACCTAGCGAGGCCCCAACTACTTCATAAGGACAGAGTTCATGGAAATGCTGACTCCCTATCTCGTCATCAATGTCCAGCTAACTGAAAGTATTGCCTACGGATTGAAGAAAAGGAGGCGGCCGTTGATCTGCAAGTGATAACGGCCAAATTTGATGAAGGTTGGTCATCGGAGGAGATTCGAAATGCCCAGTTGCCCGATGAAGACATCGGACCATTGCTCGTATGGAAGGAGACAACTGAGTGAGCGGAGTGGAAGGACGTTTCAATTCATGGCGCAACTCTGAAAAGCTATTGGGTACAATGGAACTCCCTTCAGGTAGGGGGTAGCATACTCAAGCGGAAATGGGAAACGGCGAATAGAAGCTCCTATAGGATGCAAACTATACTTCCCAAAAGCCGAATCCACGACGCGGTTAAGGAGATGCATGAAGGATCCTCGGGAGGCAACCTTGGCGTTAAGAAGACCTTAGCGAAATGGCGGGAAAGGTTTTACTGGCTCCATGCTCGAGAAGAGGTAGAGGACTGGTGTCAGAGATGCACAGTTTGCGCTTCCGTTAAAGGTCCAAACCGATGACTGAGAGGACAAATGCAAACCTATAACGTGGGGGCACCATTTGAAAGGATTGCTGTTGACATCGCTGGACCCTTTCCTGAATCTGAATGGGGAAATCGATACAAGCTGGTTGTCGCCGATTGGTTCAGCAGGTGGCCCGAGGTCTACCCCATTCCCAACCAGGAAGCAACTACTGTAGCCGAACAGCTAGTGTTAAATTGGGTCAGCAGGTACGGCGTACCTTGTGAACTACATTCGGATCAAGGCCAAAACTTTGAGTCACTAGTTTTTGCCGAAATGTGCGAGCAGCTGGGAATACAGAAAATGAGGACAACACCGCTGCATCCCCAATCCGATGGAATGGTCGAACGTTTCAACAGCACGCTCAATAAACATGGGGTAGACCTCGGGCCACTTGCTGAAATAATCAGCTACAACCAGCGTGTATCGATTTCCCCATTCAGATTCAGGAAAGGGTCCAGCGATGTCAACAGCAATCCTTTCGAATGGCACGCCTACGTTATAGGTTTGCATTTGTCCTCTCAGTCGTCGCTTTGGGCCTTTGACGGAAGCGCAAATTGTGCATCTGCGGCACCAGTCCTCTACGTCTTCTCGAGCGTGGAGCCAGTAGAATCTTTCCCGCAATTTCGCTAAGGTTTTGTTAACACCAAGATGGCCTCCCGAGGATCCTTCATGCATTTCCTTTACCACATCGTGGATTCGGCTTTTGGGTAGTATAGTTTGCATCCTATAGGAGCTGCCATCCGCCGTTTCCTAATTCCGCTTGAGTACGCCACCCTCCACCTGTAGGGAGTTCCATTGTGCCCAATAGCTTTTCAGGGTTGCACCATGCATCGAAACGTCCTTCCACTCCGGTCGCCCAGTCGTCTCCTTCCATACGAGCAATGGTCCGATATCTTCATCGGCTAACTGGGCATTTCGAATCTCCTCCGATGACCAACCTTCATCGAATTAGGCCGTTATCACTCGCAGATCAACGGGCGGCTCCTTTTCCTCAATCCGTTGGCAATGTTTGCAGTTAGCTGGACATGGATGACGAGATAGGGCGTCAGCAATTCCATGAACTCTGCCCTTTTGGAGCAGTTGGGGCCTCACTAGGTCTGGTCGGATCGTCGATCGGGTTGCACCAGTGTCGTTTGTTAGGGTGCATTGTTCTTCATCAACTTGACCAGGAAGGCATCTGTCTGCTTCTCCACGATGTTGCCTTGGCACGGTGCTGGGGATGTCGATACTCGTGGCCAACGTTCCCCCCACGAAGTTGGCCCTTGCAGTTTGATGGGCTTCTATTCTAGGCTCCTGACACGGTCTGGATCTCCACCACCCTGGACAATAGCTCGGTCTTCTCCCCTTCTTGCAGTCTCTTTGCAGGTGCCTTTTTCCCCGCAATTCCAGCATCTAGGCGCACCATTCACCTGCAGCTCTCGCTCATTTCCCACGCGCTCACACCTGAATTTATCTGTCACTACCTCGCGAACCCGGACAGTGGTGCGGGTCACATTTTTGGCTGCCTCAAAATTTAAACTATAAGCCAATGCTTCCTTGACTGTTTGCTTTTGAGCTAACCGCACGGCTTGTTGCAATTCCTTGTCCTTTATGGCGCTGATGAATGCTTCTGCTGCTACGTCATCTCGATGTTCTGTGTCGTACGCTGGGTAAGCCAAAAGTGCCAGTCGCTCAATGTCTTGTGCTAGCTGCTGCAAGGTTTCGCCAGACTTCTGCATCCGATGCCGTAGCTGCGCCCGGTAAATCTGCTTCAGATGATCGTCTCCATAACGCATGTCCAGCGCATTCATTATAGCAGCCGGGTTTGAATGCAGCTCAACGGGGATAGTCTGCAAAAGCTCGGCAGCTGGGCCTCTTAGAGCCAGAATTAACGCAGTTGCTCGTTCCTGCTCATTCCAGTGATTTATCCTAGTGGCTGCTTCAAACTGGATTTTGTAAATACTCCAGACCGTTTGCCCATCGAATATTGGTGCTTGCACATTTCTGGATGTGCTTTGCGCTGCGGTTATAAGCGGGGCTGGTGAGGTGGTTACTACTGCCTTTGCTGCTTCCAATTCTTTTTTCACTTTTTCCATCTCATGGTTCATTCTCTCTTCAACCTGGCTGATCTCATAGTTGATTTTCTCCTCAACTTGGCTGACCTTCCCCTCGACCTGGTAAACCTTTTCCTCGACGCCTTTAATTTGATTGTTCAGGCTACCGAGCTCCACTTTTATTTCGGTTGACTGTTTTTGCACTTCCTTGATTACGATCGCTTGTTGGTCCATCTTCGCCGATTGTTCATCTAGCTTCGTCGTTAAATTGGACGACTGTTCATTGAGCTTCGCAGTTAAATTGGATGACTGTTGTCGCTGCTCTTGCTGCATCAGCGTCAACATTTGCATCAGCGCATTTTCTGGTTTCTTTGGCTTTGCTGTTTCAGCTTCACCACCTTCTGCGCCTTTTTCTGCATCTGTAGGCTCACCTGAATCTAGATACGCACCTTCCGACTCGATCGCATCACGCAAGCGTGCAATCAGTATGGCCTTTGTACCTTGTGTAGCCAGATTTCGTTGTTCCAATTGCTCAATTGATTAATTTTTAGATTTAAATTTCCTGGCATTTTTATTGTTTCGGCTATTTTACCACGTTAACTTCCACAATTGTGCACTTCAAAAATGTTTAATCGTTTTCACTTCCAAAATTTTCTTTCTCACTTCTGACACCATTGTCGCATGTTATTGGTTCGCGGCCAATAATTTTAATGTTCCGGGAAAGTGAAAACGCAATGTCTTTTAATTTGAGTTAAAAGAGTTTATTCAGTTAAATAAAATGCACAATAATCAGTTAACACTCTCACTAATTTTAATTGTCACTATTAAAATTATCTAACACTTGTCCATAAATTTATTATCGCAATTGTCTTCTAAATTACTTCACTATTACGAAACACACTTTTCTACTACTCGAAGAATATCGCTTCCCACACACAATCGCAGTTCTTCTCGCGGTCGAATGAATGATTCCCCCCATTCATTCAGCTCGCCTTTATATAGGGTCTCTACCTATTCGCCCATTTCTCGCACATTGGCGAATGTTCTACCGAGAGGTACCTGGTAGGTTCGAGCTAGTTCATGAATGGAGTGACGTCACTTGCAGATGTTGATCATGCTTGTTGGATTCTCGTGGGTTCGAGTAAATTCATTCGTTGACGTTCTTAATGATGATGAAAACAATTGCGACAGTAGCTCGCAGAATTATTTGTACATGTAATTATTTGTACATGTAACAATATATATATATATATATATATATATATATATATATATATATATATATATATATATATATATATATATATATATAGAGATATATATATATATATATATATATATATATATATATATATATATTTATATATATATATTTATATATATATATATATATATATATATATATATATATATATATATATATATATATATGTATATATATATGTATACTGTTACATGCACGAATAATTCTGCGAGTTATAAGCGGGGCTGGTGAGGTGGTTACTACTGCCTTTGCTGCTTCCAATTCCTTTTTCACTTTTTCCATCTCATTGTTCATTCTCTCCTCGACCAGGCTGATCTCAAGGTTGATTCTCTCCTCGACCTGGTATACCTTTTCCTCTCCGCAATTCCAGCATCTACGCGCGCCATTTACATGCGTGTCTTGCTCAATTTCCACGTGCTATATATATATATGTGTGTGTGTGTGTGTGGCTATGTGTGTGCTTTTTCTTCGATTTTCGCCAAATTTTCAGCAATATTTCTGTTCTGGCCAAATTATAGCTCCAGTTTGTACCAAAACTAGTACAAAGATTTATTCAATTGTGTGATAAGGCTCACAATAAAAAATCCAAAGTCGAGCTGAAAGGTCGAAAAAAGTTGAACGATAAAAAAGCACTTCAGGGTCAGGTCAGAATATAAAAATGGCGGCTAGGCTATGTTCAAAATTCAATAATTTCACAAAACTACAATTCATATTGGATTATAATGAAATCTAAAATCAAGGTAGACGTTGATGAGATCATGGATTAAATGTACCAGAGTTAAATTCGATTCCTATCAACGCTGCAGATTTTCGCCATAGTGGCTTTTGCATTGCAGTAAAAAATTATATTTTAATATACGAGAATATGATACAATGTATTCCAGAAACTGAGTTTTGAATGGTTTGAAATGAACAATTTTGCCACTAAAAAGGGTGAAATAAAAAACTTTTAGAAAAAAATAGAAAACCGACTTCGGAATGCCCTAAAAAGGATGAAATAAATTTTATGGAAGCGGTGCCAAATGAATTTCCCCATTTCAAAATAAATACTTCAAACATCTACACCATCACAAAAAATGGGGGAAAAAATGATATGGCACCGCTTCCATAAAATTTATTTCATCCTTTTTAGGGCTTTCCGAAGTCGGTTCTCTATTTTTTTCTAATTCTGTATAAGTAAGAATACCGTTCAGATATATCAATATTTTTTTATTTTAGTAATACATATGTTTTCTATAAACTTATAATTACAAGATGCAACAACAAAAAAATAAAATCTTATTCATTCGTTTCGATATAGTAGTTCAAACTGGTAAATTTATTAACATTTAACATCAAAAAAGTCTCCGTACGATATTACATCTTAATGAAATTATAAGAAAACGAAATTTTTGTAATAAATTTTTTTTGTACTTAGTAGGATTCCCCTTAGCTTTGATGACTGCTGTCAATCGTCTTGGCATCGAAGAGACTAGTTTAGATGTTATTTTGGATCATATAGAGTTCCATTCTTCCTGGGGTTTAGCTTTAAGCTGTTGTCTGTTTTTTATTGCGTGTTTGCGTACTCCACGCTCCAATTCATCCCATAAATGTTCTATTGGGTTTAGGTGGGATGATTGTGGTGGACTGTGTAGTTGCTTGGGTACATTATATAGTAGCCATTCCTTAACAATCATTGATGTATGCTTAGGGTCGTTGTCTTGTTGGAAAATGAAATCACTTTCCATGCCTAAAGCTGATAAGCTTTCGCGCAACTTCGTTCTAAGAATGTTTAGGTAATCCCACTCGTCCATTGTGCTCTCAATAGAGTGCAATTTTCCAACTCCTGAAGCTGCCATACACCCCCAAACCATTACATTACCACCGCCATGCTTGACTGTTGGAATTCGATTTTTGCAGTTGAACTCCAAATTTGCTTTGCGCCAAACTTTTCCCTTGCCATCTGATCCAAATATGTTGAACTTACTCTCGTCGGAAAATACAACACGATTCCAGAAACTAGCGTCCTTATTTTGGTGCATTTTCGCAAAGTCTAATCTCTTCTTGCGATTGAGTTTTGAGACCAATGGCTTTCGACCATGGGAATTACTTTCCCGTAGAACATTTCTAATGGTTTCATCACTTACAGTTAAATTAAAGTCTTTTCTGACCTCATCTGCTTTTTTACATGCGCTGGTTCTAGTATTATTTTTTATTTTCCTTACTAGTGACCGCCGCGCTATATCATTTAAACTTTTTGGCCGTCCCGAACGGGGCTTACGTTTGGAACCGGTTTCTCCATATTGCTTAATAACATATTGGACACTTGACTTAGGTCTACCGATTACTTTTGAAATTTTACCCATCACCTTGCCTTCGCAATAAAGCTTTATGATCAATTTCCTCGTATCTACACAAATTTCTTTACCCATGACGGAATATTGGATTTTCTGAAGTTGACACAAATCTGCACGCGGCTGAAACTATGCTAGCTGTACTCCAGGAAAAATTGTGAATTCTTGTTTGTGCTTGTTTACATAACTATGTAAACAATGCAAAGCATGGTTTGAAAAATTTCGTACGGAGACTTTTTTGATATAAAATTTTATAAAATTCACTAAATTGAATTCCTATATATTAAGAAATGGATAAATTCCTGCATTTATCCCTGAACTTTGTTACAAAAGACCTGTAGAAAACGTTGCAATAATTAAAGTAAAAAATATTGAATTACATGAGAGATGTTCATAAAAATCAAGAAAAAGTAGCGTCGTACGGAGACTTTTTTGTCTAACTGTATATACAGTCTTCCACAAAAGTCAAGGTACAGAGAATCGGTAACTGAAAATTGTATTACTGAATCAATATTTTTATTTGAAAACCAAAAGTTATGAAATGGTAATAATACGAGTTCTGTTGAATTTAAGTTTTCATAAATTTAAAGGGATTCGGCAATAATGATCATTGAAGACAATAATTTTTTGTTGGCAATGTCTCTTTTCTACTCCACAAAAGTCTTGGTACAGTTGCAGAAAATGCCCTGTTATTTGTAAAAAGGAGAATCCCCCAAGTTCATATTATCAGAGTGAGTTAACAACAATAGGCCGCTGTCTTTAATATCGCGTCCGTATTCGTGGTGTATCTTTTATTTAATAAAATTTTTAAAAAATGAGTCGAAAGGAGTTGAGTATTAAGAAGCGTGAAATAATTATTAATCTGCATTCAAATCAGAGCAAATCATATTCTGAAATAGCTGAACTAGTGTTGCGAAGTCGGTCAACCATTCAAAAAGTGATAAATCGATTTAAGAAGGAAAATAGAGTGGAAAATGTGCTCCGAACAGGTTGTCCATCTAAACTAAGTGCAAAGGACAAGAGAAAAATTTCGCGAATGGTAAAACAAGATCCATTTCTAAGCTGTAGAAAAATCTGCGATGTTCTTGGAATTAATGATAAGAAGGAGGTTAGCGCAGAAACTGTGCGTAGAGCTGTCGTAGAAGCTGGATTTTCATCTCGTACGCCTAGAAGAAAACCTCTTGTAAGTTCCATAAACCAACAAAAAAGAATAACATTTGCAAAAGCATAACCAATACCTAACGTTTTGGGATAATGTTTTATTTTCGGATGAGTCTAAATTTTGTATATTTGGTGTAAATGGGCATAAGAGGGTCTGGCGAAAAGTAGGAGAAGCATTTAATCCCAAGAACACTATTAAAACAGTAAAACATGGAGGCGGTGGTGTTATGGTTTGGGGTTGCATGGCTGCTGCTGGAGTTGGAAATCTGACATTCATCGAAAATACTATGGATCAGAACTCTTATTTAGAGATTCTACGAAACAACATGAAACAAAGTGCAGCCAAATTAGGTATGCGAGAAGATTTCTTGTTTCAACAGGACAATGACCCTAAGCACACTGCGCATAAAGTTCAAATGTGGCTATTGTACAATACTCGCATGCTTGCTACACCGCCTCAAAGCCCTGATTTGAACCCTATAGAGCATCTTTGGAATGAGCTTGAGACAAAAATCCGAAAAAGAGTGATATCAAGCAAGGCGCAGCTTAAGGATGCTATATTGGAGGAGTGGGCCAGAATCAGCAGCGAATTTACTAAAAAATTGGTATATTCTATGCCTAAAACTGAAGTCAGTAATTCAGATGAAAGGATATCCGACAAAATATTAAGAAAAGTATAATTCAAATAACTATGCAAGACTATAATTACAATTTGTATCATTTTTCTTTAGGTGTACCATGACTTTTGTGGACTTCATTCATTGACTTTCCAACACATCATATGTAATAATATATTAATACGACAGAGTTTTCGTTTTGTTTTACATGAATTTAAAGTGTAATGATTATAGTTGAAGTAATACCAAAAAAATTTTATCACTATAGGTTTTTTAAATAAAAATATCAAACAATTTTCATGATATTTATCACTGTACCTTGACTTTTGTGGAAGACTGTATATATATATATATATATATATATATATATATATATATATATATATATATATATATATATATATATATATATATATATATATATATAGATCTATATATATACATATATATTTTTTTTATATGTTATATACATACATATATATATATATATATATATATATATATATATATATATATATATATATATATATATATATATATATATACAAATATATTTACTCGTATATACATACTATATACACCAAACAGTCACTCTTTGTGGATGCATCGGCTTTTCAACAATCTCTCGTAGATTCCCACTTGCCCACATGCGGCAATTCAGCTTGTTATTGAATCTACTGAGGTAAAAGTATGCCTCGTCGCTGAAGATAATTTTCTTTGTTAAGTCACCATTCCCTTCTGTCTGTTCAACAAACCATTCACCGTGTTGCCGGCGCTTGAAATGGTCAGTAGGCTTCAGGTCTTTAGTCAATTGAACCTTGTAAGCGTGGGAATGCAAATCCTTATTCAAAATTCACATCAGTGATGTTCGTGAGATGTTCAATTGTTGGGCACGAAGACGAGTCAATGTTGATGGCTCTTCTGCCACACTATCGCAAACAACAACAATGTTTTCCGCAGAACGATCTGTGCGAGCCTGCACAGGTGATTTTACATTTTCTACAGACTCAGTTTTCTGA
>OZ017738.1:218615488-218645488 GCA_963969285.1 Odontomyia ornata | reverse complement strand
GTTGGATTTGGAGTGTTGTGGCACGGATTATTATTCTCGTATATATATATATATATATATATATATATATATATATATATATATATATATATATATATATATATATATATATAAAGGTGGTCCAACAGTAACGTACAATGATAATTGTGAGTCGCACCTTAACGCCAAGTTTTTTCTCAAATTAATTTGACATTTCTTTGTTTCAGTGTTTGACAAATTCAAATTTGGAGAGGCTAAATTGAGCAGCGTGTTAAGGTTATCGAACACTTTTACAAAAATGGAGGTTCAAATCAAAATGAATTTCGTGCACTTCGTGATTTCGCGTCTGTAGAAAATGTAAAATCACCTGTGCAGGCTCGCTCAGATCGTTCTGGAGAAAGCATTGCTGTTGTTTACGATAGTGTGGAAGAAGAGCCGTCAACCTCGACTCGTCGTCGTGTCCAACAATTGAACATCTCACGAACATCACTGATGTGAATTTTGAATAAGGATTTGCATTTCCACGCTTACAAGGTTCAATTGACTAAAGACCTGAAGCCTACTGAACATTTCAAGCGACGGCAATACGCTGAATGGTTGGTTGAACAGACAGAAGGGAATGGTGACGTAACAAAGAAAATTATCTTCAGCGACGAGGCATACTTTTACCTCAGTAGATTCAATAACAAGCTGAATTGCCGCATGTGGATAAGTGAAAATCTACGACTGGTTGTTGAAAAGCCGATGCATTCACAAAGAGTGACTGTTTGGTGCGGTTTATGGGCTGGCGGCATCATCGAGTCGTACTTCTTCGAAAATAAGGACGGCCAAGCAGTTACCGTGAATGGTGTTCTCTATAGCGAGACGATAACGGAATTCTTGTGGCCAGAAATTGAGGTTATGCTCCTGGACGATATTTGGCTCCAACAGGATGGTACCACTTGCCACACAGCCAACGAAACAATGGCTCTTTTGCACGAGAAATTCAATGGCCGTGTTATCTCACGTTGTGGCGATGTTAATTGACCGCCACGGTCATGTGATTTGACACCAATGGACTTTTTTCTCGGTTGATATTTAAAAAAAAAAGTGTACGTCAGTATGCCAAGAACGATTGAAGAGCTAAATGGTGAGATAGTTCAGCACATTAACGACATTGAACCTCAATCATGTCTCAATGTCATTGAAATTATGGACCAGCGGATAGAAGTATGCCACCGTAGCCGTGTTGAATATTTGGGCAATATTTTGTTTCACATATGATTGTCATAGATTCTTCTATTATAATCAAAAACATTATATCATTTCCTGAAGATTTTTGTTTTATTTACAATTAACATCGTGCGTTATGGCTGGGCCACCCTTTATATATATAGTATGTATATACGAGTATATATATGTTATGGGAACCGCAGTCCAAATATTGCTCGGTTCGTGTTCCGTCGTTCCTCTCTGTGTACTGTAAATGAAAACATACATATACGAAAAGCTGCGAATTGTAATCAATGCATCTGTGGGCGCGGTTTCGTATCATGGATTAGCAGAAGTGGGTGTGTATCCATAGTCGTATTAAGTATCAAACATATACACACAAGACTTCGCAATCGAACGTACTGCCCAGCGGAACGAATTGGTTACATGCATTGCAAATCGAGCGAAAGCTTTAGCTTTGTGGTTGCACCAGTCACAGAGAGATGGCACTAAATACGTTAAACTGTTTTTGTTGTTGAACTTTGATCTTTTTAGGGTTTTGTACTAAAATACAAAACCCTATTGCAATCACGACCTGTGTCCGTCTGTCCGTCCGTCCGTCTGTATGTCACAGCACTTTTTCTCCGAAACTATAGAGGCTACAGCCATGAAACTTTGTGGAAAGGTCAGAAGTGGTGACTTCTTGAAAATTCAAGGGTAGAAATATTCCGTTGCGGTCATGAAATGAGCTGCTAACAACTAATATCAACACTGCCGGTTGGATTTGGAGTGTTGTGGCATGGATTATTATTCTCGTATATATATATATATATATATATATATATATATATATACATATATATATATATATATATATATATATATATATATATATATATATATATATATACATATATATATATATATATATAAAGGTGGTCCAACAATAACGTACAATGTTAATTGTGAGTCGCACCTTAACGCCAAGTTTTTCCTCAAATTAATTTGACATTTCTTTGTTTCAGTGTTTGACAAATTCAAATTTGGAGAGGCTAAATTGAGCAGCGTGTTAAGGTTGTTGAACCCTTTTACAAAAATGGAGGTTCAAATCAAAATGAATTTCGCGCACTTCGTGATT
Source organism: Odontomyia ornata (assembly GCA_963969285.1). Lineage (NCBI taxonomy): Eukaryota > Metazoa > Arthropoda > Insecta > Diptera > Stratiomyidae > Odontomyia > Odontomyia ornata. Next base: position 218,643,180 of record OZ017738.1, on the reverse strand, counting down.
TCGAGTCTGTAGAAAATGTAAAATCACCTGTGCAGGCTCGCCCAGATCGTTCTGCAGAAAGCATTGCTGTTGTTTACGAAAGTGTGGCAGAAGAGCCGTCAACCTCGACTCGTCGTCGTGTCCAACGATTGAACATCTCACGAACATCACTGATGTGAATTTTGAATAAGGATTTGCATTTCCACGCTTACGAGGTTCAATTGACTAAAGACCTGAAGCCTACTGAACATTTCAAGCGACGGCAATACGCTGAATGGTTGGTTGAACAAACAGAAGGGAATGGTGACTTAACAAAGAAAATTGGGTGGAAGTGGGTGTGCATCCATAGTCGTATTAAGTATCAAACATATACACACAAGACTTCGCAATCGAACGTACCGCCCAGCGGAACGAATTGGTTACATGCATTGCAAATTGAGCGAAAGCTTTAGCTTTGTGGTTGCACCAGTCACAGAGAGATGGAACTAAATACGTTAAACTGTTTTTGTTGTTGAACTTTGATCTTTTTAGGGTTTTGTATTAAAATACAAAACCGTTTTGCAATCACGACCTGTGTCCGTCTGTATGTCACAGCACTTTTTCTCCGAAACTATAGAGGCTACAGCCATGAAACTTTGTGGAAAGGTCAGAAGTGGTGACTTCTTGAAAATTCAAAGGTAGAAATACTTTTCAAAGGGGTTTAAAGGGGGTCTCCCCATATAGGGAGGTGACCCCTCAAAAAAAAATTTTCACCATTGGTAGTCGAATGGGGTATCATTGGAAAGGTCTCAATGAGATCTTTCCAAAACAAGTCTTAAAATTGCCTTATAAGTACCGAGGGGGGCAGGGGAAGGGGAAATGTACGAACTTTTCGCGTACCCCCCTCGCGATTGGACACCTTCCATCCGAAAAATCTGAAAAAAATCATGAATGTAGGCCTTAATGAGTACAACAACAAAAAATACATGAGAAGTCGAAATTCACTCAACTTTGTTAGTAATAGTATGATTTACCGATTTTATGTTTTCTTGAATAAAATCTAAACGGTAGCCTTAAATTCAATAAAATTTAGCAAACAGATGACTATTTATAAGGTTGATCCTCCCTGAAAGTTTTATAAAGATCAAATTGTATTTAACGAAGTTATAGCGATTTGAATTTTCCTGTATTACTATGGAACACTATGCCCTGTATTACTATGGAAACATATGGCTATGGAGCCATATGCGCTTTTTACCGACTTAGACACTACAGCTTTGCTAGGATTTGCATGAAAATTTCAGGAATGATAGGTATCATGAAGATGAGTACATACAATTGAAACAAGTCGAAGAGGCAGGAGAGAGCTCCTAGCAAAAGGGCTTTGTAACCATGAATCGATGATTACAGTACAGAGGAGTGGCCCTAAAAAATTTCATGAAAGGTAGCCGATATGAGTACCTCTCTATGAGAGCTTTTCAAAACAGTTCTTAAACTGATAGTTTTTGCTTCAGTGGGGGCACAGGGGGGGATACATGAAAAATGTGTTGCCTCCCTCGCGAATGGACACCCGTGATCTAAAAAATCTGAAAAAATTATCAAGGGAGATATTTATGGGTATAACTATAACAAATACCTCAAAACTCAAAATTCCTTCAACTTTGCTAATAATCGTATCATCCTCGAACATGACATGTTTCTTGATTTTATTCGTTACTGGTTACTGCATTTTGCAAGTTGAGTACAAAACCCTTCTGACATGAGCATAGGTCTGTCTACCCAACTTGTTTAAATGGTAAATTGTCTTCATTATTTTAGTTGGTAGGCAATAAAGTCAGCATAATTATAGTATAAAAGAAAATTCAAGACACAAGAAAATCGAGAAGTATTTCTCCATTCACTGGCTCATGGCGTGCACCCGAGCTTACTCTATCCCAAGGCACTTAGCCCGGGATAACTGAATTTAGGATACGTTCAACTGCGTACTCAAGGCATCCGCCCGAGTATCAGCGCCCAAGGCAGTTATGCCCGGGGCCTGCAGTTGAACTAGTAATTGATTGATTTATCAATCTGACTGCGTACTCAAGGCATCAGCCCGAGTATTAGCGTCCCAAGGCTTTGTGCCCGGGGCTAGCAGTTGGATTATAATCAATCGATTCGTTAATATAACTGCGTGCTCAAGGCGTCAGCCCGAGCAACAGTTAAAGCTTTTGTGTAACAAATTAGCGCAGCCGGCAGGATATCGGTTTTGCAAACACCACAATATAGCGCATTGTGTAGTAAAATTAAATGGGATGTAAGTCTTTCCTCCCCTGCGATATCCGAAAACACTCAATTCCTGTATGTTATCATTGCTACTTACATTGTCAATGAAACTTGATTAGTTTTCTTAAATTTAAAAAAAAAAACCAATCTCATTGATCATTTAAATAACAAGCATATAATTTTCATATCCAATACTTTATACTCCAAAATATAATCTAGTCTATTTTAAAATCAATCAAATAAACTTCCAAATGATTCAAACTTAATTTGACGTACAACTTATCAAAGAGATAATGTTTCAGTTGACTTACATGCAAAACAATGAAGAGTACAAGTAAACATCAAACATAAGCAAGCATAATGAAAACATACATAACGAGTAAATGAACTCGTGTCCATCGTTATATTAACATAACATCTTTTATCGCTCAAACAACTGAAACAATAATAATAACAATAACGGGCACCCACATGAATATTCAAGTCTTATCTTTAAAATTGATCTAGCATTCGAATAATTTCTTGAGAGCCTTTAATGAAGATGAACAATAATTTTTAGTGCAATTAAATTCAAGTACAAATAAATATATCAACCGCGTGAAATGAATATGAAATTTACATACAAGAGAAAATGTTTCAATACAAATGCTAAACAAAAATCTTTAATAATTTCAAGTTTCACTGAAATAATCCAAGCGTATGAACTGTGAAACAAACAAGTTTTAATTCTTATAACCCAATACAATATAGGCCAACTCGATACAAACAAATTTACCCTTAAACCAATTATCTCTTTCAATTCCCATATTTTCTCCCCCACGAATGACAAAATATGAATTCAGCACTCAATTTGCAATTTCATAGTATTAGCAGTAATAAAAAGGAAACTAGTGGCAGTCAAGCCGGTAAGTCCCGGCAAGCTTTTATAAATAAATAGGAAAACAAAATAAGTTGAGTGGTCCCCCAAAAACCCACTGTCGACAGCCACAAATGTGGTCCCTTCAAAACAAAACTGTCGGTAGCCACTCAGCCTTTAGTCTAAGTAAAAAAAAGATAGCCTCTGAGCCGTTGACCGAAGCTTTTGGTGGACACGCTATTTTTAATAACAAGTCGGTAAGAAAACCGACAATGGCCTCTGATCCGTCGACCCTAGTTGTCAGCGAACACGCTATTTTTATTTATAAGGTACAACAGAAACTCATAATAGCCTCTGAGCCATCGACCGAAGCTGTCGGTGGACACGCTAATTTTAACTACAAGTCGGTAAGGAAACCGACAATAGCCTCTGAGCCATGGGCCCTAGCTGTCAGCGGACACGCTATTTTTAGTTGTAAGTCACTATCGAAATAAACAAAAGCCTCTGAGCTGCCCGACTTCACCAGTCGGCAGACACGCTACATTCATTCAATATTAAGACAATATACCAACCAATCGTAGCCTCTGTGCTGTTGAACTAAAATGGTTTGCAGACACACTTCCACTAGTCACTACGTTTCCCTGCTCAATAAATACATTCTAACTGCTAACTACTAAATAACTCACCATTTAAACCCCTGTGGTTTGCGCAAAAAATTTAAAACCCACCCGTATCCCACCCTTACATATTACACGTATCCTCGAGATAGATATTAACAATTTTAACGAACGGCTAATGAAGTGACCTCGCACGGCACTGTACTGTCCTCCAGCAAAGTCGGGGACAGCGTTACGCCAGACCGAACATATACTCACTAGGGAGAAATTCGACGGAACATATAGGGTCTTAAATGAAGGCCGAAACTATATGCTCCCATGCCCAACCCAACATATAGTGATAGTTTTGTTGCGACTCTTTCTCGCAAGATATTTTTAACGTAATATTTCTGCTTAACAGCCCACTCATTTCCAACGCTTCCACATTACACGCATCCTCGAGATCGGGATCAACAATTTTAACGTACGGCTAATGGAGTGACCTCGCACGGCACTGTACTGTCTTCCAGCAAAGTCTGGGACAGCGTTACGCTAAATCAAACAGACACTCACTAGGGAGAAATTTAACGGAACATATAGGGTCTTATATGAAGGCCGAAACTATATGCTCCCATGCCCAACATATAGTGATAGTTTTGTTTTTACTCCTTCTCGTAAGATATTTTTAAGTTAACAGTTTGCTGAAATCATTCAAAGTTTATATCATAACTTTCAAGCTCAAGATCTTTCCTTCTAATTTTATTTCCTTAATAACATTCATTCTAACATACCCAACGTTTCTATATTTAATAAAAATACTTCAAATTAACACGTTGTCTTCGATTTATCAATAATCTCAAGCTTTACACATAATTAAATGAAAGAGTGGTTTAATTCAAGTAAAGTTCCCTTTGTACTATCTCATATAAATACAGGAGTTGCAATAGACAATGAACCAATCAAATAACGACTAAAGGCATATACCTTAAAACCTACATAATCCCACAGCAAGCCCTGCCCACTACAAACTACATAAAGCTAACCTAATAGAAACAAATCATCTTCATTACGATTACCCGCCAACCACAAATTAGCATGCATAATGTACATAGCATAGAATTCCGAGCAATTGGCGCATGTAAAAGCTATGAAACAAAAAAGAAACATACAATTTGCTCATTCGTAATTGCAGAGACAAAGCTATTCTCCTTATCATCTTATCTTCAAACCTCATCAAGCATCTTCATGTAGATTATCAATCTTTGTTTCTCACTTACAACATTAACGATCCACATTAAGAGAAAAACTTGGGTCCCACACTCATTACCCCACACTACATAAAAACAATTAAAGCTTTAGCAATGAAGCAACAACAACAACTCGCAAGCTATTCCCTTGCAAAGCTAATAATTCCCGAACAAAAACGATCGTATCGATCTTACGTCCCCATGTACAATTTAACTGGGTTGTTCCCAAAACAAACGAGCATCTAAAGCTTCATATACTCGTACTAATAAAATTTTCCTACTAACCTATTTACATTTTAATTGCAAAGTACATAACCAAAAGCTTATTTAGCAAGCTTTTGGTTATAGTCTATGGAAATTTAATTATGAAGAAAAATGAAACGAATAAAGGAATTTATTTTTCAGATTTAAAATCATGGAAAATCTTGAAAAAAGTAAATGTAAATTTCGTAGAGTAAAGTTGAAACAAAGAAAACAATTTTTTTTTTATTTATTTTGTTTTGTAAACATTATTGTTGCTACCAACCATAAATAAAACAAAAGTCTGAAAACGGAAAAACGAACAAAACTTTGTGTAACGAAGCTAACGAACTTTATAAATAATGCAGTTTAAATATTGAAAGAAATCTGAACAAAGATAAAAGCAAACGAATGTAACAATAAAAGCTAAAAAAGAAGTTGCGTAACTTAAATAACACACAATAGTAAATAGATACATAAGCACCAAAAAAAAAAAAGAAATTCACAAAAGTTTTAACAGAAAGCTTTTCATGTAAAACGATAAAAATCAATGAGCTCAAAATAAAAAACATATTGTAGAAGACAAATAGGCGAAACAGCGTATAAATGTGAAATTAAATATTGTTCATAATAAAACCAAAATGAATTATATCTTTATGTGCATTAATATTCTAATATGTAAGTAAAGTAAAACAAGGAAATAAAGATAAAATAAAGAGAAATTATGTTACATAAATTACAGCAATGCAGAAGTATGAAAGTAAAGCAAAACAAAGTATTGTAAAAGACAAATAAGCGAAACAATGTATAAATGTGTAGTTAATTATAATTCATCTTCTAGTATGTAAATGGAGCAAAACAAATTCAAATTAAAATGCCTAATAAGTCTTAGCGAACGATTAGTAAGAATATTCAAAGCAAAGTAACTCAAAACAAAAATTATGAAAGAACTGCAAGTCATTATGATTCAATAAGAAAAAACAAATATTGCGACAAGAAATTAATATTCAAAGGAGCATGTCATAACTTTTTATGAAACGATAAGCAAAGAAAAAAGTAAATTCGATTTAAATCGTTTAAAGTAGTAATTTTTAAATCAACATTCCAAGTTTACCAATTAAAACAACGAAGCAAAAATGAATATCTTTCACGACAAGGCTCTTCAAGCCAGTCGTGAACTTTTCTTTTTAGCGGGGAGGCAATGTTATGGGAACTGCAGTCCAAATATTGATCGGTTCGTGTTCCGTCGTTCCTCTCTGTGTACTGTAAATGACAACATACATATACGAAGAGCTGTGAATTGTAATCAATGCATCTGTGGGCGCGGTGTCGTATCATGGATTATAGAAGTGGGTGTGTATCCATACTCGTATTAAGTATCAAACATATACACCCAAGACTTCGCAATCGAACGTACCGCCCAGCGGAACGAATTGGTTACATGCATTGAAAATCGAGCGAAAGCTTTAGCTTTGTGGTTGCACCAGTCACAGAGAGATGGCACTTAATACATCAAACTGTTTTTGTTGTTGAACTTTGATCTTTTTTAAAGGGCAAATTGTCTTCATTATTTTAGTTGGTAGGCAATAAAGTCAGCATAATTATAGTATAAAAGAAAATTAAAGACACAAGAAAATCGAGAAGTATTTCTCCATTCACTGGCTCAAGGCGTGCACCCGAGCTTACTCTATCCCAAGGCACTTAGCCCGGGATAAGTGAATTTAGGATACGTTCAACTGCGTACTCAAGGCATCCGCCCGAGTATCAGCGCCCCAAGGCAGTTATGCCCGGGGCCTGTAGTTGAACTAGTAATTGATTGATTTATCAATCTGACTGCGTACTCAAGGCATCAGCCCGAGCATTAACGTCCCAAGGCTTCGTGCCCGGGGCTAGCAGTTGGATTATAATCAATCGATTCGTTAATATAACTGCGTGCTCAAGGCGTCAGCCCGAGCAACAGTTAAAGCTTTAATTGATTGGTGTTTCAAATATGATATCAAGCAATATCATACATTTCCTTCAAATAACAAAAATAATCAAAGTAAATTTATATCGCAAAAATTTTACAAGCTCCATTAAGGCTCGAACTTTATACGTCTCTGTAATAAATTAATTATTTCCAGAATTCAATAGAAAATATGATATTAATATTAATATAGTCAAATGTACGTGTTAGTATATGACCAAACAAAGAATGAAATAAAAATTAAATCATTAAACAAAAGCACCTTTTCACTGATCTAGTCGACACGCATAAAGTAGCAGGTAGGTATCATATAGAAATATCTCTCTCCTTGGGAGCCTTGATGTGTATATAGGATACACAACATATCAAGCTCCCAGCGCATGCCAGTATACATAGGGTGTGCTGGTATTGTGCAACATATATATATATATATATATATATATATATATATATATATATATATATATATATATATATATATATATATATATATATATATATATATATATATATATATATATATATATATATATATATATATATATATATATATATATATATATATATATATATTGTATATATATATATATATATATATATATATATATATATATATATATTGTATATATATATATATATATATATATATATATATATATATATATATATATATATATATATATATATATATGTTATATATATATATATATATATATATATATATATATATATATATATATATATATATATATATATATATATATATATATATATATATATAGATAAATATGAATATATATACCATATATGCCTGTATATATTTTTATATATTTATTTATAAATATAATTATATATTCATATATAACATACATATAAATATATGTATGTCTAAATTTATATAAATATATATATATATATATATATATATATATATATATATATATATAAATATATATGTATATATATATATATATATATATATATTGTTACATGTAAAAATAATTCTGCGAGCTACTGTCGCAATTGTTTTCACAACAATTAAGAACATCAACAAAACGAATTTACTCGAAACCACGAGAACCTACCAAGCATGAACAACATCTGAAAGTGAGTCACTGCTCCATTCATTCACTGTTGGAATGTTCCCGTGAATTCACCAATGTACGAGATCTGAGTTGAATGATTAGAGACCCTATATAAAGGCGAGCAGAATGAATGATAAGAACTGCGATAGTGTGTGGGAAGCGATATTGTTCAAGTAATAGAAAAGTGATTTTCGTAATAGTGAAGTGATTTAGAAGACAATTGCGATAAGAAATTTATGGACAAGTGTTAGATTTTTAATAGTGAAAATTAAAATTTCTGAAAGAGTTAAATTGATTATTGTGCATTTTCGTAATTAAATAAACTTTTTTAACTTAAATTAAAAGACATTGCGTTTTCACTTTCCCGGAATATTAAAATTATTGGCCACGAACTATAACACAATGGTGTCAGAAGTGGGATTAAAATTTTGAAAGTGAAAATTTGAACATTTTTATAGTGCACAATAGTAAAATTTAAAGAAACATTAAAAATGCCAGGAAGTCTAAACTTAAAAATTAATGAATTGACCATGTCGGAGCTTAAGGAAGAGTTGGAATAGCGTAATGTCTGGCCACACAAGGTACAAAGGCCATACTGATTGCACACTTGCGTGACGCAATTGAGTCGGAAGGCGTGAATCTGGATTCGAGCGAGCTCTCTGATGCGGAAAAAGGCGCAGAAGGTGGAGAAGTAGAAACACCAAAATCAAAGGAGCCAGAAACTGCGCTGATACAAATGTTAATGCTGATGTCATCCAGTCTAACTGCGAAGCTAGATGAACAATCAGCGAAGTCAAATGAACAGTCATCTAGTCTCACTGCGAAGCTAGATGAACAATCCACGAAGCTAAATGAACAATCAGCGAAGCTAAATGAACAATCAGCGAAGCTAGACCAACAAACGTTCAAAATCAAGGCAGACATCGCACAGAAGCTGGAGAAACAGTCAACTGATTTGAAGGCAGATTTGGAAAAACAGTCTACCGAAATAAAAGCAGAGCTCAGTAGTCTCAACAACCAAATTAAATGCGTCGAGGAAAAGGTATACCAGGTCGAGGAGAGAGTCAACCATGAGATCAGCCAGGTCGATGAGAGAATCAACCATGAGATGGAAAACATGAAAAAAGAATTGGAAGCAGCGAAGGCAGTAGTAAGCACCTCACCTGCCCCGCTTATAACCGCAGTGCAAAGCACAGCCAAAAATGTGCAACCACCAATATTCGATGGGCCAACGGTCTGGAGTATTTACAAGACCCAGTTTGAAGCTGCCGCAAGGGAAAATCACTGGAATGAGCAGAAACGAGCAACTGCACTGATTCTTGCTCTAAGAGGCCCAGCTGCCTAGCTTTTGCAGACGATCCCCGTTGAATTGCACTCAAACCCGAATGCTATAATGAATGCGCTCGACATGTGTTATGGAGACGATCATCTAAAGCAGATTTATCGGTCACAGCTAAGGCATCGGGTGCAGAAGTCTGTTGAAACCCTACAGCAGCTTGCCCAAGACATTGAGCGACTAGCACTTTTGGCTTACCCAGCGTACGACCCTGAACATCGAGATGACGTAGCAACAGAAGCATTTAACAGCGCCTTACAGGACAAGGAATTGCAACAAGCCGTGCGGTTTGCACAAAAATAAACGGTTAAGGAAGCATCGACTTATAGTCTTAACTTCGAGGCAACACAAAATGTGACTCGTACCACTGCCCGGTTCCGTGAGGTAGTGCCAGACGAATGCAGGTTTGAGCGCGTGGAAAATGAGTGAGAGCCGCAGGCAAATAGAGCGCTTAGATGCTGGGATTGCGGTGAGAAGGGACACCTGCAAAGAGACTGCAAGAAGCAAAGAAGACGGAGCTATTGTCCTGGATGGTGGAGATCCAGATCATGTCAGGAGCCTAGAATGGAGGCCCATCAAACTGCAAGGGCCAACTTTGTGGGGCAAACGTTAGCTAGGAGGATCGACATCCCCAGTACAACCATCATCGTGCCAAGGCACGATCGTGGAGAAGCAGACAGATGCCTTCCTGTTCAAGTTGATGAAGAATATTGCACCATAACAAACGACACTGGTGCAACCCCATCGACTATCCGACCAGACCTGGTGAGGCCCCAACTACTTCACAAGGGCAGAGCTCATGGAAATGCTGACGCCCTATCTCATCATCCATGTCCAGCTAACTGCAAGCATTGCCGGCGGATTGAGGAAAAGGAGCCGACCTTTGATCTGCGAGTGATAACGGCCAGATTCGATGAAGGTTGGTCAGCGGAGGAGATTCGAGATGCCCAGTTAGCCGATGAAGATATCGGACCATTGCTCGTATGGAAGGAGACAACTGGGCGACCGGAGTGGAAGGACGTTTCAATGCATGGCGCAACCCTGAAAAGCTATTGGGTACAACGGAACTCCCTTCAGGTAGAGGGTAGCATACTCAAACGGAAATGGGAAACGGCGGATGGCAGCTCCTATAGGATGCAAACTATACTACCCAAAAGCCGAACCCACGATGTGGTTAAGGAAATGCATGAAGGATCCTTGGGAGGCCACCTTAGTGTTAACAAAACCTTAGCGAAATTGCGGGAAAGAAAACCTTAGCAAAATTGCGGGAAGACGTAGAGGACTGGTGTCGCAGATGCACAATTTGCGCTTCCGTCAAAGGTCCAAAGCGACGACTGAGGGGACAAATGCAAACCTATAGCGTAGGCGTGCCATTCGAAAGGATTGCTTTTGACATCGCAGGACCCTTTCCTGAATCCGATTGGGGAAATCGATAAACGCTGGTTGTAGCCGATTATTTCAGCAAGTGGCCTGAGGTCTACCCCATTCCCAACCAGGAAGCAACTACCGTAGCCGAACAGCTAGTGTTAAATTGGGTCAGTAGGTACGGCGTACCTTGCGAATTACATTCAGATCAAGGCCGTAACTTTGAGTCACTAGTTTTTGGCGAAATGTGTGAACTACTGGGAGTACGGAAATGGAAGACAACACCGCTGCATCCCCAATCCGATGGAATGGTCGAACGTTTCAACGGCACGCTAAATAAACATCTGGCCAAGATGGTTGCCGAGAACCAGAGGGACTGGGACCGACATATCCCACTATTTTTAATGGCGTACAGAGCTGCCGAACATGCATCGACGGGCCAAGCCCCAGCCAAAGTCATTTTTGGAAAGACTATTCGTCTGCCAGCTGATATAAAGCTCGGAACACCCCCCGAGAAACCCCAAACCATCTCGGAGTACGCAAGTGAGCTAAGACAACGGTTGAACCAGATACATCGGACAGTGCGAAAACACCTCGAATCAGCTACTGACCGCATGAAGGCCAGGTATGATCTAAAGGCTAATTCTACTGGCTTCCAGCAAGATGACTTGGTGTGGATATATAACCCGCAACGGCAAAAGGGTAGGTCTTCAACGTTGCAACATAATTGGGAGGGACCATACCGAGTTACAAAGCGAATCAACGACGTCGTATACCGAATACAGGAACATCGTAAGCCGAGAGCCAAAAGGCAAATCGTGCATCTGGATCGTCTTGCACCATATTACCTCCAGGGAGAATTGACTACAAATAGCGACACATCTTTTCGGGCCGAAAAGAACTGAGGTGGGGGCAGTGTTACATGTACAAATAATTCTGCGAGCTACTGTCGCAATTGTTTTCACAACAATTAAGAACATCAACAAAACGAATTTACTCGAAACCACGAGAACCTACCAAGCATGAACAACATCTGAAAGTGAGTCACTGCTCCATTCATTCACTGCTGGAATGTTCCCGCTAATTCACCAATGTACGAGAACTGAGTTGAATGATTAGAGTCCCTATATAATGCGAGCTGAATGAATGATAAGAACTGCGATAGTGTGTGGGAAGCGATATTGATCGAGTAATAGAAAAGTGATTTTCGTAATAGTGAAGTGATTTAAAAGACCATTGCGATAAGAAATTTATGGAAAAGTGTTAGACTTTTAATAGTGAAAATTAAAATTAGTCAAAGTGTTAAATTGATTATTGTGCATTTTTGTAATTAAATAAACTCTTTTAACTTAAATTAAAAGACATTGCGTTTTCACTTTCCCGCAATATTAAAATTATTGGCCGCAAACCATGACACGCAACAATATATGTATATATATATATACATATATATATATATATATATATATATATATATATATATATATATATATATATATATATATACGAATTGTGTTCAAAAAGTAAGTTGACTTTGTATTTTTAAGGAGTAAATATTTATTTATTCGTCAATATTTATATTGGCCCCTATAATGTAATTAAAACACTTGTGCCAACGCTTTTTGTAATCCGCAAAACATGTTACATGAGCACTTTTCGGTTTAGTCTTGAGCTCTTTCAGGCATGCAGTCTTAATATCCTCAATCGTTACAAATCTCTCTTTCTCTCTCTCCATTCCGAGAATGTAGTCATCCACAATGTTCCCGACCAGAAAATTATGTCGGAACGGAAGGTCTCCCAACTGTATCTGGAGGTTGACCTCTCCATGGACAGGTGCAGTTTCTCCCGTAGCTGTCCGTAGTGAGAAAATCCTGCCCTTGTTAAGTAGCTCTTGCCTCACATGGTCTAGTCGGTGATCGATCGGGCTGCACCAGTGTTGATTATTATGGTGCAATGTTCTCCGTCAACTTGACCCGGAAGGCACAAGTCCGCTTCTCCACGATGTAGTCTTGATACGGTGATGGTAGCGTTGGGGACGTCGCTCCTCCTAGCCAAACTTTGTCCCACGAAGTCAACCCCGTCAATTTGAAGAGCTTCCATTCTGGGCACCTGACTCGGTCTGGATTTCCTCCACCTTGGACAATAGCTCGATTTTCTTCGCTTCTTACAATCTCCTTACAAGTGCCCTTTCTCACCGCAATTCCAGCATCTATGCGTGCCATCTGCCTGCGGCTCTCGTTGAATTTCCTCGTGCTCACACCTACACTCACCTGTCACTACCTTGCGGAATTGGGCAGCGGTACGACTCACATTTTTCGCTGCCTCAAAGTTCAGACTAAAAGCAAATGCATCTGTAACCGTGTGCTTTTGGGCTGAACGCACGGCTTGTTGCAATTCCTGGTCCTTTACTGCACTGATGGATGCTTCTGTTGCCGCGTCGTCTCGATGTTCTGGGTCGTACGCTGGGTAAGCCAAGAGTGCCAGTCGCTCGAAATCTTGGGCTAACTGCCATAGTGTTTCGCCAGACTTCTGCATCCGATGCCGTAGCAGTGACTAATAAATTTGCTTCAGATGATCACCTCCATAACGCATGTCGAGCGCATTCATTATAGATGCCGGGTTTGAGTGTAACTCAACGGAGATAGTCTGCAAAAGCTCGGTAGCGGTGCCTCTTAGAGCTAGAATGAGTGCAGTTGCTCGTTCCTGGTCATTCCAGCGATTTGCACTAGCGGCTCCAGACCGTTTGCCCGTTGAGTGTTGGTGTTTGCACATTTCTGGATGTGCTTTGCGCTGCGGTTATAAGTGGGGCTGGTGAGGTGGTTACTACTGCCTCGCTGCTTCCAATTTCTTTGTCAATTTTCCATCTCATGTTTGATTCTCTTCTCGACCTGGCTGACATTTCCCTTGACCTGGCTGACCTTTCCCTCGATCTGGTAAACCCTTTCCTCGACCTGGTCAACCTTTTCCTCGACGCCTTTAATTTGTTTGTGCAGACTACCGAGCTCCGCTTTTATTTCGGTTGACTTTTCTGTGCTTCCGTGTGATGTCTGCTTTGATTTTGATCGCTTGTTGATCCAGCTTCGCTGATTGTTCATCTAGCTTCGTATTTAGACTGGATGACTTCGCTGATTGTTCATCGAGCTTCGCAGTTAGACTGGATAACTGTAGTCGCTGCTCTTGCTGCATCAGTATCAATATTTGCATCAGTACATCTTCTGGTTCCCTTGATTTAGGTGTTTCTGCTTCTTACTTGAGATGCAACGTGGTAGTTCATTATTTTTCAAACGCTAGCTTGGTGGTATTTTTATTATATTGGCTTTTATTTATTTTTTTTCCACCAGTTTTAACGTTATATTTCACGATTGAGCATTTTTTTTTAAATGTTTATAAGCTTTCACTTTCAAAACTTTAATCTCACTTCTCGACACCACTGTCGCGTGTTATGGTTCGTGGCTGGTACTTTTAATGTTGCGGGAAAGTAAAAACGCACTTTTGAATTAAGTTAAAAGAGTTTATTTACCAAGAAAAATGCACAATCATTAAGGCAACTTTCACAAATATTACATATCGCATTTAGGTCTAATTTTTACTTGTCTCTCAATCTACTATTTCAACTGTCAACTAAAAATCACTTCACAATCAATCAATCAATCAATCAAAATCGCCTTTACTTCACGCTCCGCTATATTGCAGTTTACTATCGCGGCTTTACTATCGCAGTTTTACTATCGCGGTTGTAATGAATTCCCCCATTCATTCAGCTCGGCTTTTTATAGGGTCTCTAGTCATTCAATTCATTTCTCGTACATTGGCGAATTACCTGGGATATTCGAGCAGCTTAATGAATGGGGCAGTGACGTCACTTTCAGATGTTGATCATGCTTGGCGGGTTTTCGAGTACGTTCTTTTGTTGATCATGATGTTGTGAAAACAATTACAATAGTAGCTTGCAGAATTAGTTGCACATGGAACAATATATATATATATATATATATATATATATATATATATATATATATATATATATATATATATATATATATATATATATATATATATTTATATACATATATACATATATATGTATATATATATATATATATATATATATATATATATATATATATATATATATATATATATATATATATATATATATTGTATGATATTGATACAGCAGAATCACCATATTTATAATAAAATTTAATAATTTTATCGCGTATTTTGACTGTTCAACGATCCATATTTCCAAACGCTTTAGACGACATTTAGTTCTGACAGATGTCAAATGGCAGGGTTTTACTTTCCTACCACGAAATGGATAACGCTGTATGATCTAAATACAAATTTTACTGGCTTTCAGCAAGATAACTTGGTGTATTTATAACCCACAACGGCGGAAGGGTCGGCCTCCAACGTTGCAGCATAATTGGGAGGGACCATACCGAGTTGCAAAGCGAATCAACCCCATCGTATATCGCATTCAGGAACACTGTAAGCCAAGAGCCTAAATGAAAATCGTGCACTTGGGCCGTCTTGCCCCTTATTATATTCAGGAATACTTGACTACAACTAGCGACACATCTTTTCGGGGCAAAAAGAACTGAGGTGGGGGCAGTGTTACATGTACAAATAATTCTGCAAGCTACTGTCACAATTGTTACTACAAAATCATGATCAACTAATCAATATACTCGAAAGCACAAGAATCCACCAAGCATGATCAGCATCTGAAAGTGACGTCACTGCGCCGTTCAGAATTGCTCGAATATTCCAGGTAGTTCGCCAATGTACGAGAAATGGAATGAATGACTAGAGACCCTATATAAAGCTGAGCTGAATGAATGGGGGAGATAGTAAAACCGCGATAGTAAAACTGCGATAAGTGGGGAGCGAAAATTAAAAGCGATATTGATTGATTGTGAAGTGATTGCAGGAACAGACTGTTGGAATTAAAAATTGATAGGCAGTGAAAGTTAGATTGTCTAATAGTTAAATAAATGAGTGTGCGTTTTTCGTAAATAAACTCTGTTAACTTTATTTAAAAGACAGAGCGGTTTCACTTTCCCGGAACATTTAAGTGATTGGCCGCGAAGGATAATACGCGACAGTATATATATATATATATATATATATATATATATATATATATATATATATATATATATATATATATACATATATATATATATATATATATATATATATATATATATATATACATACATATATATATATATATATATATATATATATATATATATATATATATATATATATATATATATATATATATATACCTCTATAACTACTTTTTATATAAATATACATATATTGTATAAAAATCCACTTGAATAAATCTAAGCCACTAGTCCATGAACTAGGGTTTCGCGCGATTATAAAAGTCGATTTTATAAATTCAAAAACACGCAAGTACTTGAACTAGGTGCTACGCGGGTAATTGATTATGTTTCGGAACAACCAAGCACTTAAACCTGGTTCGGTTGACGACAGTATGAAACCCAATTAGAAGGATTCACCGACGCGACTACACCGACGTTTTGTTGATTATAACAACCAAAAGGCCAACTCCTTAAAAACAACTAAGAGGTACATAAACCTCTAGTTCGCGTCGTAAAAAGAAAATGCGTGTTCGAATGTTAAAACTGAACTGATCTTATTTCTCAACCACACAGTTATTTTATAATTTGAATTACCATCGCAA
The DNA here is from genome assembly GCA_963969285.1 of Odontomyia ornata. Classification (NCBI taxonomy): domain Eukaryota; kingdom Metazoa; phylum Arthropoda; class Insecta; order Diptera; family Stratiomyidae; genus Odontomyia; species Odontomyia ornata. Next base: position 218,626,541 of record OZ017738.1, on the reverse strand, counting down.
AAACAAACTTTCTCACGACAAATTCCAAGTATTTAAGATTACCGCTTAGCTAAACCAAATACAAACACGAAACTTTCTTCTAATATTTCGTCTGGAATTTGTCGTTAGACATTATTATAAGTTCTCGTGGGAAAATACCAGAACTATCTAATTACATTAAATTTAGAACTGTGCATTTTGTTGATATCCAAGATACATTAGGAAATGATGAATCGTACATGTTCATGTTGCAATTATGAAATTATAGAGATTAAATTTATTGACATTGAAATGATGAAATTATTGAATAGAAGAATTGTACATACCCTCTCCCCGTTGAACGCCGTTCAGCAACTTCCACAGAGAAGTCAGTTTGCCGTGTTGACCTTGGTGCAGGCACTGGGACGGATCTTCTCTTCAGGATTTTAAATCGTCTGGTCCATGCCAGGTAGGTGAGAAATGCCACGATTAAAATAAGCGCAACAAATCCAGGAATAGCGAAATGCTTTTGATATGTGAGATTGTCTTCGATGATTTTGAAGCGGTCTTCTTTGGGTAGTAATTTTTGTAGACTCACTACCTGTTTAATGGAGGGCTCATACGAACCGTATCTACTTAAATATGAAGGTCTTGATTGATTGATGTCCATTGGAAATGATACTACGATGTCCGTGCCATTGAACGATGTGTTAAAATGGCTTGATCTCATATCATTCCCTTTAATTGTAAATAGGTCATGTTTGATCACGCAATTATAATTGATCGATAACATCCCAGACCCATTCATGCAAATCTGTTCAATGTGATCTCCGCAAACTGCTTGTAGCCGAACGGGTGCAACAAATCCATAAATCCATTTATTTTTCTCATTTAGCTGAGTCAAACTGTATGCGGTAGTAATATTCTCTGCTTCACATAGTGTATACTCTTCGTTTAGTAAAAAGCTCAATTCACATGATGCTGGCGATGATCCTTGATGGTGTATAAGGCCTTTGTCTTTGCACACGAATGATCCATCAGTTAGTAGTTCGCATGAATTTATTTGATTTTCTGTCACTGCGAAATAGGAACTTCGTAGGGCGTTTATGGCAAAGTATGTACTGACTTTAAGTCTCATCAGCACATCCCCGACATTGAATGGTATGAGTGTCACTCTAAAGAGATCGAAGCTGTTGTGATCAACCAATGGCAACTTGATAACAACAACGAGGTAATTCTTAACAAGCATTCCTCGAATTTTCATTGATCTGTATAGCTGTAGAAGGTTTGTTTCGTCGGTTGGCTATTATATTGATGACGGTAAATTGGTTTTGGTCTCCCTTAATCCCTGGACTAGTTGCTGAGGTGAAAAGAGCAGTGGGCAAATTTTTCCATGATGAGTGTCAGTGAGCACGTCAGTAATTGCTGATTGAATTTGTTGCAGCTCTATATATGCAATCAAAAGTTGGAAGGCAACAATCGCTTGTGCTTGCATTAAGTTTGCTTCAAATCCATCTGAGTTATTTTTGTTGATTTGATTAATCAGATATTTCAGTTTTTCATCAATTTCTGAGAACTTATCCTTTATGTTGCGTTGATTGGATTTCATTATGTTAATGGTCGAATCTATTATGGAAGTCTGATTTTTTATTAACTTCAGTAGATGCCGTTCATTGGAGTTTACGTAATCAATAATTGTAGCCATCTCGTTTTCATATTCAGAATCCAATACTCCAAAGAGAGAATGCGCCATGTTACCGATGATGTTAAAGGCGCCACGACGTTTACGCTTGAGTGAGAAGATACCACTGTCCAATTGCAATCCTCCTTGCATCCTTTCGAAATATGAATGCATCCAGGATTATTTCCTGTTTTGATGCAAACCGCCTTCAACGAATTAATGCCTAATTCAAAGCTGCTGATTTCGTTCCAAAATGTCGACAAGTAATAGTAAACCATGATTTTCCATTCACTATTCACGTGAGCTATTTTTCCAATGTGTTCAAAATGCAACCCAAATTTGTGTTCAAACGGGGTATTAACAATCATTGGTTCTGCATGCACTATTGTCGCAAGGCACATGAAAAGTATACTTGTAATCAATGAACCTTTTGATGCCTTTATTCTTTTCTTTTTTGGTTTTAGTTCAGGTACATGTATTGCCTCAGATGTTTTTAAAGGCTTAATACTGTGGTTGGAATTGCTTTGCAGTGTTGACTTTCGTTTCCTTTCAGTATTTAGTTCCGTATCAGAGTCTTCTTCGATTTCAATTGATTTTTTATGGCCAATAGAATCCTTGGTTGGTGGGGGTGCTAGTCTATGAATGGCCCTACTCTTGATACCGTTCGCTGTTCGCACATTTACCACTCGTACTGCTCCATCGTTACCGTGATATAGCTTAACAATCCGACCCACTGGCCACTGCATAGGTGGAACATTGTCTTCTTGAAGGATGACCATAGTGTCGAGTTCAACGTTAGGAGCCCGATTGTGCCAGCGCTGATGGCTTTGTAGCTCATTTAAATATTCTTTAGACCACCTGACCCAAAAACCATGCTTAAGTTCGGACACTTGTTTCCATCTTTCGGTAATACTACCCCTTCCACCATCATGATTCCTTTGTTGGAATTGTGCAACTAATGGTTCCCTGATCAAGAAATGCCCTGGTGTCAGAGTGATTGAGTCATTTGGATCAGATGGCATTGGAGTAATAGGCCTTGAGTTTAGCACTGCCTAAATTCCTATTATCGCGGTTTCCAGCTCCTCATATGTTAATGACGCCTTGCAAGTACTTCTCACTAACAAATGTTTGGCAGATTTCACAGCTGCTTCCCACAATCCCCTGAAGTGTGGTGCTCTTGGTGGGATAAAATGAAATTTTATACCCTTGGAGTTACATTCAGTGATGATGTTGTCTTGTGCATTTTCAGAGTATTTGCTTGGCTCCAGCTCTGCCAATTCATTTTTCGCTCCGACAAAATTAGTAGCGTTGTCGCAGTAGATGTTTTCGCAATGACCTCTTCGCCCAATAAATCTTTTCAAGGCTCCAATAGATGCTTCAGTGGTTAGGTCAGTAGCTAGTTCGAGATACACAGCCTTGGTTGCAAAGCAGCAGAACACGACAATGTATGCCTTTTGAGGTTTCTTGTCTCGAATTTTGAAATGTACCCAAACAGGACCACATAAGTCAATACCTGAGTTCAAAAACGGGCGAGCTGGTCGTACTCGGGCACCTGGTAGATTTCCCATTATTTGGTTCAGTAATTTTGGTTTGGCGCGACAGCACATGATACACTTTTGGACTACTGATCTCGCCATTGTTTTTCCTTTAATAATCCAGAATCTTTCTCGAACCGCAATGGAAGTTCTCTTCATGAATCTTTTTCAACAACAATTTAACGACTGGATCATTATAGGGCAAAATAATCGGATGCTTCTGATCATCTTCTAACAGTGAACGTTCTAAGCGGCCTCGAACTCTAATAATGCCGTTTCCGTCAAGGGTTGGGTCCTTATCCTTCATTGGGCTTTTGTTTAGTAGCGGCTCACCCCTTAGAAAATTTTCAATTCTGTTCTAAAATCTGAATATTGTATTTGCTTAATTATGACAATCAGTGCCTTGTTTAATTCTTCAATATTTAGTATAATGTTCGTAGGCTTGCAAACCGTTTCCGGTGCCTTACAGCTACTCACAAATTGCAGCATATTGGCAACTATGCGTTGCAATTTTTTGAAGCTATTGCCATGGTTAATTGAATATATCAGGCCATCTGATAATATAGTTGGATTGGCTACTACTTTTGGCTTTACTTGCTTCCGTTCCATGTCTGCTGTAATTACCAATTCATGTAATTTGACTGGCGGCCATGTTGTTTGAGGTCCACGTAGGAAAATTGGTCCATAAAACCACGTGGTACATGATTTGAAAAGTCTTGGAGAAATCCCACGAGATAACACATCTGCTGGGTTTTCTCTTGATTTGACGTAGTTCCATTGTTCTGGTAATGAATGTTCCTGTATGTCAGAAACTCGGTTTGCAACAAATGGTTGAAGCGATAATGCTGCTGAATTCACCCACGCTAATACAATTTGTGAATCTGTCCAAAAATAAGTTGGAATATCTTTGAACCCCAGATCTGATTTGACTCTGGTCACTAACCGTGTACTCAACATTGCAGCACAGAGCTCAAGTCTCGCGATGCGTTGTTTGTTAATTGATGCCACCTTTGATTTAGAACGCAGCAGTCTAACAACAATTTTCCCGTCATTGAGGACCGACCTGAGATAAATTGCTATATTTTACTAGGAACCGCAAGGGTACTTTTAACTGCAAATAATGGAAGATCATTTGAGTGCAAGGCGTTGTTAGATTCTGGGTCCCAAGTTAATCCCGTCACTGAACGTGTTATAAGGCGGCTTGAAATATCAACAACAAAATCATATTTAAGCAACGAAGGCAAGGATTCTGTAAAAACACTCGGAACAATGTGGTCTCCCAAAACAGACCAATTCTCAACTCATGTGACGCTACCAGCGATTCATCGAATAACAAAACGAACAATGAATTCAGAAATTGCACAAGTTTTTGATCCTCTTGGAATATTGGCACCAGTAGTGGTTACAGCAAAAATACTTATTCAAAAATTATGGCAGCTTGATATTTCTTTGGATCAAATTGTGCCAGCTAAAATTGATAAGGAATGGATAATCTTCAGAAACGAACTCCCTAATCTGACAAATGTCCGAATTCCACGACATTGCTACTCGCATGAAACTCCTAGGAAGATACAGCTCCATGCTTTCGCAAATGCTTCAGAAAAGGCATATGGTGCAGCAATTTACATTCGATCAGTCATGAATGATGGAAAAATAGTCGTCAGACTACTTTAAGCATTCATGCAGAGTATCGTGAAATGTTTTGACGGCTACAGCGGACTAATTTTCAGAAGGAAGATTTGGATGATTTAACAATCTTTTGTATGAGGGTGGAGGATAAAACCCTTTGATTGTTGTATCTGTCCTACATCGTACCCCACGCTACCTCATAATTTCCTTCTGTCATTGCTAAATTGCTTATAAGTCCGACTATGCACAAGAAATCATTAAAAATGAGTGCAGCTCTAAATGAATCCAGTTTCATTTCATCCGAGCTCGATCTCCCCATTTTGCAGGGCTGTGGGAAGCTGCAGTTAAATCCGCTAAGCATTTGTTAGGGAGAAGTACTTCCACAGCATCCTTGACGTACGAGGAACTTGAAACCGTGATCATTGGAATCGAAGCAGTTTTAAACTCCAGACCTATAACTCCAATGTCATCTGATCCAAACGATCTTACTGCTCTCACTTCAGGACATTTTTTAATTCGGAGAGCCCTTAGTTGCTCAATTTGAACGCAGAAATAACGATGGTGCTAGAGGCAATTTGGCTGAAAGATGAAAGCAAGTTTCCGCTTTGAAACAAAATTTCTGGACCAGATGGTCTAAAGAATATCTTAACGACCTACAAAGTCGTCAGCGTTGAAAGAATCGAGTTTTTTCACCGAGAACAGCCAACTGCTCTCTTGCAGCTTCTTCAATCTGATTGTATTCGGCTATGTTGTAGCCAGCTTATTCAGGGTTCTCTTCGAGCTCATGAATGTTATAATTCAACTCCTCTGCTTGCTCACATAATGTAGACAGTATTTTCTTTTGAACATGCAGATACTCTGTCAAATGATCCGCTTATCCTTTTTTTAATTTGGACAGTAAACGATATAGTGAGCTTATCATGGCCTTTTGCTTCCTTATCAGAGGCATTATTTCTTTTTCTTCAATATGAATTGCTTGTTTTGAGTTTGCTTGCTACTTTTGAGTTTCTGACGGTTCTGCATATTGTGGTGCTTCTCCAGACATCGCGTTATCGAAGATACTTTGGTATCGATCAACCAAATATTGGATCTCCTTGTAGTATTCCCTTTTAAAGTACTCATGGTCAGTGGGCGCTGGGCATATTTCCCGTATTTTGTCGTCCACTTCTTCAAATGTTTTCCATAACGCCTCTGGCTGGGATTTCCTTGATTCATAATATCCGGGAGCTGATTTTCTGTCAGCTCCATCCTTTTTGAAATTAGCGATAGTTCTTTGAATCTCGCGGTCACATTCCAGTTGCTTGGCTGCATAGTCTTCCATTGTGAATGTCATTTCAATTTAAGATGAATGTTTTGAACAAGTATTTAAAGGATTGTCCTTCTAAGGGAATGTTTTCACTTGCAGTGTTGATGCAATTCAATGGCTCACTTCGTAGTACTTCAATGGCTGCTCTTAAAAAAATTTAATGCACTTTGATGCAGTTTTAAAGAGAGTCCTTTTATCACATCGATGTACTTTGATGGGTGTCCTTGAAAAAGTCCATGCACTTTGATGGGTGTTCTTTTATCACGTCGTCGATGCACTTCGATCACGTCAATGCACTTCAATGGGTGTCCTTATATCACGTCGGGGTCACCAAAAAATGTATAAAACTCCACTTGAATAAATCGAAGCCGCTAGTACATGAACTAGGGTTTCGCGCGATTATAAAAGTCGATTTTATAAATTCAAAAACACACAAGTACTTGAACTAGGTGCTACGCGGGTAATTGATTATGTTTCGGAACAACCAAGCACTTAAACCTGGTTCAGTTGACGACAGTATGAAACCCAATTAGAAGGATTCACCGACGCGACTACACCGACGTTTTGTTGATTATAACAACCAAAAGGCCAACTCCTTAAAAACAACTAAGAGGTACATAAACCTCTAGTTCGCGTCGTAAAAAGAAAATGCGTGTTCGAATGTTAAAACTGAACTGATCTTATTTCTCAACCACACAGTTATTTTATAATTTGAATTACCATCGCAAAAACAAACTTTCTCACGACAAATTCCAGGTGTTTAAGATTACCGCTTAGCTAAACCAAATACAAACACGAAACTTTCTTCTAATATTTCGTCTGGAATTTGTCGTTAGACATTATTATAAGTTCTCGTGGGAAAATACCAGAACTATCTAATTACATTAAACTTAGAACTATGCATTTTACTGATATCCAAGATTCATTAGGAAATGATGAATCGTACATGTTCATGTTGCAATTATGAAATTAAAGAGATTAAATTTATTGGCATTGAAATGATGAAATTATTGAATAGAAGTATTGTAAATATATTCTTATACATATATATATATATATATATATATATATATATATATATATATATATATATATATATATATATATATATATATATATATATATATATATATATATAATATATATATATATATATATATATATATATACATATAGATTTACATATATATATGTCTATATATAAATATATATATATATATACACATATATATATATATATATATATATACATATATATATATATATATATATATATATATATATATATATATATATATATATATATATATATATATATATACATATATATATATATATATCTGTATATATATATATATATATATATATATATATATAAATATATATATATATATATATATATATATATATATATATATATATATATATATATATATATATTTATATATATATATATATATATATATATATATATATATATACATACTCGTATATATATATGTATATATATATATATATATATATATATTTATATATATATATATATATACATACTCGTATATATATATATATATATAAATATATATATATATAGATATATATATATATATATATATATATATATATATATATATATATATATATATATATATATATATATATATATATTTATATATATATATATATATATATATTTATATGTATATATATATATATATATATAAATATATATATATATATATATATATATATATATATATATATATATATATATATATATATATATATGTGTGTATGTATATTGTAACGGTTTCCTACCTCCGTCTCGTTCGATCGCAATTAGAACCGACCTCTCATCGGTTCGAGACGTGCAGTGTTGGAAGTGACAACGGGCTGTACCCTTCAGGTCAACAAGTCCGGTCACGTTTAGTCTACTCCGTGTTGACTGCTTGTAGGCTAGCTAGTTCGGAGAGGAGTTTCGGTCGCGGGTCTTGCGCGAGCAGACTAAGTCCGAGTTACGTAACTCAGCCACCGATTCACATGCCCAATTTACAAACGCGTCAACAACTACGCATCCAGAACAGGAAACCTACGTTGCGTTAGTTCTGGAGGTGATCTCTCCACAGATCTCAATTCAAAATACTACAAAATCTAAAACCATAGGCGCGTTACCGAATCACCGACGCGGTACCAGAAAACAAGCTTACCTTCCTCAAGTCCAAAATAACGTACTCTAATAAAAAAAAGACGAGCGCAAATAAGGGTACCGCGGACCGTAACCGACTCGAAATCAATCATCCGCAGATTATAAAAACATAACCCCCTTCAAGACATACTTACACTCGGTCATCACTTCTGCTGTAAAAGAAAGAGCATGCGGAACGGAAAGGCTTATGGCTCCTTTAGTACTTCATTTTATTACTCCTTGCTTATCTATTATGTTCATTTACAACAATTAAGCAAAGGTTTTCCTATAAAATAAATTAAATATAAACATTTGCTCTTCGGATATTTAAAGAAAGGAATTTTTTTCATATCTTTAATTGTATTCACATATGAGCGTTTTAATATATTTTCGTTAGTATTACTATTAAAAATTACACTACATCCTTTTTATCCGATTAATTCCATCTATCTTGTTCACAAGGATGGTTTCGAAATAAAAAAAGAAGTTTTAAGAATTCAAAGGCATAAATATAATCAATCAGAATAATAAATACGATAGAAATTTAAGTGCACACAAAACGCTTGTTTCTTTTCTTCAAAACTTCGTAAAATATACAACTAGGCTTCACTAAAATTAGCAAAATGATGTCAAATTATTTCATACCTTGAAAATTATTATCTTCTATTGCGCTTCATTTTTAGTCTCGAATTACTCTTCTTCTACTTGTTGTCATGAAAAACTTTCGAGCGGAAATATTTTGTAATAAAAGTCACTCAAAAAAAAATAGAACCTAACATCGATGTAAATATAAAATCAAACAATTTCATTAACTTCTAGTTATTAAGCGTTTTCGTTCTTGTAATCCTACTAATTATGGTGGATATAAATCCAAGAGAAATGCCTACACTTGTGTAACATTATAGTAATAACTTTCTTATTCGCTCAGACTCAGCTCACTACCTATATAGATCTCAGTTCTAAACGCTATACGCTATACGCTAAATATACTATTTACTAACTGCTTTTTTGCATCATTATCGTTACCATCGTAATTCGAAAATATTCAAAATATTTCCATGAACAACCGAACAGCCATTTCAAGAGAATAGTACATTACACTATCCAAACGACACAATCGCGGATTATTTTAAATTTTAAATTTACGAGTACAAATCTGATTAACAATTCGTCCAATGTTTGTTTTGAAACTTTTCATACACCGTCCACGATTTCATGCGACTCTAAGATAATGTATTGTAAAAACATCCAAATTGAATCATAGATGATACTTTGCAAAGTTGAATATGCAAAGGATAAAGCGGTAATATTAAAGCATGTGCGCTCTGTGTGCTTAATACGAGTTATTGTTCTTTTTTTTTTTTCAACGAAATGAGCACATCAAAATATGTTATTGTACAGGGTATTGGAACTTTAAATAATAAGACATAGGATGCGTAAGATATATCTATCATCACATTATTTTACACTGCTAAAAACATGATTTATGTCTGTTGACCGTTTGCGTTTCAATCAAACCGAATTTTCGTAATTTATAATTAACTTTGACCTTATCCACAACTTTTAATGCCTTAATAGTTTCGCATCTCTTACTAATAAGCATTTGTTCCATATGAATATTTGTTTGAACAATCAAATAAACTTGATACTATTTTAAAGTTTAGAGTAGTAATTCTGAAAGTATAGTCTTGACAGACAAATTAGGGATAGAATACAATTTTCAAATAAAGCTCAATATATTAAACTTAACTCACTACACTCCATCCGCTGAGAAAGACAAATTTATTCACATTAAAAAAATTAAAGAAACTCATGCAACTTTATGTATATCTATGTTTATCTATACATGCACTTAAATTATCCAAAAATTCCCTAATATTTATATCATGGCAAAACTTAACTTTTGCAGTCATTGTACCCGTTAATCATTAGGAGGAAACATATACGCGAATTACTTTAAGCATTTATGTTTTATAAACGGAGGATTTTGTGAATTTAAATATTTTTTTTTTGCTTTTAAAAAATATATATTTAGTCTACCTTTCATCCGTCATCTTTTTTTTTTCTTATCTAAATTAGAAACAACCTTTCCCTAAAACTCAATCAATTATGGGCACTGCCATTATCTTTGAAACAGAAGAGCCACAATGTGGGCAAATAAATCCTTGGTCCGCCATCAAATTTCCTTCTAAACAATAATAACAAAATATATGTCCGCATCCCATATGGTGAGGGAGACTTGGTCGATCTCCACAATAGGCACATATAGTTCTCACATTCATAACAGGCATTATTGTCTTAGTGTTTAAGAATTCTGTTTTTCTTCCAAAAAACCTCTTTGCATTCCTTTGCAACTTCTTGTAATTAAGTAGAGGAGGCACAATCATTTGAAGTTCCATAAATCCATTCCATATTAGTTCCCTTGTGATATGACTATAGCCAACATCACGTCTCCTGCTACTATGCGACGTAATATAATCCAATCCAAGTAGAAAATCTATCAATGTGGGTTTCTTTCCCGATTTTAAAAAACGAACGAAGTTTATCACTGCCAGGATAAGCAATGTGTTTGCCATCCACGAAAGTGCGGTATTAATCCACTCTTTTCCAACAAACCGATGATCAACATTCTGTTTTGCATATTTCGGTAGTATTGTGAGTATAAAAAGTAAACAAAGCCTTGATCGGGTTAATTCATCTTTATCGTAGCAAATTAAAAGCAATTGTTGACCAAACGATGCAAATTGTTTGCCGATGGA
>OZ017738.1:218602988-218607988 GCA_963969285.1 Odontomyia ornata | reverse complement strand
TGAAAATAATAATCTAGTATCAAACCAAAACCTAGAAAATAACTTTGAAACTGAAAGTAATTATGACCAAAATATTAATCAGATTTCGGCAGCGCAGGGTTTTTGCGTAGAACTGTCTCCAGAAATCTACCCTTAGTCGATATTACTGTAGGAAGTGAAGTGGTGAGAACTTTGATCGATACTGGTAGTACAATATCGGTAATCGATTCTACAAAATTATGTAATCTGAAAAGAAAACAATGGCAAGAACCATGTCAAATTAATATAATATCTGGTTATGTAAAATTATACTATGAAATTATAAGCCCATTACCTCTTGAGTTTCAGCATCCCAAATTTAGGAAATACATGACTTGGAAGGAGGCAAATCTGAAAAATAAGGACTATGAAGCAATCTTGGGGAACAATATTTTGGAACCATTGGGTGTAACAATTAATATAGTACAAAAATATACAATTGTAGGTGAAAGGAAAATTCCACTCATATTTCCATGTCTTTTGATCAATGAACTTACCCAGTTAGAGCATGGCGAAACAGATACCATCAACTTAAATCATCTTAATAGTGAAGAAAAAAACCAATTCATTGGGGTCTTGAATAGATTTCAGGATTTATTCTATAAAGAAGGAGACATTCTCAAGCCTACAAACAAAGTTGTTCACAGAATTTATACTAAAGATGATAAACCCATTTTTCCTAGAATTTATCAATATCCCGACATTCACGAAAAAGAAGTTGAATGTCAAATCAAACAAATGCTTAAGAACGGTATAATTCGAAAATCCAAATCGCCCTATAACTCTCCTCTTTGGGTGGTACCCAAAAAAATTGACAAATCAGGGGAGAAAAAGTGGAGAATTGTAATAGACTATAGGAAGCTTAGCGAAAATACAATCGAGGATAAGTTTCCGATCCCAAATATTGAGAATATTCTTGGCAAACTTAGAGAGGCTCAATATTTTACAACATTGGATCTCGCAAAGGGATTCCATCAAATTCCGGTTGATGAGAAGGATAAGGCTAAAACAGCATTTTCAACTCCCCATGGTCACTACGAGTTTAACCAAATGTCTTTTGGCCTCAAAAATGCACCAGCATCCTTTCAGAGAATGATGAACGAGGTCCTGAAAAATCTCATTAACAAAATCTGTATAGCTTATCTTGACGATATCCTTGTATTTTCTTCATCCCTTGAGGAACATTTGACAAATCTTAAAAAGGTCTTAAAACAACTAAGGGAAAATGGTCTAAAATTGCAAACAGACAAATGCAATTTCCTCAGGAGGGACTCGGAATTCTCGGGTCACGTACTTACAGATAAGGGTATCAAACGTAACCCGAAACTGATTGGGAAAATAATGGAAATAGAAATTCCGAAAACACAGAAAGAAATTAAATCATTTTTGGGACTTATAGGGTATTACCGAAAATTTATTAAGGATTATGGGAGGATGGCATTGCCTTTTAATAGGTGCTTAAAAAAGGGCGCGAAAATTGATATCAATAATTCTGAATACAGAACACTTTTGAGGCACTTAAAAAGTCCCTAGTTAACCCACCTGTGCTCAAATATGCGGAAATGGATAAGGAGTTTGAGGTTACAACTGATGCATCGAACTACGCATTGGGAGCAATGCTTTCACAGAACGGACATCCTATATGGTATGTTACTAGGACATTAAATAATCACGAGAGAAATTACTCAACAGTTGAAAAGGAGCTCCTTGCAATTGTCTGGGGTATCAAAAAGTTTAGGAGATACCTTTACGGAAAGGAGTTCACATTAAATACAGATCTTCAGCCCCTAAGGTGCCCAAATGTTAAATATAAGGGAAAGGAAATAAGTCCAAGGTTACAGCGATGGCTAATTGAGCTGGGAGAGTATAATATCAAAATTAAGTACATAAAAGGAAAGGATAATGTACCAGCCGATTTTTTGTCGAGAATCGTAAAACACGAGAAAATTAACCCACTTGATAAACCGGATGAAAATATGTTGGAAGATGGAAGTTTGGCACCAACAATACATACACAGGTTGAAAATTTAAACGATCACTTTGAAATACATGATTCAATTGTCAATGGTCTAAATAATCAAATTCTACTTACAAACAGGACGGATATACCAAAACCAATATCAAACAAGTTGGGTAGACAGACCTCATGTCAGAAGGGTTTTGTACTCAACTTACAAAATGCAGTAACCAGCAACGAATAAAATCAAGAAACATGTCAAAGACGATTTTATTGGAGAAAATGTGAAATTCGAGGATCATACTATTATTAACAAAGTTGAACGAATTTTGACTACTGAGGTATTTGTTATAGTTATACCCATAAATATCTCCCTTGATAATTTTTTCAGATTTTTTAGATCAAGGGTGTCCATTCGCGAGGGAGGAAACACATTTTTCGTGTATTAATCTCATAAAAAGTCATCTTTATTAATTTTAAGGGTACCGTTAAGATTTTATTCAAGAAAACATAAAATCGATAAATCATACTATTACTAACAAAGTTGAGTGAATTTCGACTTCTCACATATTTGTCGTTGTTGTACTCATTAAGGCCTACATTCACGATTTTTTTCAGATTTTTCGGATGGAAGGTGCCCAATCGCGAGGGAGGGGGGTACGTGAAAAGTTCGTACGTTTCCCCTTCCTCAGCCCCTCCCCCCCTCGTTACCGATAAGGCAATTTTAAGACTTGTTTTGAAAAGATCTCATTGAGACCTTTTCAATGACACCCTACTCGACTACTGATGGTGAAATTTTTTTTTAGGGGTCACCTCCCTATATGGGGAGACCCCCCTTAAAACCCTTTGAAAAATTTTCCCACCCTTGAACTTTCAAGAAGTCACCACTTCTGAATTGTCCACAAAGTTTCATAGCTGTAGCTTCTATAGTCTCGGAGAAAAAGTGCTGTGACATACAGACGGACGGACGGACGGAAGGACGGACGGACAGACGGACACAGGTCGTGATTGCAATAGGGTTTTGTATTTTAGTACAAAACCCTAAAAAGTGCAGATTAATCATCAATGAAAGTGAAATTACAGGAGATGAATCAACCCTTTTAGGAAAATTAAAAAAATTCATTAGACCAAAAAAGATTGGAGTTTATTCGGATTTAAACGATCATTTATACAACAAAATTCAACAATTAATAATACGACATTTTGAAACAGTAAATATTAAATTTATTAAGTGCGTCTATTTGGTTAAAGATATGAAAGACATAGAGGAAATAATTAAAAACATAAAGCAATACCATGTTAAAGAAACTGGACACTCCGGTATCAATGAAAACTACAATGGTCTCAGGAAGCAAATATTCTATCCGAATTTGAAAAAAATTATTAATGGGTTTATTAATAGCTGCAAAATTTGTACTAAAGCCAAGTATGATAGGAATCCCATAAAAACTAAATTCAAGGATACAGAAACTCCATCAGATATTGGAGAAATCGTGCATATGGACATAGTAAATAGTAGTCAAAGGAAATGGATTCTTTACTTGCATCGATAAATACTCTAAGTATGCTTCAATACTTTATCTTAAATCAACGGATGACTTCAGCCTAAAGGAAGCCTAGGCAAATTATTTCTCAAATCAAGGAAAATCTAAGAAAATTGTTGCAGCTAATCAATGAATAGATTCTTAATAAAGCAAACAATTATAGAAAAAGAAATCCAGATTCATTATACGACGACAAATGCGCATACGGGAAATGCGGATGTCGAAAGACTACATAATACTATTAAAGAAAAATTAAGAACAATGCACGATACAACGGAAAAGACTCTAATTGAAAAAGCTTACGAAGCAGTGGAATTATATAGTAGGGAAATCCACTCTACAACAAGAGAAAGACCTATAGATATCCTCAGAGGAAAAGTAAACAAGGAAACAATTTTCAAAATTATGGAGCAAACGAAAGAAAAGATCATTGATAAAAGAAATGCAACTAAAGAAGAATATGAGGAAACACGAGATACGGGAGTCATTAAGGACTTTAAAGCAAATAAGGATATGATACATCCTAAATATAAAAAAGCACCATTAAAGGGAGTTGATTTAACTAACATAAAACGACCTTTCTTTTCAAAAATGCTAATGAACCATCGACCTCACGCCAAAGCGAGCCTTTCGATCGAGGAAATTAAAGAGGATACCGCATTCACCGAAATAACGCTGAAACAAATTAGAATCCCTACTAACCATTTTATGATATTGCATTCGACAAATATAGAAGAATTAGAGACTACCCTGGACATGATCAAAAATAACGTGAGGTTGGCAGCAGGAAAAATAATACCGCAAGGTCCAGCACAAACAGCAAAATTTAATTGTAAAAGAAGATTGGTAAACACAAATATATTTTTAAGAAAACCCGTAAACCTTCGGAAAAACTTACTTAGTAAAGAATGCAGTTATTCAACAATGAAAGATATTATAAATAATGAAAATACCCATTTATTGCAAAATTACCTTTATGACAAATATCGAAATATATTGAATAATGAAGAAAATCTAAATTATACAGAAATTAATTCATATTTGGTAGAACCTATAATAACAAAAGATATAGAAGAACAACTAAATGCACAAATAATGACAATAAAAAACAAAATCTCAACACTATTACCACATAGAGAAAAAAGACGCTTATTTAATTTCGTGGGAAAAGCCTATAAATATTTTTTTGGTACTTTAGATTCAGATGACAGGGAGGAAATTGAAACATATCTTAAAGAAATTCAGGTTAATCAAAACAATATAGTAAATCAACTTAACAGTCAAATTAAGATAAACCAACACTTCAACAAATCCATAGAAACACTTCAAAATGCAATTAATGAGAATCAAAAGAAAATAGCTAACTGGACAGAAGAGGTGGAATCTGTAATAAAAAAGATTAGAACAGAAATTACCCATATTGGCCTAGTTACTCAGTTAAACGTACTACAGGATCATATACTTCATATACAAAACAATAT
>OZ017738.1:218500488-218597988 GCA_963969285.1 Odontomyia ornata | reverse complement strand
CCCAAGACATTTGAGGAATTAGCGGCAAAATTACAAACCAAATACAAGAGCCCAAGCACCATCCCTCAAATACACACCACTTTAATTGGATTTACCCAGCGGAAACTTAGTGTATCTACTTATAAGGATAGAATATCAGAGCTAGTAGATGAATTAAATAGCCTGCAAATATCTAACCTTGGCGTAAGTGCCACTCAGGATCAAAGGAACATGATTATAAAAATGAACGATTCCTATGCCCTAACAGTATTTAAGAATGGCCTTAATGATCAATTAAGGAGCACAATCTTTGCGGCTAGACCAAAGAGTTTTTCAGATGCTACAGATTTAGCTCTGGAGGTAGAGAAGACTGAGGCGAGTCAGGTTAATAGTACATTTTATTATAAGAAGAAAAGAAATAATCAGAATCAGGGTAAAAGGAGGGATAGTAGGAATTATAGGAATAGTAATAGAAATAATGATAATAGGAGAAATAATGATAATAGGAGAAATAATGATAATAGGAGAAATAATGATAATAGGAGAAATAATGATAATAGGAATGGTAATAGAGACAATGATAGGGGGCGTAATAATAATAATAATAATGATAATACAAATAATGATAGTAGCAATAATGGATATAACAGGAACAATTATAGAAGAAGAGGTAACCATAGAAATAATCAAAACAATACATACAATATAGATAGTAATAGCAATACGAGAAGTATGTAATAGACGCAATAATGATAGAAATGGGAACAATATAAATGTGATACAGGAACAGGAAAACTTGCAGGACTCCGGAGCGGAGTAAAGATTCCTTCCGGGCAGAAGATATACAAAATTTCGGATAATTGTGTGAACTACATTAGTGTATTTTGCAAAAATGCCTCACAGAACTTGAGATTTTTAATAGACACAGGAGCAGATGTTTCCTTGTGTAAATGCGAGAAAATTAACAAAAATGAGCTATTTTGGTCGGATGATAAATGCAAATTAACGGGGATTACAAGTGAGACAATTACGTCTTACGGATCAATAGATCTTGAAATGAATTTGAATGATGAAGACATCGTTCAATGAAAATTTTATATTGTGGGTAAAAAATTTCCTATCAATACTGATGGAATTATAGGTAGAGATTTGTTAGAGAGGTTCTTGTGCAAGATAGATTATGAGACCTACACAATATCTTTTCTAATAAATGATAAAGAAGCGACACTACTTATGCATTACAAGCAAAGCAAAATTGCGCAGATTACATTACCTGCCAGAACCGAAACTATTTTTCCGATTAACTTGGAAAGTAAGGAGGACATGGTAATCCTAAATAAGGACATAATGGAAGGTATATTTGTAGGAAGTATCATTATACTATCCAAAGGGATCAAACATATAAAAATTTTGAATTCAAGAGATTCCGAAGTCACAATTGATGGTATTGAGAATCTTATAGATACTGTACCTTTAAGCAATTATGATGTCAGAGCATTGAATAAATGCAAAAGTACTCACACTAGACGACTCAATACACTTCTGAATTCTATCAATATATCTTCGTATGATCCCAAAGCTAGAGATAGTCTTCTGGAAATAATAAAAAATGATGAGAAACTGAGTGTTAACAATTTTTACACTCAAAGTTTGAATGTAACCGATAATATACCTGTTTACACAAACAATTATCGACTTCCTAATTCTCAGTGCGATGAGATCAAAAAACAAGTCCAGGATCTTTTAAAAAATAAGATAATTGAGCCATCCGTAAGCCCTTATAACTCACCGTTACTTTTGGTACCAAAGAAGAGTGATGGTACTGAAAAGAAATGGCGTTCAGTTGTGGATTTTCGAAGACTTAATACTAAAATAGTCAACGATAAATTTCCTTTATCTAGACTAGATGATGTCTTAGATAAACTGGGCAGAGCCAAATATTTTTCGACTCTGGACATGACTAGTTCATTCCATCAAATAGAACTAGAGAAAGAGTCAAGACTACTTACATCATTTTCTGATAATAATGGACACTATCAGTTTAAGAGACTACCTTTTGGTTTAAAAATCTCTTCAAACAGTTTCCAAAGGATGCTCACAATCGCACTTTGTGGACTTCAATTCGAAGCTTTTCTTTATGTTGATGATATAATTGTTTTCGGATGTAGTATTAATCACCACAACGAAAATCTGAGAAAAGTTTCCAAAAGATTGAAGAAGTTTAATCTTAAACTTAATCCTGATAAATGTCAGTTTTTAAAGACAGAAGTCGTCTAATTAGGTCATCTCATTACCAAAGATGGCGTAAAAACTGATCCTACCAAATAGCAAGTAATCAAAGATTATCCAATCCCGAAAAATGCGGATGAAGTTCGTAGATTTGTAGCATTTTGCAATTATTATAGACGTTTCATTCCGAACTTTGCGAGCATCGCAAAACCACTCAATTTGCTTCTTAAGAAGAATGTAAATTTTATATGGAACGAAACATGCCAGAATGCATTCAAGTCATTAAAATCAAAATTGATGAAACCACCGACATTACAGTATCCGGACCTCGATAAACCATTTATCTTGACGACAAATGCATCTAATTATGCATTAGGAGCAGTCTTGTCTCTAGGAGAAATCGGTTCTGACCTACCCATTTCCTATGCTAGTAAATCATTGAATAAATGTGAACTCAATAAGCCGATAATTGAGAAGCAGTTAATTGCAATACACTGGGGAATAAACTTTTTCAAACCATACTTATATGGCAGAAAATTTATTGTGGTAACAGACCACCGCCCACTAGTTTCACTGTTTACTCACAAAAACCCATCCTCAAGGCTCACACGAATCAGATTAGATTTATCCGACTATGATTTTGAGAATATTTACAAAAAAGGCAAAACCAATACGAATGCTGATGCTTTATCTCGCATTGAATTAAATACTGATATTTTACGAAGCATGATTCCTCCAGAAATAGACGAATCAGTAAAGAAAACTTTAGCTATTACAAGGGGTATGAATAAAAAGCAACAAGATACATGTGCACAAGAAAGCAAAGTAACCGATGCCAATATCCAATCGAAGCTTGATCAACTTCACATTTGGAATTGCACATCATTAAATGACGACAAAAATGTTACAAAGCTTAGATTTAATATACCTCGGATAAATGAATTAAGAAATCCTACACTAGAAATCGTACGTACATCTGATGATATAATAGTATATGTTGGTAACGATAAATTTTCCAGAGAATCAGTTCCTGATGAAAAGAAGTTATCATCCTTTATCTATAAATCAAAGAGCAATATTACAAAAAAAATCTAGATTTCATTATGGAAAAACTCATTGATGCTTTGCGTAAAGTAAAAATAAACGAGCTCGCGTTATCAAGCAGTGATAACTTATTTGATAGTGTACACATTGAGGATTTCAAGAAGATATATAACGAGTTGCAACTAGATAATAATAAAACGCGTTTGAGGACTAATATCCTAATACACACCCCAGCTAAGAAAATTTTGAATAAAGATACCCAGAACATCTAGGAGTTAGAAAGACTTTACTAAAATTAAAACAAAAATATTGTTGGAAGAATATGAGCGTTATGGTCAAAAAATTTGTTAATAATTGTGAGATTTGTGCTACTAGCAAATTATATAGGCACACTAAAGAAAAATTTGTACATACGAGTACACCATCAACAACTTTCGAGACAATTCAAATTGACACAGTTGGTCCATTGAGACTATCTAATAACTTCCGTTATATTCTCACAATGCAATGTGAATTATCGAAATTTGTTGTTGCCATCCCAATTGAATCAAAGGATGCGAGGACTATAGCGACAACCTTAGTGAAAGATTTTATTCTAAAGTATGGTCAATTTACAATTTTAAAATCAGATAGAGGTACTGAATTTTTAAATGAGCTAATGAAGGAGGTTTGTAGCTTGTTACAAATCAAACAGATATTTTCAACACTGTATCACCATGAAACTTCAGGCGTAGTTGAAAGGAACCACAGGGTTCTCAATGAATTCTTACTCTCATTCACTGAAGATTCAGAATGGGATACTTGGCTTCCGTATTATACTTTCGCTTATAATACATCACCTAATGTAGATACTGGTTATACACCATACGAATTAGTTTTCGGAAAATTAGCTTATTTACCAAATGATGAAAAATTGTCTGCGAAAACATAAAATCTTGACGAATTTGCTAATGAATTAAAACTAAAATTGAAAACAACCATAAATAAAACAAAAGAAATAATAGAGAAAGTTAAAAAGAAAAGATAAGAAAAGCAAATATATATTAATGCATTAAACATTGAAATAGGTGATAAGGTATTAATTAAGAATAATAATCGTAAGAAAAATCAAAAACCATATATGGGTCCTTTTATAGTAAAAGATAAGAAAGGTGTAAACTCCATAATTGATGTCAATGGAGTATTAAAAGAATTACATAACAATCAGTTGAGATTATACAAATGTTTGTAATAAGGTTATGCAGTTTCATCATTTCGCTTAATACGAGTATACGATCAACAGCAAAAACGCGGAGGGTGTAATGATTCCCAATATTCCATACATAAGTTGCATAACACAAACTCAATGTAATGATTCATTCATATGATGCATAATACAAAACTCAAATTGTATTCATACAAATTACACAATGAATGTAAACTCAATTTGTTATTCTCGTAACAAATACATTTCGTCTCATATTCCAATCCCATGGCAAAGTCATAGATTACTTTGATGAGCCATTGCATTGGAATATCAAACCAATATATATCGCAAAGACAAATGTGACGAAGAACGTATGTAACATAATGCCTACCTCATTACTCAACGTTCAAATTCTTTCACTCTTACTTTTCTTCCGCATTCGAATTGCCATGTGCATACTGGCGGCCTAGTCATATGCACTTGAGACGATGGAATTTATGACCTAGAAAATAGGTCATAAATTGCATTCGTACATATGGATAGATATGATGAGTATAATGGATGGGAATGCGAGGTGTTAATAGATTTGTGTGTCATGACCACACAAATTGAACGTTGAATAATGAGGGCGCGAGAAGTAGATTTATGAATAGATTTAGTATAAAAGGAAAATGAATGTATTGATTCGGGATCAGTAAATTCTGACCCGTCCAGTAATAAAGGATTCGGCCAAAGTAAATCTTAGGCTGGTTTTTATTAAAAGACGAAATAGGGATTTTATTGATCGAAATACATTGGCTGGTTTATTCGGCCAAACTAAGTTTAGCTTGCTGCATAAAAGTTTGTTACTTCGGTGCTACGTCCAATTTGGCCAGATACAAATCAGGCTAGACGACACTATAGGTAAATATAAATCATTTAAGTTAAATCCAAAAAGGACTAACGCGATAATATATATATATATATATATATATATATATATATATATATATATATATATATATATATGTATATACATATATATATATATATATATATATATATATATATATATATATATATATATATATGTAAAAATATACATATACATATATATATATATATATATATATATATATATATATATGTATGTATACATATGTATATATATACATATATATATATATATATATATAGATATATATCTATATATATATATATATATATATATATATATATATATATATATATATATATATATATATATATATTGTTTAAGTCAAAGAAAAAACGAGAATGATCAGAAGTATATTAAAACAAACGTTGAAGCCGAATGTCTATTTAATTAACTTAAAAGCTATATTTATACAAATCCAAATAAAAATAAATTTATACAAATTTACAATTTTACATTTTTGATGACTCGATATAAAACAAATTGATTTGTTGATAGGTAGCTCATGAACATAGCTTTCCTATAATGCCAAGTATTGGAAAGCATATTTCATAGTCCAAGCTATTCTTTAATGCTTTAGAGTTCATTTACATTTTGGAAGAATGTATTTTTGTTTGCTATGCGATTTAATTAACGACAATTTTGCGTTATTGCAGAAAATTTTAGAATGAACTTTACCAATGGAAATTTTATTAAAGGAAATGAAGTATGCGAGTAAGCAAATTTAGTTTAAAGTAAGTTCACTGACATGAGCATTATATTGGTGAAATAATATGAATGTTTTAATGTTACAATGGCATGAACATTCCCGCCTCCCCTTAAGTGATCTAATTCTTAATCTGATGTTCGTCGAACCAGTTGCTTCGTGATGGCGTGTTTTCCACCTGGATCTTTCTGCGTAATCGCTCTCGCATATAGTAGGCAACCAGAGTAATGCCTAGTAGAAGAATTGTAGTTGAAATTGTAACGCCTGCAGTCGTCCCATGGTGTTGGACTACCTGCCAATAGGAATTTTCGATGGATGCGAGGACGTCTTGTTGTGCGTTTACTAGTGCTGAGAATTCATTTGTCGTTGGGACTATAGTTGAAATGTTAAGGTGAAATGTAATTTTTGGAGTTTCTGTTATATTTCGAGCGGGAATAAATGGTGTGACGTAAACTGGAAATTCGACATCGTGGTAAAGTTGTGGAGTGAGGATGTATTCTGCTGTTGAGATGGTGGATTCAGGTGTCACTCGTAGTGTTTCGGTTCCGTTTAGTATAATGTTTGTTCTCGTACCGTGGCATACACTTTGTGCTGGTGTTGGGTTGGGTGTAGCAAAGATCTACGAATAAGGGCTTGTTAATTGTTTCCAAAAAAAGCAAGTAGTGGTTAGCATTGATTTTCATTGCGTTAAATACGTCGTTTTCTGTAGTGTTGAAATAAAGTTCATCATCGTAGTTGATTCCGAGCATAGTAGATTTAATATCGAAAACGGTAAAGATGTCTGCATGTTCTTGGATAGGAATTGCTGAAGCCTTGACAAGGTCGTATTTACGGTTGTCAATTATTGGAAGTCAACCAGTGAGTTGGAGGTAATCTCCTTCATAAGTGGTTGTAATTTTTGTTGATGCGGCGTGCACTATTTCTAGATGTGTTGTTAGAAGTGGTTGTAGGTTGTAGATAGCTGATTCTAGGTCTGCTAGTTTTACGCATTCCCATATTCCGGACTTCGTGTAAATTGTTCGCAGAATGCTGTCGCACTTGTGGAATACGTCGGAAATATAGTTTCCGGCATATTGACAGAGCGCTAAAAACAGATGTTGAGCTGATTGTGGTCAATCTTGGTGAACCATTCTTTCGATCTATTAATTTCATTCAATCCTTGTTGTAGTTACTCTGAAAATCGTGACAGCTTCTTGTTGATTCTAGAAGCAGTTGAATTCAATGTAGCTGTTGCTTTAAGCACAACTTTCCCTTGTTTTAGAACCATCTGTTTTAGTTTTTCTTGGTTCTCGTTCAGGTTGTTAATGTCAATAATGACTTCGTCATTCACACCAAATAATGAAGTCAGCATTTGTCCAAGTAGCCCTCGGGTTTCCCGAGTGTGGAGGAAACGAAGTGTGTTTATGTGGTCTATGGATTCTCGACATAACTCAGAAAGATGCTGATACAGATCCCAATAGTGAATTTGGTCATTTACTTTTTGAGCGGACTTACACATTGTTTGCACACTTCCGTTGACTTTCCCAATATTTTGCTCGTCGAGTTTGAAATCAGTCAATGGCACTTTGAAATGTAGTTGCAGTGCCCTTCGTAGAAGGTTAGCTATTCCAACATGTTCGATGTATAGTCCTCCATTTAAAGGTGAGATAGTGACGGCAGATGAGCTTGGCGATATGCAGCTTCCTAGTGCAAGCAGGGTGGAAAGTACAACAGTGGCCAAACTGACCGACTTTGATCTTGCTTTTTTATATATGGCTTCACTTTGGCTCTTGTATGCTGAGCCTCTTTTGCATGATGAAGAAGGTGCCTTTCCTGTAGGTGCACTGGGCGATGAGACATCCACTGCCGGTTGAGATGATGAGATTGGAGTAGTGGCTATTTCGTTTGATGTATCGTTGAGAGGAAGACTGCAGATTTTGGTTATCGCTCGTTTGGTCAGTTTTCCATTCAGCTTCAGAGTTACAAGTCTCACTAAACCATCCACTCCAGGATGAGTAGCGACTACCTTTGTAAGTGGCCACTGCATCGATTGTATGTTGGACGTTTTTACCAGCACGATATCCCCTTCCTTGATATTGGGCCGCGGAGTAAGCCACTTTGGTCTTTGCTGGAGACGATTCAAGTAATCGCGTGACCATCTGTACCAAAACGAATGCTTCTTATATTGTACCAGCTTCCATCTTTTGATTAGAGTAGCGTCACATTCACTTGGATCGCTTTTAATTTCAAACAAGTTGCTTCCCGTAAGACCTGGTGTTAAAGCGCTCACATCCGATGGGTCTGAACTTCTTCTATCTGAGCTAGAAGGGTGTTGAATTCTTCAACCATCAAAATCTGCTGGCCAATTATCTTGTACAGGTGTCGCTTCATTGATTTGATGCCGGCTTCCCAGAGGCCACCATAGTGCGGACTACCGTGAGGGATGAACTTCCACTCAATGTTTTCTTGGGATAGCTCAGTGCCAGCTTGGCGTGTTACCTTTTCGTATTCTTTTTTGAGCTGCTTCTCTGCACCCCGAAAATTGGTGCTACAATCGCTGAATAGTGTGCGACATTTACCTCTCCTGGTGATGAAGCGGCAAGTCGCTGCCAGGCACGTAGGAGTCGACAAATCCAATGCCAGCTCCAAGTGGAAAGCTTTGGTAGCCATGCAGACAAATATAGCCACATACACTTTAGTTGTCTTTGAACCTCATCCTGCATTCCAGCGTATGTTGATCGGACCTGCATAATCCACACCTGTCTCCAGGAATGGTTTTTAAAAACGGACTCGAGCTGGTGGTAATAGTCCCATGAGTTGTTCATTCGGTTTAGCTGTCATCTTGAAGCATTTCATGCAGTTTTTCAGAATACTTTGTGTTATCGTGTGGCCAGAGATGATCCAACACTTCAACGGTAATGTACTTAACGTTAGCAAGACCCCTCTATGAAGTGTTTGTAGATGTGCTTCTTTAATGAGAAGCTGAGCTAATGCTCCCTTTGGAATAATGACTCGATGCTTCCTTTCTTCGCCGATGAGTGCGTGATAGATTCGGCCGCCTACTTGTAGGACACCAACTGTGTCAAGCCAAGGGGCTAGATATCTTAATTTGCTATTGTCTGGTACTGTATTTGATCGCTGAAGTTGTTGGATTTCTTCGTGGAATCCATGGGTCTGAGCTAGTCGAATGCAGAGTGTTTCTGCATCTTTAAGTTCTCCACTGCTGAGCTCTCCTGTTCGTTTGAGCAATGTGTTTCGCGTGTCGTGGCTAAAGCGTTGACACAATGCAACTATCCTTTTCAGTTTTCTGATGCTTGAGAAGCGACTTAGAATTTCTGGATGCAAGATAGATTTGTCGATCGCTAGTGTAACCTGATGGATGGATCCGTTTTCCGCATCGTCTGTGGTGGAACAACAAGATCCTATAGTAAACGTCTTAAGCCAAGCTTCGACCATTCCACCATTGATTTAAGTTCAGGAGATCTTTCGAGAAGACACCTCGAGACGCAAAATCGGCTGGATTATCCTTAATTGCAACGTGGTGCCATTGTTGTGAACCACTCTTACGTTGAATACTTCCTACTCAATTAGCAACAAATACCTTCCACTTCGATGCAGGGCTGCGAATCCAATCTAGAATGATGGAAGAGTCTGTCCAGTTGAATTTCGGAACATGCTTCCACTTATGTGCTTGTACCACTTGATCCATCAGATCTACTAGTAGCTGGGCTCCACATAACTCAAGGCAGAGTATGGAGCGTATTTTCACGGGTGTTACTTTTGCCTTTGATGTTACCAGGCTGATACTCGAAGTACTTGCAGATTTTACCTTGATGTAGATGACGGCGGCGTAGGCCATAGAAGAGGCATCGCAGAATCCATGTAATTCAATGTGATTTTGATTGGAGCACCCAATCCATCGTGGAATTTTTAGTTTGTTCAAAACTTGTAGTTGTTTATGAACAGTAAGCCAGTCTTCTACATCCTCTTCTCGCAGAGTATCATCCCAGTCACACTACATTAGCCATAGTTTTTGTACAGTGATTTTTCCAATGACTATACATGGCTGGATCCACCCTAGCGGATCAAACAGCTTGAATACTTCGGACAGAATATTTCGCTTAGTAATTTCCTTGGGAATGTTGCGATTAATTGTAAAAGTAAAATGCTCTGCTCCAGGATGCCATAACAGTCCCAGTGCTTTAACGGCTCCTTTAATGTAGATGTTAAACGACATTTGTGTCTCTCTGTCCTCTGGTGGAGTGTGTTTCAGCAGATCGGGATGGTTGGATGTCCATTTTTGAAAGTGAAATCCTCCACGTTGCATGACGTTACGCAAATTACCTTGCAGTTTAACTAGTGTCTCCAGCTCATCTGCGCCTGTTAACACATCGTCATCATAGAAATCTCTGAGAATCACGGCAGCTGCTTCAGGGTATCCTGACAGCTCATCTGATGTTAATTGTTGAAGTGTTCTTATCGCTAAGAATGGTACATTTGACGTCCCGTATGTAACGGTTTTGAGATGATAATGTTGGATAGGTTCCTCTGGGTTAAAACGCCAGAGTATCCGTTGGCAATCCATATCTTCCTCATTGATCCAAATTTGGCGGTACATTTTCTCAATGTTCGCCACGAATACGTATCGATGCTGCCTCCAGCGCATAAGCACATGTAGAATGTGTTAGTGAATGGGTGGCCCAGTTAGCAAAATATCATTCAAAGCCTTTCCACCCTTTCCCTTATGAGATGCGTTGAAAACAACTCGAAGCTTGGTAGTCGTTCGACTACCAAGCTTCGAGTTGTTTTTCACGACTGCGTGGTGTGGCAAATAATAGCTTGGTTTTGTATCAACATCTTTTGACGGTACTAGCTGCATGTGACCTAGCCTGAGGTATTCCCCCATAAACTCTTTATACTGAGCGTATAGGCCAGGATTTCGGATGAGTGCCTATTTCAGTCTGCGAAACTTTATTTGAGCAATGTTAGTGGTTTCACAGGACGGCAGTTCTTCTCTGGCTTTAAACGGAAGACTTACTATGTATCGACCAGAATCCGTACGTTGATAATGCTCGGTATAATGTTTTTCTGCTAGTATTTCGTCTGGTGTCAAGGATTTTTCTTCCGTAATATCTTCAATTTCCCAAAACTGTTTTAGGCGGTTGTCAAATTCTTCAAATGAAATCAGAGCATTGATTGGTTGTGTTTTGGATGGAGCCGCAGTAGGCCCAAAAACAACCCAACCAAATTTTGTATTCTCAGCGCACGGATTCCCAGTACGAAACCGTGGTAGTAGAATGCGGCCATACACATCCGCTCCGATCAATATGTCGATTTCAGCCGGTATATTAAATGATGCACCCGCCAAGTCTGATTGTTTTATCCCATCTGGAAGTGTGTAAGCTACTTGAAGCGCAGGTATTAAGGCTGTAATTTTTTCTAATACTAGCGGCTTGAATTTGATGCTCTCTGATATTCCATTTTCGTTTTTCACCAAAGCAGTGATTGAAACTAGACCGTTAGCTGCGAGTTTCTGATTTCCTCTAACCCCAAGAATTGATGCGTTCACCTTCTTTGGCTGGATACCAAGATGTTTAATTGCTGAAGTGGTAATAAATGATCGTTGTGCGCCCGTATTGAGCAAAGCACGTAGCGTTGCTATTTCAACTGTACATCTTTGAACCCGAATAATTGCTGTCGATAGCAACACGTTCGTCAACTTATGAGCGTGGTTTGCTTGTGCACACTGTGCCTTCACTTCGACCGTTGTGTTTACTACTTTGTAGTAACCGAGGAGCTATGGCTCTAAAAGCTAGCGCTGCCACAGGCACACAGCACAAACTCAATTTAACAAGGAGTAACCATTCAGTCACCTTCCGCATCGCAACCCTCACTCTTTTTCTTTTCGCGTGGAATTTTCCTCGTTCCCACATAATTGTGCGTTTTCGCAAATTGCATTTGGGATTTCCTTATTGGAAAACGCATCCAACCTGTGTGAGGCCCTAGTCGAGTGCCCAGTTACCGTTTTGGGGCCCTGTCGCGACCGTCGGTGTGTTTTGACTGATCGCAGCTGCGACCAGGTTTTCGCGAGTGAAAGTTGAAGAGACAGCGCCGAGTACGGAGTTCTGTTCTGGTTTTCCGCTTGCAATCGCCGTGGGAATCCGTCCGACATAGTTTCTACTTAATTCCGATGTGTATGGCTATTCCGCTGGTTTGTCTTGTTCTCACCTCTATGGAGTTTCACCTAGACAGCGCAGAATACTGCCAGGCTCAGCACAAATAAACTAGAAAACCGGGAAATCGCCGAACCGAGAATATTTTTATACATACTATATATAATCGTAGTAAACAATAAAGGGAATAACCGTAGAAAAATTTAAAATAATTAATATTTCACGAGCAAAAGAATCATTTAATTTTGTTTTTTTTATTAATGTGGTGAAATTTAACATTAAATTCTAACATCTACCATCATCAGCAGCTTTCAACTTAATTTCCAAAAAGCCGATCGCGTAAATACCTTGAAGTCAGCAAGGCAAGAATAATCTGTGTTTATTCTTCAAAATCTACCAAAGGCCTTCAACTTTACATTTAATAAAAGAAAACAAAATAAAATTTAAATTTGAAAAGGACTCTCTCGCTCTTGCACCACCTGACCAGATTGCGATAAATGGAAATATTTAAACCTAAAAAGAATTAATAAAATATCTCTCTATTTAACGCGTAAAGAAGAACAATAAAAAATACACTACCACTTACAAAACATCCAAAATAACTGAACGTACATATTTAATAGCATAAATAGTTAATTTAATCGCCAAATTATACAACTCGTAACTATTTTTTCTTATGTTTCTATTGAAAATTTTGTTAATTGTTAATTTCTTACGAAACTCACTTAAGGTAGTCACTAAGTGCCTTACTAGGGTTAAAATATTACCAAAATATTGACTAGAAGTCTTTTTGATAAAATTGTACAATTATTGTGTACAATGTATGAATTTGTCTTAAGAAAATGAATTTAATTAATTTTATATAAAACCATCGTTAATGTTTTCAAACCTAATGAATTCATTTAACGGGTTCTCAATAAGTCGTTTGAAATCACGACGCATTGGAGAGCGAGCCGTGTAACGGAAAAATTTGATCAGTCTTTAGCTGCGATATATCCCGTTAGTTTCATGTTGTATATTGTCGATCATATTTGCATCTGAACTCGATTGCGACAGTTAAAGACAACAGAGAATAATAAAGAAAACAGTTGCCGGCGGGGCGTATTGCAAGTCATTTGGGGGGAGAGCACGCGATTGCTACACGACAGCGACTTGCAAATTCATTTTGATTTTAGAATTTTCTTTTGACTGAGTTCCAATTGGGATTTGCTTTTAACTTCTCAAGCGCGAGGATATTGCCAAGAATTGTTTAGCTTGAAGTCAAGTGTTTTAAGGAAAAGAGAAACTCGTGTGTGCTTGTGTTAATTTTTGGAAGTTCAAAGGAATTTTGTTACGCCCGGAATTTCGACTTTGTTCGAGGTCTCGCGCGAATTGACGTGGAGGAGAAGTTGAAAATTTCTCGAGTGCAAGTGACTGTAGTTTGCTGAGTTTAGTTTTAGACCAGCCATTGGATTTGATTAAAGGATATTAATAATCTAATGCGATCGCAAAATGATTTGTGATATCACGCTCAATATTGAAAGGTGTTTAGTCCTGTGCTACCTTCGTCCCCCTGGTGTATGAACATGTGGAGCTAATGTGTTCTTGTGCTCGTTTGCATTCAATTCTCGAGAAATTCGAGAAGCAAGTGTATATGACTAAGCTGGTGAAATCACGAAATCCAGAACCAAAGGTAGTTTCCAACAACTGTCGCAGTTGGTTTATAAATAATGGATTAGTTGAAAGCACGTAATCCAAGTTAATGAAATTTTGGGACTTCGTCATACATAAAGTGATGCATTTGCATATGTTAGATTCGCGAATATCATCTTGAAGTATGTACCTGTTAGCCGCTTAGTTGCTGTCTACTCATGACCGTATGCTGAGAATAAGTGAATGAAAACTTGTGGCCCGTTAAATCGTCATTTTCAGTTAAACCCTATTATAAATAAAATGAGTGAATTTTATGTTAATTAACGGTGTTCCCAAGAATTTTCTGGCGCAAGTAGAAACAACGTTAAAATTCAGAAAAGAAGAGAAAGTTTCGCACTTTGATTGGATTGTTGCGCGGGACGAATTGTTTTATAGCGAGAGGCGTCGCGTTTGTCAACTGAAATTAAAGCTACCAATGCACAGAGGCATGGGAAAATCGTTTGCATTCTGAATACATACAGAAAGTGAATTTGGATACTATCTCTTATGATCATCGTGCCGCAAATCGATAATCGAATTAATTAGTAGATAGAACAAAATAAATAATAAAAGTTTTCAGGCCGTCCCAGCCCCGTCAACGAGCGCTCGTCGTCGGAAAAGGTTGGGTAAGTACCCTTTGGTTAATTTTTATCGCTATTAAATTTTTCAAATTTTTTCTAAATTCTTTTGCTTTTTTTTATACAAATTTTAATATTCTTGAGCTTTTTCTTAAATTGTTTTTTTGTCTTTCTATACACGATTCTAATTTTTCTTGATTCTCCTAAATATTTCGTTATTTTTTTTGCGCAATACTTCAATTTTTTTGTTAAATTTTGTGCTTGAAAGAAAAAGGGGGGAAAAATTAATGTATAATAATAGTTATTTGAAAAAAAAAATAAAAATAAAAGGATGAATTGAATAGAACCATAGGTCTTTCCCTTCCGTTCTATCTGACCGGGTATAGGACCCGGTACGATGGTAGGCTCTCCACGTTACAAATGAGCCAGCCATCGGGCATTAATAATCCCATATAATCTTTCTGTTTCAGGTGACTTAATGGGTTGAGTGGCCCAAGCAAAGTGCCTTCTTATGGCATAGAGTTTTGCAATTCAATTGTATAATTCTATGACATAAATTGGTCACCGGGGTACTCCCCTTCTGATGGGAAAGTTCATATAATTCAAGTTGTATGAGTTTTCCACTTAGAAGAGGAATACCTGGCCACTTCAACAAGTTAACAATGGATTTATTCCGGTTGGGTGGGTATGAAGGGGCTCCACCACCACCCGGTTGCCCCTCTTTCATTTGTGGGCCCTGAATTTATTTGGGTAAAGACGAGGTCACCCCAAATTCGCCTTTCTTGTCAGGTTTCACTTGTTCTCGTAACAAGTAATAATTCCTTCGGTGGGGTTATCTACAACTTTGCGACTTCGGTCGTTTTCTTTTGATCTCTGAAGACAATTCGTGAATGCGAAATTGTTTTGTAGTGAGTCCTCGTGCCGGGGAAACGAACCCGCCCCACGACACCGCAATGCTAGCCTGCCAGCGCACTCACGCGTCTCCGGACGAGGGCATTCTCGGCAGAAACCGACACCTTCCTCTGCCGAGGCAGCAGAACATCGCTGCGGTCCTTCACGGACTTTATTGAACAATCTTATTCACTACAAATGGCGCCCAACGTGGGGCCCGAAAAGCCCGGCTGTATCATCAGTCGTGAGCACGAGACAGTCCATCGTCTCTAGGTGTCCCCACTAGGTGTTAGGATTATTGGCGGGTAGATAACTCCCGAGGGTTTTTGCACTAATCGTGCCCCAGCAAATAGTAACTTTCGAACTTGTGTTGTCTTCGGACATCAATATCGTTTGGTCCTGCTTTTGAATTATACTTTGGTGGTTTACCACCATTGTATAACTAGTAAGGCCAAATGATATTAGAGTCCCTTTTTGTGTGTCTGATCCGCTCCCCAAACCAGCGGTGCCTAAGTGTCTTAAATTACATGGATTTTGATTTCATGTGATTGGCTGATTAGCTAATCCATGACTATCCATGACAAGACACGCGCTGCTTGTGGATTAGAATCCCACCCTGGGCTAACAAGTTGTAACTTGAGAAATTTGCTAATGAGGGATCACTTCTGAACCCTGATTTTCATGGTGCCACAAGAGAGTGTCCCTGGAACGCTAGAGAAGGATTGTGCCATTGGTGTCCATACTTGGGAGGAAGGACGGAAAGGAAAGACCGGTTATTTTTTTTGATATTTCGATTTTGATAGTTCGATCACCACTTAAAATTTTTTTATACACTTTGTTTTTTGTGAGGTTCTAGTATAGTTCGCCACTGACGGCCACATAAGAATTTTATAGTTCGCAGTAACTCTTCGCACCTTTTCTTCATTATTTATATATATTTATTTATTTAGGTATTTAATTAGAAAAAACAAATTTTATTTAGAATGCCCACCAAACGCACGCCCGAGAGGAGAAAGTTGAGGTCGGATGCCGGACCAGCGCTCTTGTGTTCCATATGTCACGAGGACATGGATGAACTCACCAGCCAGAGGTTGCAATGCGGACACAGGCTACACCAGCTGTGTTTGGTCCAACTGCGGCAAACCTCATCCACGTGCTCGCTCTGTCGTCAGCCTCTAGAAATCGCCCAGCCAGCAACAGAACGACCTCAGTCCTCCAGTGCAAGTGGAGCTGTGCCCAAAAGCGGACCCCTTCCATCCACGACAATGAGTGCACGAGAGGAAGACTACAGTGCTGAAGCAGTTCCGCCTGCAGAAGAGGCGAGACTCACTGTGGCTGTGGAAGCCACAGTTTTACAAGACCTAATGGCGCTCATGCAGGACATGTCCACCCGGTTAGCCTCGCTAGAAAGCCAGAGAGAGAATCCAGCACCACCCCGGCCAAGAACTCCTCCTATGTGGGATTCGGACCCAAATCCGTGGGATTTTCCGGTAGACTCGCGGCGCGATCCCGAACGAATCCGGCCAGGTGCAGCAATGAATCCGTTGGCTCCAGTGTACCGGCCCCGATTGAGCCAAGCACCGCCACCAAATCAGGCTCCAGTGATTCCGCCGGACCAACGCTTCCATCCACACGATATGTATCGGCTGAAGCCGACACAGATCCCCAGCATCATCCAGGGATGGACTCTGCATTTCAGTGGGGAACCCAATACTATAACGGTGGAAGTCTTCATAAGTCGGGTGGAGTCGCTGATTGAGCAGATGCTAGCAGGAGACCGCACAGCGCTCGCAGGATACTTGCCAATGCTGCTTAGGGGAGCAGCACTGGAGACATATTGGCGAATACATTCAGCCCCACCATCCATACGCTGGTCACGATTGAAGGAGGTACTCCGCATGGAATACCCTACGGTCGACATGGACGAATTAGTACTGGACAAGATGAATGCTAGATGGCAGCGTCCGGACGAGTCCTTCCATCAATATCGAGCCGATATCCTTCGGTTGAATGACCAGTTGTCAGAGCCATTGTCTTCTACCCAAATACTGCGCCTGCTAAAGCGCAATCTAAGGCCGGAGATTCGTCGCCATATCGTGAACTCCGATCCACAGAGTATGG
The DNA here is from genome assembly GCA_963969285.1 of Odontomyia ornata. NCBI lineage: Eukaryota > Metazoa > Arthropoda > Insecta > Diptera > Stratiomyidae > Odontomyia > Odontomyia ornata. The sequence continues at coordinate 218,580,497 of OZ017738.1, read as the reverse complement.
AGGCCCTGCTGAGAACTGTGCGGCGTATAGAAGGGTTTGAGGAAGACCTACGGGACCGGCCATACTTACTAGCCAGGACGGGTCCTCGACGAGGAATCGCGGAATTGGCCCCAGATTATACCACCATAGATCTGGAGGAAGATTTGGACCCAGACCATCTTGCTGCAGCAGCAGTGGAAAGCCTTACGACCTGCTGGAATTGCCATCAAACCGGACACCGGTTCATTTCATGCCGAGCAGAGCGTAAGGTTTTCTGCTACGGTTGCGGCAAGCCGGACACTTACTTCCCGGACTGTTCTGAATGTGCCGCGCGAAAAAACGGCCAAAAGAGTACCCGACCACCTCAGCGGTACTCGAAGCCCCAGCAGTAGCTCCTCAGCCAGCTGCTCACCCCAATAAACTTGACGTTAACCCACCAGCCATGACCACTACGACTGCGGATGTTCACTCTCTTCCGGAGACCTCGCCAACGACAATATTGAAGCGACCATCGCAGTCACTGCCAGAAGAACCGCGGCAGCCTCAAATACGCACTCTAAAACCTTATCATGTTAGACTGCAGGAATATCGGGTGGCTCGAGATCGAATATTTGCTTCCGAAGTAGTCACTTCCCGCCCGCGCACGACAAAATGGTCAACCCGTCGTTGGCGGAATTTCCGCAAGAGAGTGCGCATCTGCCGTCAAACCCTAAACTCTTGTAACATCTCGGAGGTTGCTGAGAATGAGATCAGACCTTATCATCCAATTAAAGTGTTGGGCGAGACCGTGTTTGCATTGATCGACACGGGTGCCAGTATCAGTTGTCTTGCCTCGAGCTTTGGCTCGAAGGTGCTCCAAGACTATCCGAACTTGATTAAATCCTGGCGCACTGAAATCAGTACAGCTGATGGCACCAAACACCCTATACGAGGTAAACTAACCACACCCGTGACGTTCAGGGGTCAGACGAAGGATATTACGTTCTACATTATCCCGTCTTTGACTCAGAATGTATACCTTGGCGTCGATACCGTCCTTCGCTTTGGACTGGCCTCAGATTTATTCACCGATTTGTCTTTAAAAACCAGAAATGTCAACGAAATCACTTCTACTCCCGATAGGCATGACCTGACGCCTAACCAACGGCAACGCCTGGAAGCATCCATTGCTGCTTTCCCATCTTACGCTACCCAAAGCCTCGGCCGCACCACTCTAGTCTCACACGCCATCCACGTTGGCGATAGTAAACCGATTAAACAGAGACACTACGCCATCTCACCGGCCATGGAGAAATTGGTGTATGCGGAGCTAGATAGGATGCTCGAGTTGGGGGTCATAGAGGAGTCCCAAAGTGCCTGGTCATCACCGGTAACCTTGGTGGTGAAGCCAGGTAAAGTCCGCCTCTGTCTTGATGCCCGTGAGGTAAACGCGGTTACCATCAAGGACGCGTACCCTCTTCCACTCATCGATGGAATACTAGGGAGACTGCCGAAAGCCAATTATATCACCAGTCTCGACCTAAAAGACGCCTTCTGGCAAATTCCACTCGATGAGGGGTCGACGGACAAGACCGCATTCACAGTGCCTGGACGACCATTATATCAGTTCGTCACAATGCCCTTTGTCCTGTGTAACGCGCCGCAAACGATGACTCGGTTGATGGACAAGGTCATCCCACCTCACCTAAAACACCAAGTGTTCGTGTACCTCGATGATCTGTTACTCATCACGGAAACGTTCGATCAACACCTCCTACTTCTACAAGAAGTAGCCCTGCACATCAGTAAGGCGGGACTCACCATCAACGTACAGAAAAGTAAGTTTGTCATGAAAGAAGTCCGATACCTAGGACATGTCATAGGACATGGCACTATCAAAACGGATCCAGACAAAACTCGTGCGATTGATGAGTTCCCCTTACCAAAAACTGTGAAGCAGCTACGACGTTTCCTTGGTGTGTGCGGTTGGTACCGAAGGTTTGTTCGGAATCATGCAACAGTTTCAGCGCCCCTGTCAGACATGTTGCGGAAGGGGAAGTTCGTTTGGACCGAACTCAGCCGAAAGGCATTTGAAGAGCTTAAACAAGCCCTCACATCAGCTCCTGTCTTGCACAGCCCCGACTTCACGAAGCTCTTCTCCATTCATTGTGACGCAAGTCAACATAGAGTAGGAACCGTGCTGGTGCAATTGACCGACGAAGGAGAGGAAGCTCCCATCGCCTTCATGTCCAATAAGCTGAATTCGGCCCAAAGAAACTACACTGTTTCCGAGCAAGAACGTTTGGTAGCGGTAATGGCTGTGGAGAAATTCCGAGCTTATATCGAGGGCCACCAATTCGAGATCATCACGGACCACGCGTCACTACAATGGTTGATGCACCAGGCAGATTTAAACGGACGCCTAGCAAGATGGGCTCTTAAACTGCAAGGGTTCAAGTTCTCCATCAAACATCGGAAAGGAACCCAGAACATCGTACCCGACACTCTCTCACGGATCTTTTCCCCAGAGGGAGCCGAAATAACAATAAATGACGAGGACCCCATCGAAATAGATTTGGACAGCCCACATTTCGAATCAGATAGCTACAAAGAGTTGAGGCAAACCATAGCGACCCAACAAACACAGCTGCCTGATTTGAAGGTAATAGACGGCTATGTGTATAGACGAAATGAATACGCCACTGGTGATCCATGGCAGGAAGAAGAGTCTTGGAAACTCTGGGTACCGGAGGAAATGACACAACATCTGATCCTCCGCGCTCATGACCATCCTCTAAGTGCCCACGGAGGTTACGGTCGGACGTTACGGTGACTCAAGAAATACTTCTTTTGGCCTAAAATGGCCTCCCAGGTCAAAGACTACGTGAGCGCCTGTGAGACCTGTAAAGGCACCAAAGCGCCCAACCAGCCTCTTCGACCTCCTATGGGTCAACTCAACGTCCCAGAACGCGTGTTCCAGCGTCTATACATCGATCTACTCGGTCCATATCCTCGGTCTTCCATGGGACACATCGGAGCTATAGTCGTTCTAGATCAGCTCTCAAAGTCCCCAATGGTGGAACCTATCCGTAAATTCACAACTCCATCGATCGTGAAATTCTTAGAGAACCGGGTATTCCATGAGTTCGGTGTTCCAGAGAGTGTGTACTCAGATAATGGAGTACAGTTCCGGTCTCGGCAGTTTAAGAGCCTACTTGAGCAGTATGGCGTTGAACACCAACTGACGCCCATATACTCTCCTCAGTCCAACGCATCAGAATGGTTGAACTGCACCCTATTGGCCGCGATCCGTTCTTACGTCCACCCATCTCAAAGAGACTGGGATCGGCGATTGTCTGCCATCACATGCGCCCTGCGATCCTCGTATCATTCCGTCACCGGTGTCGCCCCTTACTTTGCCGCCTTTGGACAGCACATGATTTGCCACGGTAAATCATACCAGCTGTTACGGCAATTCAAGTGTTTGGGAGACCCCGTCGTTGCGCTGGAGCCCCACGAACGTTTAGGAGACCTCCGCCAACAAATCGGACGGAAGATTGAGGCCGCGGGACGTGCAAATGAGACGCAGTACAATCTCAGATCCCGATCTGCTAATTTCAAAGAAGGAGATGAAGTTTTCCGGCGAAACTTCCGCCAAAGTGACGCCGCGGGGCATTACAACGCCAAGCTGGACAGGCGATTCTTGAAAAGCCGCATAAAGAAGGTAATGGGACCTAACCGTTACCTGATAACGGATCCAACGGGAAAAGAAGTGGGGATATACCACGCGAAAGACCTGCGCCGATAGATAATTAGTCACGTCTGTTTGTCCGTCCGTATATATTTTCAAAAAACGCACAAGGGTTGTATACTTCCGGCCAAACATAAACATAAGTCAGTCCGTCCGTCTGTCAATTGTGTTTTTCTTTTATTGTCCGTCATCTCTAGTCCCGACGCCGAAGCCAACCCCTGATACACAGAAATATCCTTCAGCTCCATTTTCGCAATCCGCATTGCCTTGGAATCGCGAGAAAATTAGCTGCCCTGTAGTAACCGAGGAGCTATGGCTCTAAAAGCCAGCGCTGCCACAGGCACACAGCACAAACTCAATTTAACAAGGAGTAACAATTCAGTCACCTTCCCCATCGCAACCCTCACTCTTTTTCTTTTCGCGTGGAATTTTTCTCGTTCCCACATAATTGTGCATTTTCGCAAATTGCATTTGGGATTTCCTTATTGGAAAACGCATCCAACCTGTGTGAGGCCCTAGTCGAGTGCCCAGTTACCGTTTTGGGGCCCTGTCGCGACCGTCGGTGTGTTTTGACTGATCGCAGCTGCGACCAGGTTTTCGCGAGTGAAAGTTGAAGAGACAGCGCCGAGTACGGAGTTCTGTTCTGGTTTTCCGCTTGCAATCGCCGTGGGAATCCGTCCGACATAGTTTCTACTTAATTCCGATGTGTATGGCTATTCCGCTGGTTTGTCTTGTTCTCACCTCTATGGAGTTTCACCTAGACAGCGCAGAATACTGCCAGGCTCAGCACAAATAAACTAGAAAACCGGGAAATCGCCGAACCGAGAATATTTTTATACATACTATATATAATCGTAGTAAACAATAAAGGGAATAACCGTAGAAAAATTTAAAATAATTAATATTTCACGAGCAAAAGAATCATTTAATTTTGTTTTTTTTATTAATGTGGTGAAATTTAACATTAAATTCTAACATCTACCATCATCAGCAGCTTTCAACTTAATTTCCAAAAAGCCGATCGCGTAAATACCTTGAAGTCAGCAAGGCAAGAATAATCTGTGTTTATTCTTCAAAATCTACCAAAGGCCTTCAACTTTACATTTAATAAAAGAAAACAAAATAAAATTTAAATTTGAAAAGGACTCTCTCGCTCTTGCATCACCTGACCAGATTGCGATAAATCGAAATATTTAAACCTAAAAAGAATTAATAAAATATCTCTCTATTTAACGCGTAAAGAAGAACAATAAAAAATACACTACCACTTACAAAACATCCAAAATAACTGAACGTACATATTTAATAGCATAAATAGTTAATTTAATCGCCAAAGTATACAACTCGTAACTATTTTTTCTTATGTTTCTATTGAAAATTTTGTTAATTGTTAATTTCTTACGAAACTCACTTAAGGTAGTCACTAAGTGCCTTACTAGGGTTAAAATATTACCAAAATATTGACTAGAAGTCTTTTTGATAAAATTGTACAATTATTGTGTACAATGTATGAATTTGTCTTAAGGCGCAGCCCCCAGTGAAACTGAAAATTTGGGTAAACTTTACAGCCGTTTACCTCGGAAACGTTACGAATATTTGCAAAAATTTTTTAGCAAGAAGTCACAATGAACCTTTGGTTATCGAATCAACTCATTACATTTTGCAAAAAGTTTGCTGCAAAAGCTATTAAATTCAAACAAAATAGCATGTTTTCGTTAAAAAATGTAGTAGATCTCGGAAACTACTTAACGTACCGAGTTGATTTAAGCTACCGTTGTTAGATCTAAATTATTTGCAGTGAATTAACTCATCAAAAATTTAAAAAACTTTTTTGCAAAAAAATTCCTAGAACAAAATGTAGAAATTTGATACAAATCAATGTTCATGCATGATATTTGTTCAGTGTGTGCAAATTACACATTTTGTTCTAGAAATTTTTTTACAAAAAACTTTTTTAAATTTTTGATGAGTTAATTCACTGCAAATGATTTAGATCTAAGAACTGTAGCTTAAATCAACTCGGTACGTTAAGTAGTTTCCGAGATCTACTACATTTTTCAACGAAAACATGCTATTTTGTTTGAATTTAATAGCTTTTGCAGCAAACTTTTTGCAAAATGTAATGAGTTGATTCGATAACCAAAGGTTCATTGTGACTTCTTGCTAAAAAATTTTTGCAAATATTCGTAACGTTCCCGAGGTAAACGGCTGTAAAGTTTACCCAAATTTTCAGTTTCACTGGGGGCTGCGCCTTAAGAAAATGAATTTAATTAATTTTATATAAAACCATCGTTAATGTTTTCAAACCTAATGAATTCATTTAACGGGTTCTCAATAAGTCGTTTGAAATCACGACGCATTGGAGAGCGAGCCGTGTAACGGAAAAATTTGATCAGTCTTTAGCTGCGATATATCCCGTTAGTTTCATGTTGTATATTGTCGATCATATTTGCATCTGAACTCGATTGCGACAGTTAAAGACAACAGAGAATAATAAAGAAAACAGTTGCCGGCGGGGCGTATTGCAAGTCATTTGGGGGGAGAGCACGCGATTGCTACACGACAGCGACTTGCAAATTCATTTTGATTTTAGAATTTTCTTTTGACTGAGTTCCAATTGGGATTTGCTTTTAACTTCTCAAGCGCGAGGATATTGCCAAGAATTGTTTAGCTTGAAGTCAAGTGTTTTAAGGAAAAGAGAAACTCGTGTGTGCTTGTGTTAATTTTTGGAAGTTCAAAGGAATTTTGTTACGCCCGGAATTTCGACTTTGTTCGAGGTCTCGCGCGAATTGACGTGGGGGAGAAGTTGAAAATTTCTCGAGTGCAAGTGACTGTAGTTTGCTGAGTTTAGTTTTAGACCAGCCATTGGATTTGATTAAAGGATATTAATAATCTAATGCGATCGCAAAATGATTTGTGATATCACGCTCAATATTGAAAGGTGTTTAGTCCTGTGCTACCTTCGTCCCCCTGGTGTATGAACATGTGGAGCTAATGTGTTCTTGTGCTTGTTTGCATTCAATTCTCGAGAAATTCGAGAAGCAAGTGTATATGACTAAGCTGGTGAAATCACGAAATCCAGAACCAAAGGTAGTTTCCAACAACTGTCGCAGTTGGTTTATAAATAATGGATTAGTTGAAAGCACGTAATCCAAGTTAATGAAATTTTGGGACTTCGTCATACATAAAGTGATGCATTTGCATATGTTAGATTCGCGAATATCATCTTGAAGTATGTACCTGTTAGCCGCTTAGTTGCTGTCTACTCATGACCGTATGCTGAGAATAAGTGAATGAAAACTTGTGGCCCGTTAAATCGTCATTTTCAGTTAAACCCTATTATAAATAAAATGAGTGAATTTTATGTTAATTAACGGTGTTCCCAAGAATTTTCTGGCGCAAGTAGAAACAACGTTAAAATTCAGAAAAGAAAAGAAAGTTTCGCACTTTGATTGGATTGTTGCGCGGGACGAATTGTTTTATAGCGAGAGGCGTCGCGTTTGTCAACTGAAATTAAAGCTACCAATGCACAGAGGCATGGGAAAATCGTTTGCATTCTGAATACATACAGAAAGTGAATTTGGATACTATCTCTTATGATCATCGTGCCGCAAATCGATAATCGAATTAATTAGTAGATAGAACAAAATAAATAATAAAAGTTTTCAGGCCGTCCCAGCCCCGTCAACGAGCGCTCGTCGTCGGAAAAGGTTGGGTAAGTACCCTTTGGTTAATTTTTATCGCTATTAAATTTTTCAAATTTTTTCTAAATTCTTTTGCTTTTTTTTATACAAATTTTAATATTCTTGAGCTTTTTCTTAAATTGTTTTTTTGTCTTTCTATACACGATTCTAATTTTTCTTGATTCTCCTAAATATTTCGTTATTTTTTTTGCGCAATACTTCAATTTTTTTGTTAAATTTTGTGCTTGAAAGAAAAAGGGGGGAAAAATTAATGTATAATAATAGTTATTTGAAAAAAAAATAAAAATAAAAGGATGAATTAAATAGAACCATAGGTCTTTCCCTTCCGTTCTATCTGACCGGGTATAGGACCCGGTACGATGGTAGGCTCTCCACGTTACAAATGAGCCAGCCATCGGGTATTAATAATCCCATATAATCTTTCTGTTTCAGGTGACTTAATGGGTTGAGTGGCCCAAGCAAAGTGCCTTCTTATGGCATAGAGTTATGCAATTCAATTGTATAATTCTATGACATAAATTGGTCACCGGGGTACTCCTCTTCTGATGGGAAAGTTCATACAATTCAAGTTGTATGATTTTTCCACTCAGAAGAGGAATACCTGGCCACTTCAACAAGTTAACAATGGATTTATTCCGGTTGGGTGGGTATGAAGGGGCTCCACCACCACCCGGTTGCCCCTCTTTCATTTGTGGGCCCTGAATTTATTTGGGTAAAGACGAGGTCCCCCCAAGTTCGCCTTTCTTGTCAGGTTTCACTTGTTCTCGTAACAAGTAATAATTCCTTCGGTGGGGTTATCTACAACTTTGCGACTTCGGTCGTTTTCTTTTGATCTCTGAAGACAATTCGTGAATGCGAAATTGTTTTGTAGTGAGTCCTCGTGCCGGGGAAACGAACCCGCCCCACGACACCGCAATGCTAGCCTGCCAGCGCATTCACGCGTCTCCGGACGAGGGCATTCTCGGCAGAAACCGACACCTTCCTCTGCCGAGGCAGCAGAACATCGCTGCGGTCCTTCACGGACTTTATTGAACAATCTTATTCACTACAACTTTCTTAGCCTCATCATTGTGTAGCAACGAATGATGGCGCTTTCCACAAGTTTTACACTTATGTTTCGATGTGCATCCAGTTACTTTGTGCTTGTCACTTAGGCAGTTGTAGCAAAGCTGTTTTGACGAAACGAAATTGCGCCTTGCTGGAAGTTCAAGTTGCTTGAAAGAGTCACAACTTAGAAGACGATGGCTTGCCTTGCATTTTGGACAACTCGGCTTGACCTCAACATGGGATGTGTGCACGCTAACTGTCCTTTTATTCCATCATTTTGAACTCCCAGATAATGCTTCAAGCATCATTAACCGTTTTTGTATGAACTCCAAAAACCTTGAAAGTGTTGGCATAGTCGAGATTCCACTAATCTCTTTTTGCCAATCCTTGCGAGTTTCTTCATCCAATTTTTGGTTAAGAATGAAAATTGTCACAATATCAAAAGATTCACCTTCAACTGCCTGTAGACATGCCTCCAGTTGATGGATCACGTCCAGGACTCGTTTAAAACCGTTGATGTCATTGTTACCACATTTCTGGATATCCCAGAATCTTTCCAATACTTCTTGCGCTATGGCTCGATGATTGTCATAGCGTTCAGACAATAGCTTCCAACTGATACTATTATTGGCTTCGGTGATGCTTAAATGGCTCATTAGCTTTTCTGCATTGTCTTTCACCGCATTTCGGAGATACCGCAATTTTTGCACTGAATTCAACTGTGAATTATCGTGCACCATAGTTTTATACAGATCTCGGAATCCAAACCATGACGCGTATTGCCCGTTGAAAGTAGGGATACGGATTCTTTTTAGCTTTACAGGCTCGACTGTGGTAGATTCCATGGATCCACTGTATTCGTACATCTTTGAACGAAACAGCGTCACCTACTCCAGTACTAAGATCTCTAACGACTCATACTCCTCGTTATACACCTTGAGTTGCTCTGGAGTTTTTTCAAAGCTTGATGTGCGGCTGTATGCATTTCCTCACAGCTTCTCCACTGTTGCTGTAGCTTCTCCAAGCGTGTCTCGAAATAAGCTACTCCATACCGCTTTTCACTGTCTTTTTTAAAGTTGATACGCTTCGCCGCTGCAATATTTAAACTTTGGATTTTTTCCGCTTGATTTTCTATCTTCTAGCTATTCGTGAGAAGCCTGAATTGAACTCGAAAAGAATATGTATGAGAATATTATAAAATATATATAAAAATATTATATTTTAATTTTTGCTCGACAGATCAAATGTTCAAGTCAAAGATTCCGAGAAACGAGAATGATCAGAAGTATTTTAAAACAAACGTTTAAGTCAAATGTCTATTTAATTAACTTAAAAGCTATTCATACAAATTTACAATTTTACATTTTTGATGACTCGATATAAAACAAATTGATTTGTTGATAGGCAGCTCATGAGCATAGCTATCCCATGATGCTAAGTATTGGAAAGCATATTCCATAGTCCAAGCTATTCTTTAATGCTTTAGAGTTCATTTACATTTTGGAAGAATTTATTTTTGTTTGCTATGCGATTTAATTACTGAAAATTTTGCGATATTGCAGAAAATTTTAGAATGAACTTTACCAATGGAAATTTCATTAAAGGAAATGAAGTATGCGAGTAAGCAAATTTAGTTTAAAGTAAGTTCACTAATATGAACATTATATTTGGTGAAATAACATGAATGTTTTAATGTTACAATGGCATGAACATAGATATATATATATATATATATATATATATATATATATATATATATATATATATATATATATATATATATATATATATATATATATCTATATATATATATATATATATATATATATATATATATATATATATATATATATAAATATATATATATATATATATATATATATATATATATATATATATATATATATATATATATATATATATATATATATATATATATATATATATATCTATGTTCATGCCATTGTAACATTAAAACATTCATGTTATTTCACCAAATATAATGTTCATATTAGTGAACTTACTTTAAACTAAATTTGCTTACTCGCATACTTCATTTCCTTTAATAAAATTTCCATTGGTAAAGTTCATTCTAAAATTTTCTGCAATATCGCAAAATTTTCAGTAATTAAATCGCATAGCAAACAAAAATAAATTCTTCCAAAATGTAAATGAACTCTAAAGCATTAAAGAATAGCTTGGACTATGGAATATGCTTTCCAATACTTAGCATCATGGGATAGCTATGCTCATGAGCTGCCTATCAACAAATCAATTTGTTTTATATCGAGTCATCAAAAATGTAAAATTGTAAATTTGTATGAATAGCTTTTAAGTTAATTAAATAGACATTTGACTTAAACGTTTGTTTTAAAATACTTCTGATCATTCTCGTTTCTCGGAATCTTTGACTTGAACATTTGATCTGTCGAGCAAAAATTAAAATATAATATTTTTATATATATTTTATAATATTCTCATACATATTCTTTTCGAGTTCAATTCAGGCTTCTCACGAATAGCTAGAAGATAGAAAATCAAGCGGAAAAAATCCAAAGTTTAAATATTGCAGCGGCGAAGCGTATCAACTTTAAAAAAGACAGCGAAAAGCGGTATGGAGTAGCTTATTTCGAGACACGCTTGGAGAAGCTACAGCAACAGTGGAGAAGCTGTGAGGAAATGCATACAGCCGCACATCAAGCTTTGAAAAAACTCCAGAGCAACTCAAGGTGTATAACGAGGAGTATGAGTTGTTAGAGATCTTAGTACTGGAGTAGGTGACGCTGTTTCGTTCAAAGATGTACGAATACAGTGGATCCATGGAATCTACCACAGTCGAGCCTGTAAAGCTAAAAAGGATCCGTATCCCTACTTTCAACGGGCAATACGCGTCATGGTTTGGATTCCGAGATCTGTATAAAACTATGGTGCACGATAATTCACAGTTGAATTCAGTGCAAAAATTGCGGTATCTCCGAAATGCGGTGAAAGACAATGCAGAAAAGCTAATGAGCCATTTAAGCATCACCGAAGCCAATAATAGTATCAGTTGGAAGCTATTGTCTGAACGCTATGACAATCATCGAGCCATAGCGCAAGAAGTATTGGAAAGATTCTGGGATATCCAGAAATGTGGTAACAATGACATCAACGGTTTTAAACGAGTCCTGGACGTGATCCATCAACTGGAGGCATGTCTACAGGCAGTTGAAGGTGAATCTTTTGATATTGTGACAATTTTCATTCTTAACCAAAAATTGGATGAAGAAACTCGCAAGGATTGGCAAAAAGAGATTAGTGGAATCTCGACTATGCCAACACTTTCAAGGTTTTTGGAGTTCATACAAAAACGGTTAATGATGCTTGAAGCATTATCTGGGAGTTCAAAATGATGGAATAAAAGGACAGTTAGCGTGCACACATCCCATGTTGAGGTCAAGCCGAGTTGTCCAAAATGCAAGGCAAGCCATCGTCTTCTAAGTTGTGACTCTTTCAAGCAACTTGAACTTCCAGCAAGGCGCAATTTCGTTTCGTCAAAACAGCTTTGCTACAACTGCCTAAGTGACAAGCACAAAGTAACTGGATGCACATCGAAACATAAGTGTAAAACTTGTGGAAAGCGCCATCATTCGTTGCTACACAATGATGAGGCTAAGAAAGTTGTAGTGAATAAGATTGTTCAATAAAGTCCGTGAAGGACCGCAGCGATGTTCTGCTGCCTCGGCAGAGGAAGGTGTCGGTTTCTGCCGAGAATGCCCTCGTCCGGAGACGCGTGAATGCGCTGGCAGGCTAGCATTGCGGTGTCGTGGGGCGGGTTGGGTTCGTTTCCCCGGCACGAGGACTCACTACAAAACAATTTCGCATTCACGAATTGTCTTCAGAGATCAAAAGAAAACGACCGAAGTCGCAAAGTTGTAGATAACCTCATCGAAGGAATTATTACTTGTTACGAGAACAAGTGAAACCTGACAAGAAAGGCGAACTTGGGGGGACCTCGTCTTTACCCAAATAAATTCAGGGCCCACAAATGAAAGAGGGGCAACCGGGTGGTGGTGGAGCCCCTTCATACCCACCCAACCGGAATAAATCCATTGTTAACTTGTTGAAGTGGCCAGGTATTCCTCTTCTGAGTGGAAAAATCATACAACTTGAATTGTATGAACTTTCCCATCAGAAGAGGAGTACCCCGGTGACCAATTTATGTCATAGAATTATACAATTGAATTGCATAACTCTATGCCATAAGAAGGCACTTTGCTTGGGCCACTCAACCCATTAAGTCACCTGAAACAGAAAGATTATATGGGATTATTAATACCCGATGGCTGGCTCATTTGTAACGTGGAGAGCCTACCATCGTACCGGGTCCTATACCCGGTCAGATAGAACGGAAGGGAAAGACCTATGGTTCTATTTAATTCATCCTTTTATTTTTATTTTTTTTTCAAATAACTATTATTATACATTAATTTTTCCCCCCTTTTTCTTTCAAGCACAAAATTTAACAAAAAAATTTAGTTTAAAGTAAGTTCACTAATATGAACATTATATTTGGTGAAATAACATGAATGTTTTAATGTTACAATGGCATGAACATAGATATATATATATATATATATATATATATATATATATATATATATATATATATATATATATATATATATATTTATATATATATATATATATATAGATATATATATATATATATATATATATATATATATATATATATATATATATATATATACATATATATATATGTTGATATATATACATATATATACATATATAAATATATATATATATATATATATATATATATATATACATATATATATATATATATATATATATATATATATATATATATATATATATATATATATATCTAAATAAATATATATATATATATATATATATATATATATATATATATATATATGTATATATATATATAAATATATATATATATATATATATATATATATATATATATATATAAATATGTATATATATATATATATATATATATATATATATATATATATATATATATATATATATATATATATATATATATATATTCTGTGCATGCCCGCAAGTCACCAAGCGCAGTCAGCATAATTATAGTATAAAAGAAAATTAAAGACACAAGAAAATCGAGAAGTATTTCTCCATTCACTGGCTCAAGGCGTGCGCCCGAGCTTATTCTATCCCAAGGCACTTAGCCCGGGATAAGTGAATTTAGGATACGTTCAACTGCGTACTCGAAGCATCCGCCCAAGTATCAGCGCTCCAAGGTAGTTATGCCCGGGTCCTGCAGTTGAACTAGTAATTGATTGATTTATCAATCTGACTGCGTACTCAAGGCATCAGCCCGTAACACATATATATATATATATATATATATATATATATATATATATATATATATATATATATATATATATATATATATATATATATATATATATATATATATATATATACATATAGATAGATATATAAGAGTATATATACATAAATAAATAAATATATATATATATATATATATATATATATATATATATATATATATATATATATATATATATATATATATATATATATATATATATATATATATATATATATATATACATATATGTACCCAACGGGCAAATTAAGAAGCGCTTGTATAGGAAGCGCATTCGAAGCGCTTCGTTGTCGCTTCATCAACAAGCGGATTTGAAGCGCTTGATTCTCTATGCATGCCCACAAGTCACCAAGCGCTTCATATGCGCTTTTAAATGAAGCGTCAATAAAGCGCTTTGTTTACGCTTCATTTAAAAGCGAATTCAAAGCGGTTGGTTGATTCTGCGCAACTTACTTCGTTACAGGACCTGTCCTGTAATGAAACCAATTGCGCAGAATCAACCAAGCGCTTTCCCTGGAAAGTGGTCATTTTATTGAAGTGCGCGAGAAAACAAGGTAGTCAAATAAACATTTTTAAAGTGATTTGTGCCGAGTTTTTTACTGAGATAAAAACGTGAGTAAAAATTCAATTAGATATGCATGACAAGAAGCGTAATTCCCATTTTTACCCATTTTTTGTAACCTTCACAACCTACGCGCATGAGTTAGGTAGTGAATTATTCCATGAGCAGGATAAAAATGCTAAATTTAAATCTGTTCGCAAAGTGTCCGTTTTTCGATGGTTTGCTATCCTTTACAACCCATTGATTACAAAGAAATCATCCTAGCAGAATAGGGAAATATGTATTTGGTTACATGCTAAAAGCCCTAGTAATGAAAAAATTGTATTTTCGGCTTTACAGGTCGAATATTGAATCTTTTTATCGTTCATTGATTTCCAATAATTTTAAAACGCAGCTCTGCACTACTTTCACCTAAGGAATGGGATTTTGTGAGGTTAGAGGAAAAAAAGTCGCTTCTTGTTGTATGGATATTCTTTTGTGAAAGTGTTAAGGATTTTGCTTACTATAACATTTTGCGTTTAGAATTTCATTAAAAATGAAGCGGCGGATTTGCGGCATCAGCAAGCGACATATGAGGCGTTTAGTTGCACTTGAAATATATATTAATAAAAACTCAAATATAAATCGTGACTTAATGAACGATGCCAGTCCTGCTGATCATGTTATTGCAATGCAGGAAAATGCAACAGAGTCTGATTTTACTGTTAACACGAGTGAGCATCAGGCAGAAAATCTAACGACGGCCGAAAAAATAAGAGATGCCAGTCCTATTGATCAGGTTATCATAATGCAAGAATATGTGCTGCCAGAGCATGGGCATCAGACAGGAAACCAAACAACAGCCAAAAAATAAGAGATTAGGCCATTCAAAACAAAACAAAGCGCAAGGCCTGAGATGAAATTTTGCAAATAATAAAACAAGCCGGACTAGATGTACCATCATCAAGTAAAACTTTATTAGAGACAAAATATAAACAAATTGAAATCTTCACACTACCTCCAGGAACATACTTCCATTTTGGTCTGCAAAAAGCCTTAGAAATGTTTAATATATCTGTGACAGGAGAAACATGTTTTCTAATTGACATAAGTATCGATGGCCTGCCATTTTTTAAAAGTAGTGGAGCTCAACTTTGGCCTATATTGGGATGTATATCTAACTTCCTAAAATTAAATAGAAAACCGTTCCTCATAGGTGCTTATGTTGGTCCTCGAGAACCGGAAAAAGTTAATGAATATCTGTCGGAATTTGTGAAAGAAATAAAACATTTAAATAGTGTCAGATTATGAATAAACGGAATCCCGATTGCTTTCAAAATAAATGCCATTATTTGTGATGCGCTTGCAAGAGCTTTAATCGTAGGAATAGTTGGTCATACTCCAAGTAAAGGTTGCTCTAAATTCACGCAAAATGCTGAAAAGAAAATAATCGGCTTACATACGCTACATCATTTGCTTCATTTAGAACAGATGAGGACCTTAAAGTAAGACAAGATCAATTCCATCACATGGAGCATGGTACTGACCAAATCAAACTTCTGAAAAAGTCAATCCAGTCATGAAAATGAGATACTCTAACCATCTCCAAGCGAAGGCCCGAGAGGGGTAAAAAATAAGAAAAAGAATAAATGACGTTTCTAAGGTTAAAATTAAAAAATCAAAATTTTACTTGACGGCTGTCTAAAAATTTTCAGACGAGACTGAAACGAATCAATACCGCCCTTCTTTGCATTTTTAGAAGCGCTTCAAAAGTGCTTCCAAACCATTCTTCTGCGCCTTGGTTTGAAGTGCTTCGGAAGCGCTTCCAAACCGTTCTTCCTTGGCAAATTCTGAAGCGCTTCAAAAGCGCTTCCAAACCGTCCTTTTTGCCATAGTTTGAAGTGCTTCAAAAGCGCTTCGAAGTAATCTAGAGGTAAGCGCTTACTTCTGCGGACATCAAATGCTTAAATGATAATGAACACTCGTATGAAGAGTAAGCGCTTCAGTGCTTCAGAACAAGCGCTTCTTAAGGCCTTTCGAAGCGCTTCGTTTCCCGTTGGGTATATATATATATATATATATATATATATATATATATATATATATATATATATATATATATAAATATATATATTTATGTATATATACTCTTATATATCTATATATATATATATATATATATATATATATATATATATATATATCTATATATATATATATATATATATATGTATATATATATATATATATATATATATATATATATGTGTGTGTTACGGGCTGATGCCTTGAGTACGCAGTCAGATTGATAAATCAATCAATTACTAGTTCAACTGCAGGACCCGGGCATAACTACCTTGGGGCGCTGATACTCGGGCGGATGCCTCGAGTACGCAGTTGAATGTATCCTAAATTCACTTATTCACTTATGAATAAATTAATCAGCTTAGAAAAATTCATTTTAAAATATTGCATTAAACAGTAACATGTAAGTGGTAAAACAGTGAGATTCCTCTCTGCAGCGGGGGAGGATTGATATGTATATCATATCAAGCTCCCAGTGCGTGCCAGTATACATATGGTGTACTGGTAATGTGCAACGAATTGGCGCAGCCGGTAGGATATCGGTTTTGCAAACATAACAATGTAGCGCATTGTGTAGCAAGATTAAATGGGATGTAAATCTTTACTCCCAGCCGATATCCGAAACCACTCAATTTCTGTATGGTATCATTGCTACATACATTGTCAATGAAACTAGATCAGTTTTCTCAAATTAAAAAAAAAACCAATCTCATTGATCATTTAAATAACAAATATATAATTTTCGTATCCAATATTTTATATTCCAAAATCTCATCTAGTCTTTTTTAAAATCAATCAAATAAACTACCAAATGATTCAAACTTAGTTTGACGTACAACTTATCAAAGAGATAATGTTTCAGTTGACTTACATGCAAAACAATCAACAGTACAAGTAAACATCAAACATAAGCAAGCATAATGAAAACATACATAACGAGTAAATGAACTCGTGTCCATCGTTATATCAACATAACATCTTTTATCGCTCAAACAATTGAAACAATAATAATAACAATAACGCGCACCCACATGAATATTCAAGTCTTATCTTTAAACTTGATCTAGCATTCGAATAATTTCTTGAGAGCCTTTAATGAAGATGAAATTAATGAATAGACGTTTGAACAATAATTTTTAATGCAATTAAAATAAAGTGCGAACAAATAAACCAACCGCGTGAAATGAATATAAAATTTAGATACAAGAGGCAATTTTCCAATGCAAGTGCTCAGCAGGAAACAAAAATAATTTCAAGTTTTACTGAACTAATCCAATTGTAAGAACTGTGAAATAATTATTATAACCCAATACAATGTAGGCCAACCCGATGCAAACAAATTTACCCTTAAACCTATTATCTCTTTCAATTCCCATATTTTCCCACCCACGAATGACAAAATATGAATTCAGCACTCAATTTGCAATGTCATAGTAGGTATTAGCAGTAATAAAAAGGAAACTAGTGGCAGTCAAGCCGATAAATCCCGGCAAGCTTTTATAAATAAATAGGAACACAAAATAAGTTGAGTGGTTCCCCAAAACCCCACTGTCAACAGCCACAAATGTGGTCCCTTCAAAACAAAACTGTCGGCAGCCACTCAGCCTTTAGTCTAAGTAAAAAAAAGATAGCCTCTGAGCCATCGACTGAAGCTTTTGGTGCACACGCTTTTTTCAATAACAAGTTGGTAAGAAAACCGACAATAGCCTCTGAGCCGTGGACCCTAGTTGTCAGCGGACACGCTATTTTTAGTTATAAGGCACAACAGAAACTCATAATATCCTCTGAGCCATCGGCCGAAGCTGTCAGTGGACACGCTGATCTTAACTACAAGTCGGTAAGGAAACCGACAATAGCCTCTGAGCCGTGGGCCCTAGCTGTCAGCGGACACGCTATTTTTAGTTGTAAGTCACTATCGAAATAAACAAAAGCCTCTGAGCTGCCCGACATCACCTGTCGTCAGACACGCTACATTCATTTAATATTAAGATAATATAGCAACCAATCGGAGCCTCTGTGCTGTTGAACTAAAATGGTTTGCAGACACGCCACCACTAGTCACTACGTTTTCCTGCTAAATAAATACATTCTAACTGCTAACTACTAAACAACTCACCATTTAAACCCCTGTGGTTAACGCAAAAAATTTAAAACCCACCCGTTTCCCACCCTTACATATTGCACGTATCCTCGAGATAGATATCAACAATTTTAACAAACGACTAATGAAGTGACCTCGCACGGCACTGTACTGTCTTCCAGCAAAGTTTGGGATAGCGCTACGCTAAATCAAACAGACACTCACTAGGGAGAAATTTGACGGAACATACAGGGTCTTAAATGAAGGCCGAAACTATATGCTCCCATGCCCAACATATAGTGATAGTTTTGTTTTTACTCCTTCTCGTAAGATATTTTTAAGTTAACAGTTTGCTGAAATCATTCAAAGTTTATATCATAACTTTCAAGCTTAAGATCTTTCCTTCTAATTTTATTTCCTTAATAACATTCATTCTAACATACCCAACGTTTCTATATTTAATAAAAATACTTCAAATTAACACGTTGTCTTCGATTTATCAATAATCTCCAGCTTTACCCATAATTAAATGAAAGAGTGGTTTAATTCAAGTAAAGTTCCCTTTGTACTATCTCATATAAATACAGGAGTTGCAATAGACAATGAACCAATCAAATAACGACTAAAGGCATATACCTTAAAAGCTACATAATCCCACAGCAAGCCCTGCCCACTACAAACTACATAAAGCTAACCTAGTAGAAACAAATCATCTTCATTACGATTACCCGCCAACCACAAATTAGCATGCATAATGTACATAGCATAGAATTCCGAGCAATTGGCGCATGTAAAAGCTATGAAAACAAAAAAGAAACATACAATTTGCTCATTCGTAATTGCAGAGACAAAGTTATTCTCCTTTTCATCTTATCTTCAAACCTCATCAAGCACCTTCATGTAAATTATCAATCTTTGTTTCTTCTTGTGCCCCACACTACATAAGACCAATTAAAGCTTCAGCAATGAAGCAACAACAACAACTCGCAAGCTATTCCCTTGCAAAGCTAATAATTCCCGAACAAAAACGATCGTATCGATCTTACGTTCCCGATGGACAGTTTAACTGTGTTGTTCCCAAAACAAACGAGCATCTAGTGCTCCATATACTAACAAATTTCCCTACTAACCTATTAACATAATAAATTATTTGCAAAGTACATAACCAAAAGCTTATTTAGCAAGCTTTTCCTTATAGTCTATGAAAATTTAATTATTAAGAAAAATGAAGCAAATGAAGGATTTTTTCTTTCAAATTGAAAATCATAAAAAGCCTTAACAAATTGAAAATCATAAAAAGCCTTAACAAATGCGAAAGAAAAAATTTAGTAGAGTAAAGTAAAAAAAACAAAAACTCTTTTTTATTTATGTTTTGGAAACATTATTGTTGCTACGAACCATCAATAAAACTAAAGTCTGAAAACGAAAAACAAACAAAAATTGATGTAACGAAGCTAACAAACTTTATACATTATACAGTTTTAATATTGAAAGAAATCTGAATGAAGATAAAAGCAAATGAATGTAACAATAAAAGGAATAGAACAAAACGAAGCTAAAAGGAAGTTGTGTAATTTAAAAAACACATAGAGCTAAACAGAAAAATAAGCATTAAAAAAAACATACAAAAGTTTCAACAGAAAGCCTTTCTTGTAATATGAAGATATATTGTTACATGTACAAATAATTCTGCGAGCTACTGTCGCAATTGTTTTCACAACAATGAAGAACATCAACAAAACGAATTTACTCGAAACCACGAGAACCCAACAAGCATGAACAACATCTGAAAGTGAGTCACTGCTCCATTCATTCACTGCTGGAATGTTCCCGCTAGTTCACCAATGTACGAGAACTGAGTTGAATGATTAGAGACCCTATATAAATGCGAGCTGAATGAATGGGGAAATCATTCATTCGACCGCGATAAGAACTGCGATAGTGTATGGGAAGCGATATTGTTCGAGTATTAGAAAGGTGATTTTCGTAATAGTGAAGTGATTTAGAAGACAATTGCGATAAGAAATTTATGGACAAGTGTTAGATTTTTAATAGTGAAAAATAAATTTGTGAAAGAGTTAAATTGATTATTGTGCATTTTTGTAATTAAATAAACTCTTTTAACTTAAACTTAAAAATTAATGAACTGACCATGTCGGAGCTAAAGGAAGAGCTGGAACACCGAAACCTGGCTACGCAAGGTACAAGGGCCACACTGATTGTACGCTTGCGTGACGCAATTGAATCGGAAGGCGCGTATCTGGATTCGGGTGAGCCCTCAGATGCGGAAAAAGGCGCAGAAGGTGGAGAAGTAGAAACACCAAAATCAAAGGAGCCAGAAATTGCGCTGATGCAAATGTTAATGCTGATGCAGCAAGAGCAGCGACAACTGTCATCCAATATAACTGCGAAGCTAGACCAGAAGCTTGACCAACAAGCATTCGAAATCACACAGAAGCTAGAGAAACAGTCAACTGAAATAAAAGCGGAGCTTGGTAGTCTGATCAAACAAATTAAAGGCGTCGAGGAAAAGGTATACCAGGTCGAGGAAAAGGTCACCCAGGTCGAGGAGAGAATCATCAACGAGATGGAAAACATGAAAAAGGAATTGAAAGCAGCAAAGACAGTAGTAACCACCTCACCAGCCCCGCTTACAACCGCAATGCAAAGCTCGTCCAGAAATGTAAAAGCACCAATATTTGACGGGCAAACGGTCTGGAGCATTTACAAGACCCAGTTTGAAGCTGCCGCAAGGGCAAATCACTGGAATGAGCAGAAACGAGCAACTGCACTGATTCTTGCTCTAAGAGGCCCAGCTGCCGAGCTTTTGCAGACGACCCCGTTGAGTTGCATTCAAACCCGGCTGCTATAATGAATGTGCTGGACATGCGTTATGGAGACGATCATCTGAAGCAGATTTACCGGGCACAGCTACGGCATCGGATGCAGAAGTCTGGCGAAACCTTGCAGCAGCTAGCACAAGACATTGAGCGACTGGCACTTTTGGCTTACCCAGCGTACGACCCAGAACATCGAGATGACGTAGCAGCAGAAGCATTCATCAGCGCCTTAAAGGACAAGGAAATGCAACAAGCCGTGCGGTTAGCTCAAAAGCAAAGGGTTGAGGACGCATTGGTTTATAGTCTGAACTTTGAGGCAGCAAAAAATGCGACTCGTACCACTGCCCAGGTCCGTGAGGTAGTGGCAGACGAGTGCAGGTGTAAGCGCGTGGAAAATGAGCGAGAGACGCAGGTGAATGGTGCGCCTAGATGCTGGGATTGTGGAGAGAAGGGGGGACCTGCAAAGAGACTGCAACAAGCGAAGAAAACGGAGCTGTTGTCCAGAATGGTGGAGAACCAGACCGTGTCAGGAGCCTAGAATAGAACCCCATCAAACTGAAAGGGCCAACTTCATGCAACGGATGTCGGCTAGGAGGATCGACATTCCGAGCACCCTCATCACCGTGGCAAGGCAACATCGTGGAGAAGCAGACAGATGCCTTCTTGGTCAAGTTGATGAAGAACATTGCGCCATAACAAACGACACTGGTGCAACCCGATCGACGATCCGACCAGACCTAGTGAGGCCCCAACTACTTCACAAAGGCAGAGTTCATGGAAACGCTGACACCGTATCTCATCATCCATGTCCAGCTAACTGCAAGCATTGCCGGTGGATTGAGGAAAAGGATCCGCCCGTTGATCTGCGAGTGATAACGGCCGAATTCGATGAAGGTTGGTCAGCGGAGGAGATTCGAAACGCCCAGTTAGCCGATGAAGATAGCGGACCATTGCTCGTATGGAAGGAGACAACTGGGCGACCTGAGTGGAAGGACGTTTCAATGCATGGCGCAACCCTGAAAAGCTATTGGGCACAATGGAACTCCCTTCAGGTGGAGGGTGGCGTACTCAAGCGGAAATGGGAAACGGCGGATGGAAGCTCCTATAGGATGCAAACTATACTACCCAAAAGCCGAATCCACGATGTAATAAAGGAAATGCATGGAGGATCCTCAGGAGGCCACCTTGGTGTTAACATGAACTTAGCAAAGTTACGGGATAGATTCTACTGGCTCCACGCTCGAGAAGACGTAGAGGACTGGTGTCGCAGATGCACAATTTGCGCTTCCGTCAAAGGCCCAAAGTGACGACTGAGAGGACAAATGCAAACCTATAACGTGGGGGTACCGTTTGAAAGGATTGCTGTTGACATTGCAGGACCCTTTCCTGAATCTGAATGGGGAAATCGATACACGCTGGTTGTAGCCGATTATTTCAGCAAGTGGCCCGAGGTCTACCCCATTCCCAACCAGGAAGCAACTACTGTAGCCGAATAGCTAGTGTTAAATTGGGTCAGTAGGTACGGCGTACCTTGCGAACTACATTCGGATCAAGATCGAAACTTCGAATCACTAGTTTTTAGTGAAATGTGCGAGCTGCTGGGAGTACGGAAAACGAGGACAACACCACTGCATCCCCAATCCGATGGAATAGTCGAACGTTTCAACGGCACGCTAAATAAACACCTTACCAAGATGGTTGACGAGAACCAAAGGGACTGGGACCGACACATCCCACTATTTTTGATGGCGTACAGAGCTGCCGAACATGCATCGCCGGGCCAAGCCCCAGCCAAAGTCATTTTTGGAAAGACTATTCGTCTGCCAGCTGATATAAAGTTGTTCCCCGAGAAACCCCAAACCATCTCGGAGTACGCAAGTGAGCTAAGAGAACGGTTGAACCAGATACATCGGACAGTGCGAAAACTCCTCGAATCGGATACTGACCGCATGAAGACCAGGTATGATCTAAAGGCTAATTTAACTGGCTTCCAGCAAGATGACTTGGTGTGGCTATATAACCCGCAACGGCAATAGGGTAGGTCTCCAAAGTTGCAACATAATTGAGAGGGACCATACCGAGTTACAAAGCGAATCAACGACGTCGTATACCGAATACAGGAGCATCGTAAGCCGAGAGCCAAAATGAAAATCGTGCATCTGGACCGTCTGGCCCCATATTACACCCAGGGAGAATCGACTACAAATAGCGACACATCTTTTCGGGGCGAAAAGAACTGAGGTGGGGGCACTGTTACATGTACAAATAATTCTGCGAGCTACTGTCGCAATTGTTTTCACAACAATGAAGAACATCAACAAAACGAATTTACTCGAAACCACGAGAACCCAACAAGCATGAACAACATCTGAAAGTGAGTCACTGCTCCATTCATTCACTGCTGGAATGTTCCCGCTAGTTCACCAATGTACGAGAACTGAGTTGAATGATTAGAGACCCTTTATAAAGGCGAGCTGAATGAATGGGGAAATCATTCATTCGACCGCGATAAGAACTGCGATAGTGTGTGGGAAGCGATATTGTTCGAGTAATGGAAAAGTGATTTTCGTAATAGTGAAGTGATTTAGAAGACCATTGCGATAAGAAATTTATGGACAAGTGTTAGAGTTTTAATAGTGAAAATTAAAATTAGTGAAAGTGTTAAATTGATTATTGTGCATTTTTGTAATTAAATAAACTCTTTTAACTTAAATTAAAAGACATTGCGTTTTCACTTTCCCGGAACATTAAAATTATTGGGCGCGAACCAAAACACGCGACAATATTGTAAAAAGACATATAAGTGAAACTGTATATAATTGTTAAATTAGTTCATCAAAAAATGGATTATATCTTCATTTGCATTAATATTATAATATGTAAGTAAAGCAAAACAAGAAAATAAAGATAAAATAAAGAGAAATTATATGTTACATAAATTACAGCAATGCAGAAGCATTAAAGTAAAGCAAAAAAATATATATTGTAAAAGCCCAATAAGCGAAACAGTGTGTAAATGTGTAATTAATTATAATTCATCTTCTAGTATGTAAATGGAGCAAAAAAAATGAAATTAAAATGCCTAATAAGTCTTAGCGAACGATTTGTAAAAATATTCAAAGCAAAGTAACTCAAAACAAAAATTATGAAAGAACTACAAGTCATTATGATTCAACAAATATGGCGACAAGAAATTAATATTCACAGGAGCATGTCATAACTTTTTATGAAACGGTAAGCAAAGAAAAAAGTAAATTCGATTAAAATCGTTTAAAAGTAGTAATAATTTTTAAATCAACATTCCAAGTTTACCAATTAAAACAATGAAGCAAAAATAAATATCTTTCACGAGAAGGCTCTTCAAGCCAGTCGTGAACTTTTCTTTTCAGCGGGGAGGCAATGTTACGGGAACCGCAGTCCAAATATTGATCGGTTCGTGTTCTGTCGTTCCTCTCTGTGTACTGTAAATGACAACATACATATACGAAAAGCTGCGAATTGTAATCAATGCATCTGTGGGCGCGGTGTCGTATCATGGATTAGCAGAAGTGGGTGTGTATCCATACTCGTACTAACCCAGCAAACATAACCAATCGCCGGCGATGCGAATGCGTATCGCCACGCCGAACACTTTGTTCGCTGGCGAATTCGACAGCGATCCGGAGTCGAATTGCCTGAGAACAAAATGTCACCTCGTTGGCGAATCGCCGCGGCGCATCATAAACGGTTCACCGTGGTGGACTACAAACAAATCGCCGCATCGAATTACAAGCGAATCGCCACGTCATTTTACGACTTTTCTTCGACCGGACGAAAAAAATACGATTTGTTTGTAGTTCAACGCAACGCAAATGCTATTTTACGACTTTTCCTCGCTCTGGCGAAGAAAATGAGTTTCGCAAATAGTTCGACTAGGCGACATTTCGCCATAATGTTTGGTGGGAAGTATCAAACATATACACACAAGACTTCGCAATTGAACGTACCGCCCAGCGGAACGAATTGGTTACATGCATTGCGAATCGAGCGAAAGCTTTAGCTTTGTGGTTGCACCAGTCACAGAGGAATGGCACTTAATATATCAAACTGTTTTTGTTGTTGAACTTTGATCTTTTTTAAGGGCAAATTGTCTTCATTATTTTAGTTGGTAAGCAATAAAGTCAGCATAATTCTAGTATAAAAGAAAATTAAAGACACAAGAAAATCGAGAAGTATTTCTCCATTCACTGGCTCAAGGCGTGCGCCCGAGCTTATTCTATCCCAAGGCACTTAGCCCGGGATAAGTGAATTTAGGATACGTTCAACTGCGTACTCGAGGCATCCGCCCGAGTATCAGCGCCCAAGGTAGTTATGCCTGGGTCCTGCAGTTGAACTAGTAATTGATTGATTTATCAATCTGACTGCGTACTCAAGGTATCAGCCCGTAACACACGTATATATATATATATATATATATATATATATATATATATATATATATATATATATATATATAGATATATATAGATATATAAGAGTATATATACATAAATATATATTTATATATATATATATATATATATATATATATATATATATATATATATATATATATATATATATATATATATATATATATATCTATATATGTGTGTTACGGGCTGATGCCTTGAGTACGCAGTCAGATTGATAAATCAATCAATTACTAGTTCAACTGCAGGACCCGGGCATAACTACCCTGGGGCGCTGATACTCGGGCGGATGCCTCGAGTACGCAGTTGAACGTATCCTAAATTCACTTATCCCGGGCTAAGTGCCTTGGGATAGAATAAGCTCGGGCGCACGCCTTGAGCCAGTGAATGGAGAAATACTTCTCGATTTTCTTGTGTCTTTAATTTTCTTTTATACTAGAATTATGCTGACTTTATTGCTTACCAACCAAAATAATGAAGACAATTTGCCCTTAAAAAAGATCAAAGTTCAACAACAAAAACAGTTTGATGTATTAAGTGCCATTCCTCTGTGACTGGTGCAACCACAAAGCTAAAGCTTTCGCTCGATTTGCAATGCATGTAATCAATTCGTTCCGCTGGGCGGTGCGTTCAATTGCGAAGTCTTGTGTGTATATGTTTGATACTTCCCACCAAACATTATTGCGAAATGTCGCGTAGTCGAACTATTTGCGAAACTCATTTTCTTCGCCAGAGCGAGGAAAAGTCGTAAAATAGCATTTGCGTTGCGTTGAACTACAAACAAATCGTATTTTTTTCGTCCGGTCGAAGAAAAGTCGTAAAATGACGTGGCGATTCGCTTGTAATTCGATGCGGCGATTTGTTTGTAGTCCACCACGGTGAACCGTTTATGATGCGCCGCGGCGATTCGCCAACGAGGTGACATTTTGTTCGCAGGCAATTCGACTCCGGATCGCTGTCGAATTCGCCAGCGAACAAAGTGTTCGGCGTGGCGATACGCATTCGCATCGCCGGCGATTGGTTATGTTTGCTGGGTTAGTACGAGTATGGATACACACCCACTTCTGCTAATCCATGATACGACACCGCGCCCACAGATGCATTGATTACAATTCGCAGCTTTTCGTATATGTATGTTGTCATTTACGGTACACAGAGAGGAACGACAGAACACGAACCGATCAATATTTGGACTGCGGTTCCCGTAACATTGCCTCCCCGCTGAAAAGAAAAGTTCACGACTGGCTTGAAGAGCCTTCTCGTGAAAGATATTTATTTTTGCTTCATTGTTTTAATTGGTAAACTTGGAATGTTGATTTAAAAATTATTACTACTTTTAAACGATTTTAATCGAATTTACTTTTTTCTTTGCTTACCGTTTCATAAAAAGTTATGACATGCTCCTGTGAATATTAATTTCTTGTCGCCATATTTGTTGAATCATAATGACTTGTAGTTCTTTCATAATTTTTGTTTTGAGTTACTTTGCTTTGAATATTTTTACAAATCGTTCGCTAAGACTTATTAGGCATTTTAATTTCATTTTTTTTGCTCCATTTACATACTAGAAGATGAATTATAATTAATTACACATTTACACACTGTTTCGCTTATTGGGCTTTTACAATATATATTTTTTTGCTTTACTTTAATGCTTCTGCATTGCTGTAATTTATGTAACATATAATTTCTCTTTATTTTATCTTTATTTTCTTGTTTTGCTTTACTTACATATTATAATATTAATGCAAATGAAGATATAATCCATTTTTTGATGAACTAATTTAACAATTATATACAGTTTCACTTATATGTCTTTTTACAATATTGTCGCGTGTTTTGGTTCGCGCCCAATAATTTTAATGTTCCGGGAAAGTGAAAACGCAATGTCTTTTAATTTAAGTTAAAAGAGTTTATTTAATTACAAAAATGCACAATAATCAATTTAACACTTTCACTAATTTTAATTTTCACTATTAAAACTCTAACACTTGTCCATAAATTTCTTATCGCAATGGTCTTCTAAATCACTTCACTATTACGAAAATCACTTTTCCATTACTCGAACAATATCGCTTCCCACACACTATCGCAGTTCTTATCGCGGTCGAATGAATGATTTCCCCATTCATTCAGCTCGCCTTTATAAAGGGTCTCTAATCATTCAACTCAGTTCTCGTACATTGGTGAACTAGCGGGAACATTCCAGCAGTGAATGAATGGAGCAGTGACTCACTTTCAGATGTTGTTCATGCTTGTTGGGTTCTCGTGGTTTCGAGTAAATTCGTTTTGTTGATGTTCTTCATTGTTGTGAAAACAATTGCGACAGTAGCTCGCAGAATTATTTGTACATGTAACAGTGCCCCCACCTCAGTTCTTTTCGCCCCGAAAAGATGTGTCGCTATTTGTAGTCGATTCTCCCTGGGTGTAATATGGGGCTAGACGGTCCAGATGCACGATTTTCATTTTGGCTCTCGGCTTACGATGCTCCTGTATTCGGTATACGACGTCGTTGATTCGCTTTGTAACTCGGTATGGTCCCTCTCAATTATGTTGCAACTTTGGAGACCTACCCTTTTGCCGTTGCGGGTTATATAGCCACACCAAGTCATCTTGCTGGAAGCCAGTTAAATTAGCCTTTAGATCATACCTGGTCTTCATGCGGTCAGTATCCGATTCGAGGAGTTTTCGCACTGTCCGATGTATCTGGTTCAACCGTTCTCTTAGCTCACTTGCGTACTCCGAGATGGTTTGGGGTTTCTCGGGGAACAACTTTATATCAGCTGGCAGACGAATAGTCTTTCCAAAAATGACTTTGGCTGGGGCTTGGCCCGGCGATGCATGTTCGGCAGCTCTGTACGCCATCAAAAATAGTGGGATGTGTCGGTCCCAGTCCCTTTGGTTCTCGTCAACCATCTTGGTAAGGTGTTTATTTAGCGTGCCGTTGAAACGTTCGACCATTCCATCGGATTGGGGATGCAGCGGTGCTGTCCACGTTTTCCGTACTCCCAGCAGCTCGCACATTTCACTAAAAACTAGTGATTCGAAGTTTCGATCTTGATCCGAATGTAGTTCGCAAGGTACGCCGTACCTACTGACCCAATTTAACACTAGCTATTCGGCTACAGTAGTTGCTTCCTGGTTGGGAATGGGGTAGACCTCGGGCCACTTGCTGAAATAATCGGCTACAACCAGCGTGTATCGATTTCCCCATTCAGATTCAGGAAAGGGTCCTGCAATGTCAACAGCAATCCTTTCAAACGGTACCCCCACGTTATAGGTTTGCATTTGTCCTCTCAGTCGTCACTTTGGGCCTTTGACGGAAGCGCAAATTGTGCATCTGCGACACCAGTCCTCTACGTCTTCTCGAGCGTGGAGCCAGTAGAATCTATCCCGTAACTTCGCTAAGTTCTTGTTAACACCAAGGCGGCCTCCCGAGGATCCTCCATGCATTTCCTTTATTACATCGTGGATTCGGCTTTTGGGTAGTATAGTTTGCATCCTATAGGAGCTTGCATCCGCCGTTTCCCATTTCCGCTTATCACTCGCAGATCAACGGGCGGATCCTTTTCCTCAATCCACCGGCAATGCTTGCAGTTAGCTGGACATGGATGATGAGATACGGTGTCAGCGTTTCCATGAACTCTGCCCTTGTGAAGTAGTTGGGGCCTCACTAGGTCTGGTCGGATCGTCGATCGGGTTGCACCAGTGTCGTTTGTTATGGCGCAATGTTCTTCATCAACTTGACCAAGAAGGCATCTGTCTGCTTCTCTACGATGTTGCCTTGCCACGGTGATGAGGGTGCTCGGAATGTCGATCCTCCTAGCCGACATCCGTTGCATGAAGTTGGCCCTTTCAGTTTGATGGGGTTCTATTCTAGGCTCCTGACACGGTCTGGTTCTCCACCATTCTGGACAACAGCTCCGTTTTCTTCGCTTGTTGCAGTCTCTTTGCAGGTCCTCCCTTCTCTCCACAATCCCAGCATCTAGGCGCACCATTCACCTGCGTCTCTCGCTCATTTTCCACGCGCTTACACCTGCACTCGTCTGCCACTACCTCACGGACCTGGGCAGTGGTACGAGTCGCATTTTTTGCTGCCTCAAAGTTCAGACTATAAACCAATGCGTCCTCAACCCTTTGCTTTTGAGCTAACCGCACGGCTTGTTGCATTTCCTTGTCCTTTAAGGCGCTGATGAATGCTTCTATTGCTACCTCATCTCGATGTTCTGGGTCGTACGCTGGGTAAGCCAAAAGTGCCAGTCGCTCAATGTCTTGTGCTGGCTGCTGCAAGGTTTCGCCAGACTTCTGCATCCGATGCCGTAGCTGTGCCCGGTAAATCTGCTTCAGATGATCGTCTCCATAACGCATGTCCAGCGCATTCATTATAGCAGCCGGGTTTGAATGCAACTCAACGGGGTCGTCTGCAAAAGCTCGGCAGCTGGGCCTCTTAGAGCAAGAATCAGTGCAGTTGCTCGTTTCTGCTCATTCCAGTGATTTGCCCTTGCGGCAGCTTCAAACTGGGTCTTGTAAATGCTCCAGACCGTTTGCCCGTCAAATATTGGTGCTTTTACATTTCTGGACGAGCTTTGCATTGCGGTTGTAAGCGGGGCTGGTGAGGTGGTTACTACTGTCTTTGCTGCTTTCAATTCCTTTTTCATGTTTTCCATCTTGTTGACGATTCTCTCCTCGACCTGGGTGACCTTTTCCTCGACCTGGGTGACCTTTTCCTCGACCTGGTATACCTTTTCCTCGACGCCTTTAATTTGTTTGATCAGACTACCAAGCTCCGCTTTTATTTCAGTTGACTGTTTCTCTAGCTTCTGTGTGATTTCGAATGCTTGTTGGTCAAGCTTCTGGTCTAGCTTCGCAGTTATATTGGATGACAGTTGTCGCTGCTCTTGCTGCATCAGCATTAACATTTGCATCAGCGCAATTTCTGGCTCCTTTGATTTTGGTGTTTCTACTTCTCCACCTTCTGCGCCTTTTTCCGCATCTGAGGGCTCACCCGAATCCAGATACGCGCCTTCCGATTCAATTGCGTCACGCAAGCGTACAATCAGTGTGGCCCTTGTACCTTGCGTAGCCAGGTTTCGGTGTTCCAGCTCTTCCTTTAGCTCCGACATGGTCAGTTCATTAATTTTTAAGTTTAAGTTAAAAGAGTTTATTTAATTACAAAAATGCACAATAATCAATTTAACTCTTTCACAAATTTATTTTTCACTATTAAAAATCTAACACTTGTCCATAAATTTCTTATCGCAATTGTCTTCTAAATCACTTCACTATTACGAAAATCACCTTTCTAATACTCGAACAATATCGCTTCGCACACACTATCGCAGTTCTTATCGCGGTCGAATGAATGATTTCCCCATTCATTCAGCTCGCCTTTATAAAGGGTCTCTAATCATTCAACTCAGTTCTCGTACATTGGTGAACTAGCGGGAACATTCCAGCAGTGAATGAATGGAGCAGTGACTCACTTTCAGATGTTGTTCATGCTTGTTGGGTTCTCGTGGTTTCGAGTAAATTCGTTTTGTTGATGTTCTTCATTGTTGTGAAAACAATTGCGACAGTAGCTCGCAGAATTATTTGTACATGTAACAATATATTTTCATATTACAAGAAAGGCTTTCTGTTGAAACTTTTGTATGTTTTTTTTAATGCTTATTTTTCTGTTTAGCTCTATGTGTTTTTTAAATTACACAACTTCCTTTTAGCTTCGTTTTGTTCTATTCCTTTTATTGTTACATTCATTTGCTTTTATCTTCATTCAGATTTCTTTCAATATTAAA
This sequence comes from Odontomyia ornata, assembly GCA_963969285.1. Lineage (NCBI taxonomy): Eukaryota > Metazoa > Arthropoda > Insecta > Diptera > Stratiomyidae > Odontomyia > Odontomyia ornata. The sequence continues at coordinate 218,548,826 of OZ017738.1, read as the reverse complement.
ACTGTATAATGTATAAAGTTTGTTAGCTTCGTTACATCAATTTTTGTTTGTTTTTCGTTTTCAGACTTTAGTTTTATTGATGGTTCGTAGCAACAATAATGTTTCCAAAACATAAATAAAAAAGAGTTTTTGTTTTTTTTACTTTACTCTACTAAATTTTTTCTTTCGCATTTGTTAAGGCTTTTTATGATTTTCAATTTGTTAAGGCTTTTTATGATTTTCAATTTGAAAGAAAAAATCCTTCATTTGCTTCATTTTTCTTAATAATTAAATTTTCATAGACTATAAGGAAAAGCTTGCTAAATAAGCTTTTGGTTATGTACTTTGCAAATAATTTATTATGTTAATAGGTTAGTAGGGAAATTTGTTAGTATATGGAGCACTAGATGCTCGTTTGTTTTGGGAACAACACAGTTAAACTGTCCATCGGGAACGTAAGATCGATACGATCGTTTTTGTTCGGGAATTATTAGCTTTGCAAGGGAATAGCTTGCGAGTTGTTGTTGTTGCTTCATTGCTGAAGCTTTAATTGGTCTTATGTAGTGTGGGGCCCAAGAAGAAACAAAGATTGATAATTTACATGAAGGTGCTTGATGAGGTTTGAAGATAAGATGATAAGGAGAATAACTTTGTCTCTGCAATTACGAATGAGCAAATTGTATGTTTCTTTTTTGTTTTCATAGCTTTTACATGCGCCAATTGCTCGGAATTCTATGCTATGTACATTATGCATGCTAATTTGTGGTTGGCGGGTAATCGTAATGAAGATGATTTGTTTCTATTAGGTTAGCTTTATGTAGTTTGTAGTGGGCAGGGCTTGCTGTGGGATTATGTAGCTTTTAATGTATATGCCTTTAGTCGTTATTTGATTGGTTCATTGTCTATTGCAACTCCTGTATTTATATGAGATAGTACAAAGGGAACTTTACTTGAATTAAACCACTCTTTCATTTAATTATGTGTAAAGCTGGAGATTATTGATAAATCGAAGACAACGTGTTAATTTGAAGTGTTTTTATTAAATATAGAAACGTTGGGTATGTCATAATGAATGTTATTAAGGAAATACAATTAGAAGGAAAGATCTTAAGCTTGAAAGTTATGATATAAACTTTGAATGATTTCAGCAAACTGTTAACTTAAAAATATCTTACGAGAAGGAGTAAAAACAAAACTATCACTATATGTTGGGCATGGGAGCATATAGTTTCGGCCTTCATTTAAGACCCTGTATGTTCCGTCAAATTTCTCCCTAGTGAGTGTCTGTTTGATTTAGCTTAGCGCTATCCCAAGCTTTGCTGGAAGACAGTACAGTGCCGTGCGAGGTCACTTCATTAGTCGTTTGTTAAAATTGTTGATATCTATCTCGAGGATACGTGCAATATGTAAGGGTGGGAAACGGGTGGGTTTTAAATTTTTTGCGTTAACCACAGGGGTTTAAATGGTGAGTTGTTTAGTAGTTAGCAGTTAGAATGTATTTATTTAGCAGGAAAACGTAGTGACTAGTGGTGGCGTGTCTGCAAACCATTTTAGTTCAACAGCACAGAGGCTCCGATTGGTTGCTATATTATCTTAATATTAAATGAATGTAGCGTGTCTGACGACAGGTGATGTCGGGCAGCTCAGAGGCTTTTGTTTATTTCGATAGTGACTTACAACTAAAAATAGCGTGTCCGCTGACAGCTAGGGCCCACGGCTCAGAGGCTATTGTCGGTTTCCTTACCGACTTGTAGTTAAGATCAGCGTGTCCACTGACAGCTTCGGCCGATGGCTCAGAGGATATTATGAGTTTCTGTTGTGCCTTATAACTAAAAATAGCGTGTCCGCTGACAACTAGGGTCCACGGCTCAGAGGCTATTGTCGGTTTTCTTACCAACTTGTTATTGAAAAAAGCGTGTCCACCAAAAGCTTCAGTCGATGGCTCAGAGGCTATCTTTTTTTTACTTAGACTAAAGGCTGAGTGGCTGCCGACAGTTTTGTTTTGAAGGGACCACATTTGTGGCTGTTGACAGTGGGGTTTTGGGGAACCACTCAACTTATTTTGTTTTCCTATTTATTTATAAAAGCTTGCCGGGATTTATCGGCTTGACTGCCACTAGTTTCCTTTTTATTACTGCTAATACCTACTATGACATTGCAAATTGAGTGCTGAATTCATATTTTGTCATTCGTGCGTGGGAAAATATGGGAATTGAAAGAGATAATAGGTTTAAGGGTAAATTTGTTTGCATCGGGTTGGCCTACATTGTATTGGGTTATAATAATTATTTCACAGTTCTTACAATTGGATTAGTTCAGTAAAACTTGAAATTATTTTTGTTTCCTGCTGAGCACTTGCATTGAAAAATTGCCTCTTGTATCTAAATTTTATATTCATTTCACGCGGTTGGTTTATTTGTTCGCACTTTATTTTAATTGCATTAAAAATTATTGTTCAAACGTCTATTCATTAATTTCATCTTCATTAAAGGCTCTCAAGAAATTATTCGAATGCTAGATCAATTTTAAAGATAAGACTTGAATATTCATGTGGGTGCGCGTTATTGTTATGTAATGTGACGCCTACGCCCGGGAATCGAAGTGATTCCGATCCCGAACCCTTGCAACCGGCCAGATGGATATGTCCTCGAAGTGCCAGCGGACTTCATCTGTCGTGCGGATATCGTTGTGCAGAAAATATTTTTTTTTCTGTCCAAATATTTAGATCCGTGGATATAAATATTTGAAATATAGAATTAATCCCAAACCCCGGCACATTTCGAGACATAGCCATCTGGAAATGCCCCTCCACCGTGGCCATCGAGAAAACTATGCCACTGGCGACAACTGGAGAGGCACATTGCCGCCATATGGCGTGCCATTCCACACACAGATGTTTTGTCCGAGGCGACAACCGGGATTTTTGACAGCCACATGGCGGCTTCGTTTTTCGTTGCTGTCGTCTGCTAATCTTGTCCATTGTCGTGAATCGCAAAATTCGTGAAGTTTCTGTGTTTCCCGTAAAAAGTGGGCAATTGTTACATTAACTTCCAAGAAATGGTATAGTTGTACCAATTATGCTGGTGGTTAAGTGTACGAGAATCTCAGGGTAAGCTCGTTGTACGCGCTGAAAGGGTTCGGAAACAAAAGTTTTGTGGAATTCGTGATCTGTTGCAATTGCATTGTGCGCGAGCTGCAAAGTACGAACGCAAACAAGGAAAACGTTGTGAAAATTAATTTGCAGAGTTTTTGTGCAAATCTGAGCAGCTCTACATAAAGAAAAGTGCATAATTGTTTGCAGTGGAGGAAACTAGTTCGTTTTGTGAAACTAATTTACACCTGCAGTGTGCTGTCTAGATCCTTTCAAGTGCTTTGCTACCTCGTAACATACCTTCGTGACGATCGTTTGTGTGTAGGACTCGGTCGGAGCGAGGTGTACTCAAGAGGGCTGCACGTGGAACATCCAACCTTTGAGAAATTCAACGGAACGCTGCCTCAGGCTGGAACAGATCGTGACAGTAGGGATGGTGAAGCAATTCGTATCCATGATATGTAAAAATTGTAACTTTTCATGTTTGTAGCATCTGCAACCAACAGTACCAGTACCGAGACTACCATTGACAGGAGGTGTAAGGAAGCCGCATCGTTGTCGTCCCGGTACGGTTGCTCTTCGAGAACTTCGTCGTTACCAGGAGTCCACAGAATTGTTGATCCGGAAATCACCGTTCCACGCTTGGTTCGTGAAATTGTTCGCGATTTCAAAACAGATCTTCGTTCCCAATCAGCTGTTTGGCGGGGATCCATCGGCAAACAATTGGCATCATTTGGATCATCACGCAACTCCACATTTATGATTGGGACAAAAAGGAGGGAAGGTAAAGCGATCTCGAGGTATGTAGGTTTTGTTGTTCTGGGATAAAAACGAAGAACGAGGGAATCAGGATCAGAGCGGGGCCGGCTTCTAGATTTGTGTGGGATTGTATACCTGGGAGTTGAAATGGTTTGGGGGAAATAATAAGAGTCTGATTCGTCCGTTTAATTCTTCCTCCCGTGAACCAAATGAACATTGCTTTTAACTTAATAAAGCCACCAGAGGACATATCGCTAATAATACATTGCTGTTAACAGCGATTTTTCACCTTGAACGTTATCCTCTATAATTGGGCAACACAAAAATCCAGACATCGACTCTTTTCTTATTCAACCTTCAAAACTTGCAGTTTAAGTAGCATCAAAAAATAATTTGAAGCTTAACTTGGACGCAGATGAACTTTCACCGAATGAAAAATGAGGAAAAAATATTATAAAAATGTAAAATGCAACAACTAGCAAAGTAAAATCTAGAAATTTAAACAAATCTACAATGAAACTAGATAAAGCCATTTAGAGTTAATAGGCAATTGAGAAAAGATTTCATGAAGATGAAAATTTGTTTTAAAAAAAATCATGATTCCATTGAGAAAAGTTCGAAGTAACAGAACTGTTATATATATGATCAATTAAAATTGTGTTTCTATAGTTAACGATTTTTTTTGGCTCACTATCAATTAATAAACTTTTAAAAATGTTTGATTTTGCAATCAAAGGAATCTTAATGATAAATTTTTTTACAACAATATACGTTAAGTGTTCGGTTTTAAGTTAATATTTAGTGTAATATAAACGCCTCACAATAAGCGTTGATGAATCTCGTAACTGTAAGAAATGTTAAAGTGGTAAATACTTAAATATAACAAAGAAACAGATTCTAATTAAGGTTGCTTCGCATAGCAAATTTATTCTGCATTTTATTGGAGGTTTCTAAGGTAATGCGCGAATTGAATCACACAATTGTAGACATATTCATGGTAAAGATTATAAATCAATGGAATTCAGAAATGATATGTGATTATATATCCCCAATTTTTCCAAATTGAGATTATACATTGAATGATTTTGAATATAATATAAATTTCGGCTGAAAACGTTTTGCGTAAAAAAAACAAAAAAAAAATGGAACTGGATAAATGATTAAAATTATTTGGAAAGTAAAAATAATAGCTTACTTGAAATCATGTAAAGGACTATCTTACATGAATAGCAAAATCGCTGCAATAAAGTCAGAAGAAATCTTTTTCAGCATAGCACTCACTAAAATTTCTAGTGTCTCATGATTATGATTAAATTAATCGTTCAATAGCCTCTCTTCCCAAAATATAGATTAACATTAAAGGTATATGGGATTCAGTAAAAGCAGACTTATCCCAGGCTTCTAATTAACCGGTGAACGGGTTTAATAGTCATGTGTATTTTTATCGTCTAAAGGACGTTTTAACATCGACGTATCGACCCATTACTTCTTTTCTTTTATCTTCTTCTTCTAAGTATAGGGTCAAATAGAATCTTTTACAAATGCATTGAGTCGCTCACATAATGTAGAATTTTGTGCGCAAACACAATTTTACAGATTTCTTAGAAGGACATAAACTCCAGAAAATCTTAAATATTCTATAGCGGAAGATTTAAACCTGAAAAATCATGAGCGTCTTCAATAATTGATCAATTTCAAAATTTCTCATGGCTTGTTTTAATTTTTCAATAATACTAACTGTTTAATTTCTTTCTGAGTCCTCAGTTTTAATAATATAGTTGAAAAATTTCATAAATTTTTGAATAGTGGACTTTAAAATCAAACACAGATTGCAGAATACCTCTATCTCAAAACTTGAGAAGTATCTAAACTGCATCTTTACGATTTCAAGGTAAATTGAAAAACTAATTAAAAGCCAAAATAAATTTTAAAATACCATATCACTGCATTAATTCGGCATTTATTCGAGTAACATCGACGAAATAAAAAAAAAAGTCATTCCTTATCATGCAGGAAGAGAGAAAACGAAGCAATAACTACTTAAAAACTCATATGCTTAAATATCTGCAACACTTTTATTCAAGAGCTTTGTATTCTTTCTTCGCATATCGTTAACGTAAAATCGATTCTAATTTACAATTGGAGCTTACCTATTGTTAAGTGGAGCAATTATTTTCAAAGTGCTTAAATTCAATTTGCTTGAATAGGTATAGCAGTGATATAAAAATATAACAACTTTAATTAACTAGTTAATGAAGGAATAAAGCAAATTTTACATTGCTCGAGAATCATGTAAATATGTGCTTGATTACATATCAAAATAATTTTTAAATGAACATTTGCTTATGAATATGTATATGATGTATAAATGTATGCATTGAATGAAATTGAAACCATTAAAACAGAATAAAAATTGGATAATTGATAAAATTGACACGAAAAATTAGAAATTAATATAGAAAAAAAAAATTCATAAATGATGTAGTCTCTGCCAGATTTGTCTACAAAAATTAAAAGAGCCCTGAATTAATTAACAATAAAATTGTGGTATATTGTTATGTAGGCTTTGAAGTCTGATAATCTAAACTATAATTTTGTATCTTTGATTTGTCATAGATAAACGACTTTTGTTTTAGAGATGAAACAATTTTTTTTTCCGATGAATACAAGACCAAACCATTTTTGTAAACAGCTTGATACCAAATAGTGGGCAATTCAGAATTAAAGTAAATGTAATGATAGCTAACGGTTATCAGGTGTGAATTAGATACAAAATAGAATGCATTAACCAGTTGCGCTGCACTGACTAATGTGAAGCTTCATTTTTTTTTAACACGGCTATCCAATTTTACTCGATTTTCCTACATTCGAAAACTGCCAATACCTGGCGATAAATGTTTATTATTTTAATTGAAAAACTTTTAATCATTTCTCCACCGACCTTAGAAATCCTTCAATCAAAACAGGATCAAATACTACTCATAAGAAAATTTTAATCTTAATTGGCTAGATAATAATAAATAAAAGAAAATTGAAATTCCAATTCTAGTTTATCCAAAACGAGATATTGTTCATCAAATTAATGAGATAAATAAATTTGGAAGCTATAACAAAATTTTGATTATGAACAAAAAAGTCAAACATTACTGGTAAATTCTTGTAAATATTGTCAAAAATTTAAAATGAAACCAAGTTATAGTAGAAATAATATGAATTGCTAAAAGATAAACCACGACTTTCCTTTTCAGTGGCCCGTTCTTTTTCAGTGGGAACCGAGAGTGTAGGGTAAGTATGCCGTCGCGAGGGTAGGGTTCCGACAAATCCGCTGAAGTCGGTTTCGCGTCGCGCGCGGTACGCGGTACCTTTGATTGGTTCGTCATTTCTTTAGAGTAGTTTTCTTCGGTTTAAGTTCGAGTAGCATATTTTTCGGTACCGCGTCGGTGAATCGATAACGCGCCTATGGGATTTTGTAGCGTTTTTGATTTGAGATCTGTGGATAGATCACATCCAGAATTAACGTAATGTAGGTTTCTCGTTCTGGATGAGTAATTGTTGACGCGTTTGAAAAACGGGCAAGTTCAGGTGACTGAAATATTGTTATTGAGCGTAATCCATTCGGAGACCCGCGACCGAAATCCTCTCCGAACTAGCTGGCCGACAAGCAGTCACCGCATGAATGGGTTACGGTGCACGGATTGGTTGACCTGTTGGTACCATCCGTTGGCACTACTCAGACTTAACGTCTAGAACCGATGAGAGGTCGGTTCCGCGTTCGATCTGAAGTGGAAAATCATTACAAATGGCGCCCAACGTGGGCCCAAAAAACATCCTAAGGGGGAAAGAACTTCGCGTCTTCTGACGAGTTGGTCCTTTACGGAGGATGTAAGGTACTTTGGTACTCGAGTCCCACTATCAGGAGCAGTGGAGTTGTGTGATACACATTAGAAGTCGCTTCACGTGAGTTGTAGCTTCCGCTCTCCTTTGTTTGATTTTTTTTTCTCGCGACAGAATCCTTCCGATGTGTTGTCCTAGGTTAACCCCTGTAAGGACCTTCTATTTTCTTGATGGAACTGCCAGTCTGATGGGTTTACCTATCAGCATGGACCCTCAAGAAAATAGAAGGCTACCTTGCCTTTATGTCGCGGAAGGATTCTACTTATTTCGTATGCGTGATAGACGAGTGGTATCGGTTCAACGTTCGGTGGCGTATGCTGGAGTTGCGAAGCCCGGAATGCTTCTACGCGTCGGGAATTTTGACCGCGTACTAAAATCGTTACGGTAGCTCTACCACTTGTCTCGTCGAGTCACTTTAACGTAGTTTAGAGACGGTTTTTTTGTAATGTATGTGGGTATGGGGATAAATTTCGTAAATCGACCAAAAGCACCCTTTCTTCGGCAGACTACCACGCACTCTCTTTTCCCGTTGAAGGAGTCGACCACTGGAAAGGAAAGTATATACTAATTAAATTTTTTTTCAATTTTACGTAAATAGCTCGCCACTATCGGCCACTAAAGTATTTGTAAGCCTTTAGTCATATTATACTTAAGTCCTTAGTCATATTATATAATTACATTTTTCTTTTTTCGTCACTAAGACATAGCACCCACCCAAAACCAGCAAAAATCAAAGATGGCAACGAAGCGGACCCCAGACAAGCGTTGGACCAGATCCAAAACGGTCCAACCAGCTAACTGCGGGATCTGCTTCGAGGACGTAGTGGAGGGGGTACACAGCGTGCGGTTGGATTGTGGACATCTATTCCACCGTGCCTGTGTCCTACAGCTCCTCCTCACGTCCGAGCTGTGTCCATTATGCCGGCGACCCATAGATCGGTCTGCCCTAGACGTCCCCCTCGGAACGCCCCTACCAACGCGTGGAGCAGTGGCGAAAGGAGCTCCAGAAGCCGAACCGTCACAACCACTCTTAGACCTGCAAGGAGCAGTAGGCGGTGAAGTTCCGGCCGCAAATGTCGTGTCCGAGGTGACAACCATGCCTTCCGCCCACTCCATTGACACCCTCGTGGCGTTGATGAGGGATATGTCGGAGAGGATTGGCAACCTGGAGGGAAAGATCCAGAATCTCCCGTTGAGCCAACCACCCAGTCGCGTAAGAACTCCGATTGGATGGGAGCCAAATCCCAGTGTGGCGATGCCCCACTCCCGACAATCCGAGCAATGGGTCCCACCTCCAAGGAACTCGGGAATGGATCCCAGAGCTCCCGAATACAGACCGCGACACAGTACCGGACCTCCGTTGGTACCTCCAGCCCCCGAGGCAGTTCAGTACAACAGGTCAATCGAGGATGTGATTCCCCCCGGGAACGCATTGGCACCTTTTCGAGACCCGACGCCTCGTATCATGGAGAGTTGGCGCCTGAACTTTACAGGGTTCAACGATATGATATCGGCGGACCGGTTCCTCTTCTGGATTCAGGCGTTGGTATCCAGCACCCTGGGAGGTGATTCCTCGGCCTTCCTCCGGCATGCACATCTTTTGTTCAGCGGCGACGCTGCCGACTGGTACTGGAGCTTTAAAGAGTCAACGCCACGTCCCACTTGGCACTCTTTCAGTGCAGCCTTCCGCAATCGATTTGAGGATGGCTTCACTGAGAGAGAGCTAAGGGAGCAAATAAAGAAACGGAAACAAGGCGCTCACGAACCGTTCGACCAGTACTACACCAGTATAGTGAGATTGAGCACTCGCTTGCGAAATACCATGCCCGAGGACGAACTGGTAGAAATTATCAGAGAGAATATGCGCTGGGATCTCCAGAACAGCCTTCTGCATTTTCCCATCAACACCATACAAGGATTGCGCCTCCATGCCCGGAGACAAGAACACTTGGATGAGCAGCGTGGTACCTTCCGTCCACAACCTCGCATAACGGGACCAAATCCCCGAAATCATCACACCGCGGAGTTGATGGCAGCTGACCACCTGCTTGCTGATCCAGTACCAGTACCGAGGAGCGGAGCACCACCGGAGCTTGAGGACCCAGCACTGATTGATCGACCCTCCCTTGAAGCAATTACAAGCCCGACGGTCTGTTGGAACGGCCGACAACCGGGACACCGGTTCTATGCATGTCCAGCGGAGCCAACGCTTTTCTGCTACCGCTGCGGGAAGGCCGACACATACGCACCTGACTGTACTAATTGCAAAGGACGAAAAAACTTGCCACCGAGTGCCGCGACCACCCGTCGGCACTCCTAAATCCCGGATGAACCAATCCAGACCCCAGCACTAGTTATGACCCAGCTCCCAACAGGACTCCAACTCTGCTGACTCGCACCGCTAACCACAATTCTCCCGAAGTTCCACAACCGACGCCGTCCTTCGCCGATGCCAACGCGCAAGGGAATGATAGCGAGGCGAAAGTTCCATGTCAGACTGCGGAATTATTTGGCTACTCGACAGCGCATCTTCCATGAGGAATTGGCCACAAATGTCCCACCGCGAAGCAAGCGAGCCACGCGTCGGATGCGGAGCTTTTGGAGAAAAGTCAGGCAGTCGAGGAAAGTGTTGAAGGACATATACTTAGACGAATTATTGAGGGAGGATGTCCGGCCATATGCGTCAGTACACCTCCTGCAAAAACGAGTATCAGGCTTAGTCGATACGGGAGCCAGTGTGAATTGCATATCTGCCGAGTTTGCAGGGGAGGTACTGGCAAAGCACGCGGACCAAATCCGTCATTTCACCTCCTGGTTAAGCACGGCGGACGGAACTCGTCACTCTGTAGTGGGAAAAATTATGACGGATGTCACCTTTAAAGGGGTAACTAAACCTATGGAATTTTTCATCATACCTCAGTTAACCCAGAATCTTTATTTAGGAGTGGATTTCGTTCGAAAATTTAACTTGGCCCCGGCACTATTTTCCGGTTCGACCCTGGAGTCCGTCACCACAGCTCCTGACCAATCTCAACCCACTAACTTATTACGACATACACTGGGTGTACACCAGCAACTGCGTCTAGACTCGGCTATATCAGCTTTTCCATCGCATGAGAAGGAAGGTCTCGGGCGGACTGCCTTGGTGTTCCACACTATAGATGTGGGGGACGCTAAACCCATAAAACAGAGACATTTCGCCATATCTCCGGCGAAGGAAAAATCGTTATATGCCGAAGTGGATCGAATGCTATCATTAGGCGTAATCGAAGAATCACAGAGCGCGTGGGCTTCCCCAGTCACCTTAGTTGTCAAGCCGAACAAGGTCCGGTTATGCTTAGATGCCAGACGCTTGAACGCCGTCACAGTCAAGGACGCATATCCTCTACCGTTGATCGAAGGCATTTTGAGTCGATTGCCTAAAGCCCATTTCATCACGAGCTTAGACCTCAAGGACGCCTTCTGGCAAATTCCTTTGGACCCCGGTTCAAAGGAGAAAACAGCCTTCACAGTCCCAGGTCGACCCCTATATCAATTCGTGACCATGCCATTCGGATTGTGTAATGCCCCCCAAACAATGACGCGCCTTATGGATAAGGTGATACCACCTCATTTGCGGCACCAAGTTTTCGTTTACTTGGACGATCTGTTGCTTATAACCGAGACCTTTGATGAACACATCGACCTGCTTCAGGAGGTGGCTCTACACATCCGGAGGGCAAGATTAACCATCAACATACGGAAGAGCCAGTTTGTGATGACGGAGGTGAAGTATTTAGGTCACATTATTGGGCATGGCCATATCAAGACCGATCCGGAAAAGACTCAAGCGATTGACGTTTTTCCATTACCCAAGACCACCAAACAGTTACGCCGATTCTTAGGTTTATGCGGATGGTACCAGCGTTTTGTACGTGACTATGCCACCATAACCACTCCTTTGACCGACATGCTGCGTAAGGGACGTAAATTCGTCTGGGAAGAGCCCAGCTTGCGAGCCTTTGAAGAGCTAAAGAAGAGTCTGACTACAGCCCCCGTACTGCACAGCCCGGACTTTGACAGACCGTTCTCAATCCATTGTGACGCGAGTCAACATGGGGTGGGAGCAGTCTTAGTCCAGGTTGCACAGGATGGCGAAGAGAGACCTATAGCCTTCATGTCTCACAAGCTGAACCCAGCCCAGCGAAATTACACGGTCTCCGAGCAGGAATGTCTAGCTGCGGTGTTGGCAGTGAAACGCTTCCGAGCCTATGTGGAGGGACACACCTTTGAAATCGTTACGGATCACGCTTCTCTGAAATGGCTAATGAGCCAGACTGATCTCAACGGCAGATTGGCAAGGTGGGCACTGAAACTACAGGCATTTGACTTCACAATCCGCCACCGAAAAGGAAGCCAGCATGTAGTCCCCGACACCCTATCCAGAATGTTCGCCCCTGAAGGAGCCGAGTTGGTCCAAGAGGACGACAGCCCCCAATTGATCGATTTGGACCATCCTGCCTTCAAGTCAGCCAGCTACACCCAACTGATTCACACTATCCAGAATCAACTGTCCCAGCTTCCTGAACTGCGGTTGACGGATGGATTTATTTACAAACGGATGGGACACGCATCCGGAGACCCCATACAAGAAGAAGAACAGTGGAAGTTGTGGGTGCCCGAAGAATTAACCACTGATCTTATCAGACGGGCTCATGACCACCCAACAAGTGCGCACGGCGGATACGGTCGTACACTTAGGCGGTTGAAAACCTGCTTCTTTTGGCCTAAGATGGCACAACAGATAAAAGCGTACGTAGCCTCCTGTGAGCTATGCAAGTGCACTAAAGCGCCCAACACCATTCTTCGGCCACCCATGAGTAAGGTTGAGGTCCCCGAACGCGTGTTCCAGCGCTTGTACATTGATCTTATCGGTCCTTACCCTCGATCTGCTTCACACGGGAGCTGTCGTGGTCCTGGACCAGCTCTCTAAATTCCCTATCATAGAACCACTACGTAACATGCACACTGGACCTATAATCAACTTTTTGGAGAACCGAGTCTTTCACATGTTTGGAGTTCCGGAGAAACTTGTCTCCGACAATGGGGTCCAGTTCACCTCCAGCAAATTCCGAGACCTAATGTCCAAGTACGGCATCATCCACCAACGAACTGCCGTCTATTCACCACAAGCCAACGCATCCGAACGACTGAATCGTACGCTCATAGCGGCCATTCGCGCCTATGTCCACCCGAATCAGAAGGACTGGGATCGCAAATTGTCCGCCATCACTAGTGCGCTGCGCTCGTCGTACCACGCCACTACTGGCATTTCGCCGTATTTCGCAGTGTTCGGCCAGTACATGATCTGTCATGGGAGCGCTTACCGGCTATTGCGGCAGCTGAAATCGCTAGAGGACCCAATCGTGGTTCTAGAACCGCACGAAAAGCTCCAACTTCTGCGAGATCAACTGCGGGAGAAGATTGAAGAAGGTAGACGGATGGGAGAGGAGCGGTACAACTTGCGATCTCATCCTTCTGGCTTTAAGGCAGGCGACGAAATATATCGTCGAAACTTCCGACAGAGCGATGCCACCCGCCATTACAATGCCAAACTAGACAAGAAATTCGTGAAGTGTCGAGTCTTACAAGTCATAAGCCCCACCCGATACCTCATCGCGGACATGACTGGTAAAACCCTGGGAATTTACCACGCAAAAGACCTTAGACGATGAAGTGCAACTATTTCCCACGAGAAACCTTGGCTTACCCCAATCTCTGCTTGGACGAAGACCTCCGAATAACACCCGACTCCCTACCATATAGTCACTGTCGAGTCTTCACGAACATGGTTGTAGCCTATCCTTCGAAACCGACCTTCGACCCGCCATGGCCCTAACCAAGACCTTTTATATAGGAGAAGGGATCGTAATTACTTCGATTTTAGGGGGGGGAATGTGTAATGTGACGCCTACGCCCGGGAATCGAAGTGATTCCGATCCCGAACCCTTGCAACCGGCCAGATGGATATGTCCTCGAAGTGCCAGCGGACTTCATCTGTCGTGCGGATATCGTTGTGCAGAAAATATTTTTTTTTCTGTCCAAATATTTAGATCCGTGGATATAAATATTTGAAATATAGAATTAATCCCAAACCCCGGCACATTTCGAGACATAGCCATCTGGAAATGCCCCTCCACCGTGGCCATCGAGAAAACTATGCCACTGGCGACAACTGGAGAGGCACATTGCCGCCATATGGCGTGCCATTCCACACACAGATGTTTTGTCCGAGGCGACAACCGGGATTTTTGACAGCCACATGGCGGCTTCGTTTTTCGTTGCTGTCGTCTGCTAATCTTGTCCATTGTCGTGAATCGCAAAATTCGTGAAGTTTCTGTGTTTCCCGTAAAAAGTGGGCAATTGTTACATTAACTTCCAAGAAATGTTATAGTTGTACCAATTATGCTGGTGGTTAAGTGTACGAGAATCTCAGGGTAAGCTCGTTGTACGCGCTGAAAGGGTTCGGAAACAAAAGTTTTGTGGAATTCGTGATCTGTTGCAATTGCATTGTGCGCGAGCTGCAAAGTACGAACGCAAACAAGGAAAACGTTGTGAAAATTAATTTGCAGAGTTTTTGTGCAAATCTGAGCAGCTCTACATAAAGAAAAGTGCATAATTGTTTGCAGTGGAGGAAACTAGTTCGTTTTGTGAAACTAATTTACACCTGCAGTGTGCTGTCTAGATCCTTTCAAGTGCTTTGCTACCTCGTAACATACCTTCGTGACGATCGTTTGTGTGTAGGACTCGGTCGGAGCGAGGTGTACTCAAGAGGGCTGCACGTGGAACATCCAACCCTTGAGAACTTCAACGGAACGCTGCCTCAGGCTGGAACAGATCGTGACGGTAGGGATGGTGAAGCAATTCGTATCCATGATATGTAAAAATTGTAACTTTTCATGTTTGTAGCATCTGCAACCAACAGTACCAGTACCGAGACTACCATTGACAGGAGGTGTAAGGAAGCCGCATCGTTGTCGTCCCGGTACGGTTGCTCTTCGAGAACTTCGTCGTTACCAGGAGTCCACAGAACTGTTGATCCGGAAATCACCGTTCCACGCTTGGTTCGTGAAATTGTTCGCGATTTCAAAACAGATCTTCGTTCCCAATCAGCTGTTTGGCGGGGATCCATCGGCAAACAATTGGCATCATTTGGATCATCACGCAACTCCACATTTATGATTGGGACAAAAAGGAGGGAAGGTAAAGCGATCTCGAGGTATGTAGGTTTTGTTGTTCTGGGATAAAAACGAAGAACGAGGGAATCAGGATCAGAGCGGGGCCGGCTTTTAGATTTGTGTGGGATTGTATACCTGGGAGTTGAAATGGTGGGGGGGAAATAATAAGAGTCTGATTCGTCCGTTTAATTCTTCCTCCCGTGAACCAAATGAACATTGCTTTTAACTTAATAAAGCCACCAGAGGACATATCGCTAATAATACATTGCTGTTAACAGCGATTTTTCACCTTGAACGTTATCCTCTATAATTGGGCAACACAAAAATCCAGACATCGACTCTTTTCTTATTCAACCTTCAAAACTTGCAGTTTAAGTAGCATCAAAAAATAATTTGAAGCTTAACTTGGACGCAGATGAACTTTCACCGAATGAAAAATGAGGAAAAAATATTATAAAAATGTAAAATGCAACAACTAGCAAAGTAAAATCTAGAAATTTAAACAAATCTACAATGAAACTAGATAAAGCCATTTAGAGTTAATAGGCAATTGAGAAAAGATTTCATGAAGATGAAAATTTGTTTTAAAAAAAATCATGATTCCATTGAGAAAAGTTCGAAGTAACAGAACTGTTATATATATAATCAATTAAAATTGTGTTTCTATAGTTAACGATTTTTTTTGGCTCACTATCAATTAATAAACTTTTAAAAATGTTTGATTTTGCAATCAAAGGAATCTTAATGATAAATTTTTTTACAACAATATACGTTAAGTGTTCGGTTTTAAGTTAATATTTAGTGTAATATAAACGCCTCACAATAAGCGTTGATGAATCTCGTAACTGTAAGAAATGTTAAAGTGGTAAATACTTAAATATAACAAAGAAACAGATTCTAATTAAGGTTGCTTCGCATAGCAAATTTATTCTGCATTTTATTGGAGGTTTCTAAGGTAATGCGCGAATTGAATCACACAATTGTAGACATATTCATGGTAAAGATTATAAATCAATGGAATTCAGAAATGATATGTGATTATATATCCCCAATTTTTCCAAATTGAGATTATACATTGAATGATTTTGAATATAATATAAATTTCGGCCGAAAACGTTTTGCGTAAAAAAAACAAAAAAAAATGGAACTGGATAAATGATTAAAATTATTTGGAAAGTAAAAATAATAGCTTACTTGAAATCATGTAAAGGACTATCTTACATGAATAGCAAAATCGCTGCAATAAAGTCAGAAGAAATCTTTTTCAGCATAGCACTCACTAAAATTTCTAGTGTCTCATGATTATGATTAAATTAATCGTTCAATAGCCTCTCTTCCCAAAATATAGATTAACATTAAAGGTATATGGGATTCAGTAAAAGCAGACTTATCCCAGGCTTCTAATTAACCGGTGAACGGGTTTAATAGTCATGTGTATTTTTATCGTCTAAAGGACGTTTTAACATCGACGTATCGACCCATTACTTCTTTTCTTTTATCTTCTTCTTCTAAGTATAGGGTCAAATAGAATCTTTTACAAATGCATTGAGTCGCTCACATAATGTAGAATTTTGTGCGCAAACACAATTTTACAGATTTCTTAGAAGGACATAAACTCCAGAAAATCTTAAATATTCTATAGCGGAAGATTTAAACCTGAAAAATCATGAGCGTCTTCAATAATTGATCAATTTCAAAATTTCTCATGGCTTGTTTTAATTTTTCAATAATACTAACTGTTTAATTTCTTTCTGAGTCCTCAGTTTTAATAATATAGTTGAAAAATTTCATAAAATTTTGAATAGTGGACTTTAAAATCAAACACAGATTGCAGAATACCTCTATCTCAAAACTTGAGAAGTATCTAAACTGCATCTTTACGATTTCAAGGTAAATTGAAAAACTAATTAAAAGCCAAAATAAATTTTAAAATACCATATCACTGCATTAATTCGGCATTTATTCGAGTAACATCGACGAAATAAAAAAAAAAGTCATTCCTTATCATGCAGGAAGAGAGAAAACGAAGCAATAACTACTTAAAAACTCATATGCTTAAATATCTGCAACACTTTTATTCAAGAGCTTTGTATTCTTTCTTCGCATATCGTTAACGTAAAATCGATTCTAATTTACAATTGGAGCTTACCTATTGTTAAGTGGAGCAATTATTTTCAAAGTGCTTAAATTCAATTTGCTTGAATAGGTATAGCAGTGATATAAAAATATAACAACTTTAATTAACTAGTTAATGAAGGAATAAAGCAAATTTTACATTGCTCGAGAATCATGTAAATATGTGCTTGATTACATATCAAAATAATTTTTAAATGAACATTTGCTTATGAATATGTATATGATGTATAAATGTATGCATTGAATGAAATTGAAACCATTAAAACAGAATAAAAATTGGATAATTGATAAAATTGACACGAAAAATTAGAAATTAATATAGAAAAAAAAAATTCATAAATGATGTAGTCTCTGCCAGATTTGTCTACAAAAATTAAAAGAGCCCTGAATTAATTAACAATAAAATTGTGGTATATTGTTATGTAGGCTTTGAAGTCTGATAATCTAAACTATAATTTTGTATCTTTGATTTGTCATAGATAAACGACTTTTGTTTTAGAGATGAAACTATTTTTTTTCCGATGAATACAAGACCAAACCATTTTTGTAAACAGCTTGATACCAAATAGTGGGCAATTCAGAATTAAAGTAAATGTATTGATAGCTAACGGTTATCAGGTGTGAATTAGATACAAAATAGAGTGCATTAACCAGTTGCGCTGCACTGACTAATGTGAAGCTTCATTTTTTTTTAACACGGCTATCCAATTTTACTCGATTTTCCTACATTCGAAAACTGCCAATACCTGGCGATAAATGTTTATTATTTTAATTGAAAAACTTTTAATCATTTCTCCACCGACCTTAGAAATCCTTCAATCAAAACAGGATCAAATACTACTCATAAGAAAATTTTAATCTTAATTGGCTAGATAATAATAAATAAAAGAAAATTGAAATTCCAATTCTAGTTTATCCAAAACGAGATATTGTTCATCAAATTAATGAGATAAATAAATTTGGAAGCTATAACAAAATTTTGATTATGAACAAAAAAGTCAAACATTACTGGTAAATTCTTGTAAATATTGTCAAAAATTTAAAATGAAACCAAGTTATAGTAGAAATGATATGAATTGCTAAAAGATAAACCACGACTTTCCTTTTCAGTGGCCCGTTCTTTTTCAGTGGGAACCGAGAGTGTAGGGTAAGTATGCCGTCGCGAGGGTAGGGTTTCGACAAATCCGCTGAAGTCGGTTTCGCGTCGCGCGCGGTACGCGGTACCTTTGATTGGTTCGTCATTTCTTTAGAGTAGTTTTCTTCGGTTTAAGTTCGAGTAGCATATTTTTCGGTACCGCGTCGGTGAATCGGTAACGCGCCTATGGGATTTTGTAGCGTTTTTGATTTGAGATCTGTGGATAGATCACATCCAGAATTAACGTAATGTAGGTTTCTCGTTCTGGATGAGTAATTGTTGACGCGTTTGAAAAACGGGCAAGTTCAGGTGACTGAAATATTGTTATTGAGCGTAATCCATTCGGAGACCCGCGACCGAAATCCTCTCCGAACTAGCTGGCCGACAAGCAGTCACCGCATGAATGGGTTACGGTGCACGGATTGGTTGACCTGTTGGTACCATCCGTTGGCACTACTCAGACTTAACGTCTAGAACCGATGAGAGGTCGGTTCCGCGTTCGATCTGAAGTGGAAAATCATTACAGTTATTATTATTGTTTCAATTGTTTGAGCGATAAAAGATGTTATGTTGATATAACGATGGACACGAGTTCATTTACTCGTTATGTATGTTTTCATTATGCTTGCTTATGTTTGATTTTTACTTGTACTGTTGATTGTTTTGCATGTAAGTCAACTGAAACATTATCTCTTTGATAAGTTGTACGTCAAACTAAGTTTGAATCATTTGGTAGTTTATTTGATTGATTTTAAAAAAGACTAGATGAGATTTTAGAATATAAAATATTGGATATGAAAATTACATATTTGTTATTTAAATGATCAATGAGATTGGTTTTTTTTTTTAATTTGAGAAAACTGATCTAGTTTCATTGACAATGTATGTAGCAATGATATCATAGAGAAATTGAGTGGTTTCGGATATCGGCTGGGAGTAAAGATTTACATCCCATTTAATCTTGCTACACAATGCGCTACATTGTTATGTTTGCAAAACCGATATCCTACCGGCTACGCCAATTCGTTGCACATTACCAGTACACCATATGTATACTGGCACGCACTGGGAGCTTGATATGATATACATATCAATCCTCCCCGGCTGCAGAGAGGAATCTCACTGTTTTACCACTCACATGTTACTGTTTAATGCAATATTTTAAAATGAATTTTTCTAAGCTGATTAATTTATTCAAGAGCTTGATATGATATACATATCAATCCTCCCCGGCTGCAGAGAGGAATCTCACTGTTTTACCACTTACATGTTACTGTTTAATGCAATATTTTAAAATGAATTTTTCTAAGCTGGTTAATTTATTCAAGAATTAGTTAGTGAGGTTAAATGTCGGCATATGAATGAATTTATAGTATTAATTGAGCAGTTAACTTGCATGATTTATATTCATTTCAATTATCTTTTTTAGTTGTTGAGAGGAAAAATAGAATTTGAATAAACCAATTTATTTATTTAAGCTTTAACTGTTACTCGGGCTGACGCCTTGAGCACGCAGTTATATTAACGAATCGATTGATTATAATCCAACTGCTAGCCCTGGGCATAAAGCCTTGGGACGCTAGTACTCGGGCTGATGCCTTGAGTACGCAGTCAGATTGATAAATCAATCAATTACTAGTTCAACTGCAGGCCCCGGGCATAACTGCCTTGGGGCGCTGATACTCGGGCGGATGCCTCGAGTACGCAGTTGAACGTATCCTAAATTCACTTATCCCGGGCTAAGTGCCTTGGGATAGAATAAGCTCGGGCGCACGCCTTGAGCCAGTGAATGGAGAAATACTTCTCGATTGTCTTGTGTCTTTAATTTTCTTTTATACTATAATTATGCTGACTTTATTGCTTCCCAACTAAAATAATGAAGACAATTTACGATTTAAAAAAGATCAAAGTTCAACAACAAAAACTGTTCAATGTATTAAGTGCCATTTATCTGTGACTGGTGCAACCACAACGCCAAAGCTTTCGCTCGATTTGCAATGCATGTAACCAATTCGTTCCGCTGGGCGGTACGTTAGATTGCGAAGTCTTATGTGTATATGTTTGATACTTAATACGAGTATAAGTACACACCCACTTCTGCTAATCCATGATACGACACCGCGCCTACAGATGCATTGATTACAATTCGCAGCTTTTCGTATATGTATGTTGTCATTTACAGTACACAGAGAGGAACGACGGAGCACGAACCGAGCAATATTTGGACTGCGGTTCCCGTAACAGTGGATTCTTGTGCTTTCGAGTATATTGATTGATTGATCATGATGTTGTTAAAAACAATTGCGACAGTAGCTCACAGAACTATTTGTACATGTAACACTGCCCCCACCTCAGTTCTTTCCGCCCCGAAAAGATGTGTCGCCAGTTGTAGTCAAGTATCCCTGGATGTAATATGGGGCAAGACGGCCCAGGTGCACGATTATCATTTCGGCTCTTAGCTTACGGTGTTCCTGTATGCGATATACAACGTCGTTGATTCGCTTTGCAGCTCGGTATGGTCCCTCCCAATTATGCTGCAACGTTGGAGACCTACACTTCTGCCGTTGTGGGTTATATAAACACCAAGTTATCTTGCTGAAAGCCAGTAAAATTTGTCATTAGATCATACAGGGCTATCCATTTCGTGGTAAGAAAGTGTAACCCTGTCATTTGACATCTGTCAGGATTAAATGTCATCCAGAGCGTGTTTTTTTTTAGCAGGAGGTTGGCCATTTAGAAATATGGATCCTCTAACAGTTGAAGAATACGTTAAAATTATTAAATTTTGTTATAAATATGGTAATTCTGCTGTATCAATATCATAGAATATATATATATATATATATATATATATATATATATATATATATATATATATATATATATATATATATATGTACATATATATATATATATATATATATATATATATATATATATATATATATATATATATATATATGTATATATATTTATATATATATATATATACATATATATATATATATATATATATATATATATATATATATACATATTGTTACATGTACAACTAATTCTGCAAGCTACTGTTGTAATTGTTTTCACAACGTCATCATCAACAAAAGAACGTACTCGAAAACCCGCCAAGCATGATCAACATCTGAAAGTGACGTCACTGCCCCGTCACATGCACGAGAAATGAATTGAATGACTAGAGATCCTATATAAAGCCGAGCAGAATGAATGGGGGGATTCATTACAACCGCGATAGTAAAACTGCGATGGTAAAACTGCGATAGTAAAGCCGCATTAGTAAACTGCGATATAGCGGAGCGCGAAGTAAAGGCGATTTTGATTGATTGATTGATTGTGAAGTGATTTTTAGTTGACAGTTGAAATAGTATGTTGAGAGACAAGTAAAAATTAGATCTAAATGAAATATGTAATATTAGTGAAAGTTGCCTTAATGATTGTGCATTTTTCTTAGTAAATAAACTCCTTTAACTTTATTTAAAAGTACGTTTTCACTTTCCCAGAACACTAAAAGTACCGGCCGCAAAACATAACACGCGACAGTGGTGTCGAGAAGTGAGATTAAAATTTTGAAAGCTTATAAACATTTTTAAAAAAATGCTCAATCGAAGAAGCAGAAACACCAAAATCAAGGGAACCAGAAGATGCACTGATGCAAATATTGATGCTGATGCAGCAAGAGCAGCGACTCCAGTCATCCAGTTAGACTGCGAAGCTCGATGAACAATCAGCGAAGTCATCCAGTCTAACTACGAAGCTAGATGAACAATCAGCGAAGCTGGACCAACAAGTGATCGAAAGCAAGGCAGACATCACACAGAAGCCGGAGAAACAGTCAACCGAAATAAAAGTGGAGCTCGGCACTCTCCACAAACAAATGTAAGGCCTCGAGGAAAAGGTTGACTAGGTCAAGGAAAGGGTTTACCAGGTCGAGGGAAAGGTCAGCCAGGTCGAGGGAAATGTCAGCCAGGTCGAGAAGAGAATCTACCACGAGATGGAAAAAATTAAAAAGGAATTGGAAGCAGCGGAGGCAGTAGTAACCACCTTACCAGCCCCGTTTATAAACGCAGCGCAAAGCACATCCAGAAATGTGCAAGCACCTATATTCTACAGGCAAACGATCTGGAGTATCTACGAAGTCCAATTTGAAGCCACCGCTATGGCAAATCACTGGAATGAGCAGGAATGAGCAACTGCATTAACTCTTGCTCTAAGAGACCCAGCTGCCGAGCTTTTGCAGACTATCTCCGTTGAGTTGCACTCAAACCCGGCTGCTATAATGAATGCGCTCGACATGCGTTATGGAGGTGATCATCTGAAGCAAATTTATTGGTCACTGCTACGGCATCGGATGCAGAAGTCTGGCGAAACATTACAGCAGTCAGCCCAAGATTTCGAGCGACTGGCACTTTTGGCTTACCCAGCGTATGACCCAGAACATCGGACCAGGAATTGCAACAAGCCATGCGTTTAGCCCAAAAGAACATGGTCAAAGCATTATTTGCTTGAGGCAGCGAAAAATATGAGTTGTACCACTGCCCGATTCCGTGAGGTAGTAACAGGTGAGTGTTGGTTTGAGCACGTGGAAATTCAACGAAAGCCGCAGGCAAATCGTGTGCCTAGATGCTGGAATCGCGGTGAGAAAGGGCATCTGCAAGGAGATTGTAAGAAGCGAAGAAAACCAAGCTACTGTCCAAGGTGGAGGAGATCCAGACCGAGTCAGGTGCCCAGAATGGAAGCGCTTCTAATTGACGGGGTTGACTTCGTGGGACAAAGGTTAGCTAGGAGGAGTAACGTCCCTGATGCATTCTCGGAATGAATTTTCTGCGACCACATGGAATCACGTATGATTTGGGCAAACGGGTATTGAAATGGCAGCATGTCAAAGTACGAGGGTCATTCAACAAGTGCTTAGCCTCACCCCTGATGGCGCTGCTATTACAAAAAAGTTTTACCATCGTGCAGTACATACTTTTAGTAGCCTACTGTCAAAGTTTCGGTCAATTCCCTTCATTAGTTTTGTTGAATGTACTGCACGATGCCAAACTCTTTTGTAATAGCAGCGCCATCGGGCGATGAGACTAAGTACTTGTTAAATGCCCAACGTATTGAAGGATCCTAGCGTCCAAATTCCCAAGATGAATGTAGTAGTATGTACTGACACTGATGTACCGAATTGCTCCGAAAGCATTGTATGGGCCAAGCTTGATGGTGATTCTGGATACCACCGATCTTATCTGATAGAGCCGACGAAGACGTCCGCATAGCACAGTTTAGTTGTAGGACAAGGCCTTATAAGATTTATAAGCAACGGATACGTGCCGGTTAGAGTCCTTAACACCGCAGACTCAACCACGAGCATTGAAGCGGGAGAAGTCACCGGCAGCTGCCAGCCTGTTTCCACCATCACCTCTTTGGAAGCCACTCACGACCATCATTGGAAAAGGGAACAAGACGCAGACAAAGTCCGAGCATCCACGTCTGCAATATTGAAGCAGGTCAAATTGCCAGTGCAAATATTCAAGCGAGCCTCTTACCTGGACACCTAGTCCAGTGACATCTTCTCAACAAGCCCGGATGACAAAGGCCGAACGAGTCTGGTAACTCACGTCATAGATACACAGGGAGCCAAGCCGATTCGACAAACACCGAGACGTCTTCCTATAGCAAAACAAGGAGAAGTGAGCGCGCTGATCTCGGACATGGAAAAACAAGGTGTTATTGAACCTTCTGTCAGTCCATGGGCCATGCCAGTAGTTTTAGTGAAGAAGAAGGATGGTAGCACTGGTTTTTGTGTCAACTATAGGCGGCTTAACGACGTCACTAAGAATGAAAGTTACTCGCTTCCACGCACCGATGACATCATGCACACTTTGGACGACACAAAATGGTTTTCTACACTCGATCTCAAGAGTGGCTACTTGCAGATAGAAATTGACAAGAAGGACCGAGAGAAGACCGCATTTTTAGGTGGGACCGGATTATGGCAGTTTGTGGTGATGCCGTTTGGGCTCTGCAATGCTCCAGACACTTTTGAACGCCTGATGGAATACGTCCTACAAGGGATAACCTGGAAGACCTGCTTGGTGTACCCAGATGACATCATTGCTATCGGGAGAACGTTCGAAGAGCATGTGCGGAACTTAGAAGAGGTTTTCTCTCGATTGTGACTGGCGACGCTGAAACTTAGTCCTGACAAGTGTACCCTTTTTGCAGCTGAAGTAAAATCCCTGGGACACGTCGTATCAGCAGGAGGGGTCAAAACAAACCCTGAGGAAATTAAAGTCATGAAAAGCTGCCCAACACCAAACAACAAGCGCCAACTATGAAGTTTTGTGCGTTTGACGACCTACCATCGAAGATTCGTCAAAGACTTTGCCAAATATCTAATTGTCTCCATCAGTTGACCGAAAAAAATTATCCGTTTGTCTGGAATGAACAATGCTAGGTAGCCTTTGAGACCTTGAAGGATAAGCTATGCGAATCACGCGTGCTGGCATATCCGAAATCCGAGAAAATGTTTGTAGTTGACACCGATGCGAGCAACGGCGGTATTTGAGCTATACTCTCCCAGCAGATCGATGGCGAAGGAAGAGTTCTCTCGTATTACAGTCGAGTTCTCTAAAAAAATGAGAGAGGAACTACTGCGTGACCAGGAAGGAGCTATTGGCTTTAATAGAGGCCATCAAGCAGTTCCACAAGTACCTATTGTTGAGAAGTAGGATGAAATACAAGAAGATCAAAATTAGAGGAAAACCTAACCCAGCGTTTTCACGCCGATGTAATGGCTTCGCCCCAAAAGGCTGAGCCGTAATTTAAAATACAAGGTCAAAGTTTGTTCGTAGCAATACTTACGGTGCTCTTACTAGTGCACTCGCAAGCTGTATATTTTTGACTGAGACGTTATTACATTTTCCTAAACTATTTATACAAATTTTCACATTACAAAAATGGTCACACACGATGTGACCCTTTTTCCATGTTCTCATTCTAAAAGTATTCTAAAAGCAATAACTGTCACATATCTCAATTTACAAAATATTCAATACCCAAAACAAAACATTCAACCACAATATTCATTCCTCATTACCTCATGACATTAGTCACTATTGCATTGTTTTCATTCGACATCGAAAACAATGCAATCACATATGATGCATTCGCATTTGCTTTGGTTTAGCCGCTATGCCACTTGAGAAGACTCGTGCCATAGGGTAAACAGATACATGTAGTGACATAATATTCATGTAGGTCGTGTATCCTCATTCATTGAGTCACACCACGTGTAGTCCGTAAATGAGTATACGTGAAATACGATACTCTCCAGAATGGATGAAGCGCGACATTGGTAATTATCCATGCACATGTTTTGTGTGGATAATTGTGTCAGCTTAAGAATGCTTATGGAATGTTTTATGGAATGCTATGAATGTTGTACGGGTTTGTATTTGCATATGATGAGAATGCGTATTTGCATATTCAAAGTGAAATGCAATTTACGTAATGTATGTATGTACTACACCCTCACCGTTTTAGTGTCGAGAGTTTGTACTACAAAATCGAGACATGGAAAAAAAAGTTCACTTGTGTTGACATGACAATATATAGTTAACTTATTTCTAATGTGTATGTACAATTCCATTTTTTTAATTGGTTGTTATGGTATTCTTTGTATTTTCCATTAACATCTATTATGGAGTTTACTCCATTACATTTAATTACAGTGTAAGGACCTTGATAAGGTTTTTGATTTTTCTTTCTATTGTTTACTTTTATTAACACTTTATCACCGATACACAAGTGTAATGGATTTATTTCAATATCTTGTACTTTACTTAACCTATTTGTTTTTACTTTATTAATTATGTTTCTAGTTTTATCAATTGTTCTTTTTAATCTTAATTTAAGTTCATTAGCATAATTATCTACATTATATATTTTATCTTTATTTACATTAACTTCATCATTTGGCAAGTATGGTAATTTTCCAAATACCAATTCATAAGGTGAATATTGTGTATCTACATTAGGTGAGGTGTTGTAAGCAAAGGTATAATAAGGTAACCACGTATCCCATTCGAGATCTTCAGCAAAGGCTAACATAAACTCGTTCAGTACCCTATGATTTCTTTCAACTATACCAAGAGTTTCATGATGGTAAGGGGAGGAAAAAATTTGTTCAATTTTTAATAACTTACAAACTTCTTGCATTAATTCATTAGTGAATTCTGTACCTCTATCCGATTTCAATACTTTAAATTGTCCATATTTCAATATGAAACTATTCACCAAGGTTTGTTCTACCGTTTTAGCATCTTTAGATTCAATTGGTGACGCAACGACAAATTTCGAAAGTTCGCACTGCATCGTTAATATATAACGATAGTGGTTCGAATGTCTTAAAGGTCCCACCGTATCTATTTGTATTACCTCAAAAGTCGTTGAAGGAGTGTTGGTATGTACTGGTCTTTCTTTGGTATGCCTAACTTGTTTACCTTTAGCACAAATCTCACAATTACTTATAAATTGTTTTACCATACTGCTCATGTTTTTCCAGCAATATCTTTGTTTGAGCTTCAGAACAGTTTTTCTAACACCTAAATGTCCTCCATGTGGTGAGTTATGATACTCAATAATAAGTTTATTCTGAGTCATTTTGTCTTTTATTCTTTTTGGCGGGGTGTACAGCAATATTTGTAGTTTTGGGCGCTTGTTGTATCTTTTCTTCAGTTGCAACCTGTTAAATATTTCTTTGAAATCTGCTATGTGTATACACTTAAATATTCCATCATTATTGGCTAATGCTAGCTCATTTATATTCCAATAATGGGTAGCATCAAGTAGCTTTTCCATGATGAATTTGAAAATTTCATCAGGACTATCATCACGACACTGGTAATGTAAGGTCATTAGTTTGTCTTTATCAGGAACGGATTCGCTGAAAGCTCTATCACTAGGACTCTTACGTGTCAATATTGTTGGCTTTTCTCCATCAGGAACGGATTCTCTGGGAGACTTATCGCTATAACAATTTACTAACACTTCCTTTTTCGTACGTACGATTTCAATAAAAAGATTTCTTTTGTTTTTACTCATGAGTTTTTCATTTATATTCCGCGGTATATCAAATTTTAAAGTCCTAACAGATCTGATATCAGCCAAAGATGTGCAATCCCAAATATGAAGTTGATCAGGCTTCTTTGGAAGATTGGTATCATGAATGTCATCAGTCTTGTTAATATTGACGTCATTATTTTTGCTGTTTCGCGCCATGCCCCTAGTTATTGCCAAAGTTTTCTTAACCTGTTCGTCCCTTTCTCTTGGGATCATCTCCTTTAAAATGTCGGAGGTAAGTTCTATGCGGGATAATGCATCCGCATTAGTATTAATTTTGCCTTTCTTGTATATGATTTCAAAATCATAGTCTGACAGGTCTAGGCGTATCCTTGTCAGCTTTGAAGAAGGATTTTTATGGGTGAACAAGGATACCAATGGTCTGTGGTCAGTCACCACGATGAATTTTCTTCCATAAAGGTATGGTCTGAAAAAATTTATTCCCCAATGGATCGCTAATAATTCTTTCTCGATTATTGGTTTATTCAACTCATGCTTGTTTAACGATTTACTCGCATAGGAAATCGGTAAATCAGTGCCTATGTCCCCTTGGGATAAAACTGCTCCTAACGCGTAACTCGATGCGTCAGTTGTTAGTATAAAAGGTTTGTCGAAGTTTGGATACTGTAAAATTGGTGGTTTCATCAATTTGTTCTTAAGAGTATCAAAAGCTTCTTGGCATGAGGAGTCCCATAAAAATGGTGCATTTTTCTTTAATAATGCATTTAAACTCTTTGCGATATCTGCGAAGTTTGGGATGAAACGCCGATAATAGTTACAAAATGCAACGAATCTGCGCACTTCATCTGCATTCTTCGGAATAGGATAGTCTTTGACAGTTTTGTACTTTGCTGGGTCAGTCTTAATACCATCTTTAGTTATTAAGTGGCCTAAGTATACAACCTCAGGCTTGAGAAATTGACATTTCTTGGGATTTAATTTCAGGTTGTATTGTCTTAGCCTTTCGAAGACCTTTCTCATATTTTGATTGTGGTGTTTAATACTACAACCAAAAATGATTATGTCGTCGACATAAAGGAAAGCTTCAAAATCTAGACCGCACAAAGCAATCGTTAACATTCTCTGGAAACTATTAGAGGATACTTTCAATCCAAAAGGTAGCCAGGTAAATTGGTAATGGCCATGGTTGTCAGAAAATGCTGTTAATGGCCTAGATTCCTTATCTAATTCAATTTGATGAAATGAACTAGTCATATCAAGAGTTGAAAAATACTTCGCCCTGCCCAATTTATCTATGACATCTTCTAATCTTGTTAGAGGGAACTTGTCATTGACAATTTTGGTGTTTAGTTTTCGAAAATCGACCACTAAACGCCACTTCTTGTCCTTACCGTCGCTTTTCTTAGGTACGATAAGCAAGGGTGAATTGTACGGGCTATAGGACGGTTCAATGATTTTATCATTCAGCAATTTCTGAACCTGGCTTTGAATTTCCTCGTTCTGAGAATGCGGTAGTCTATAGTTCTTAATATAGACGGGTGTACTGTCAGTGACTTCCAAATGTTGCCTATAAAAGTTGTTGGATGTTAGTTTCTCGTCATCTAAATGAAAGATATCTTGATATTCTTGTAGAATATCTAGAAGACTGTCTTTAGCTAGTTGATCACTCGATGAAATGTTAATTTTTTCAAGGATTTTCTTGAATCTCAAATCCGTACTCTGATGATTCCGTTTGAAATGTTTAATTTCATACTTGTCCAACGGCGAAATCTCAAGAAGATTCTGCACGTTGTCAATTGTAACGCTTGCATCAGAAGCATTCAGAATTCGGATATGTTTTATACCTTTTGCCGGTATAATTGAGTTACTCACAAATACGTTTTTCTGTATTTGCTTGCTTAGGACAACATGGTCTTTATCAACTTTTAAGTCAATCGGTACCACTGCTTCTGACCTAGCTGGTATCTTAATGTGTTTGACATCGCTATTACTGTATTCCATAGAGATAATGGCTTCGGTTTGGTCCATGTAGAATGCTACTGTGTAGGTTTCATAATCGATTTTACATAAAAATCGTTCTAACATGTCCCTTCCAATAATACCATCGGTATAAATTGGGAATTTGTCATCCACCATAAAAAATTTGTGGACGACATCACAAGTTCCTATTTTCAATCTAAGTTTGATTGAAGCTTGTGACGAGATAACCTCTTTGGTTATACCGGTTAGGCTAAATTTATCCCTAATGGAAAAAGTTCCATCTTCTTCGATTTTGCCTCTTTTACAAAGAGAGACATCAGCTCCAGTATCTACTAAAAATTTTAAATTGTGTCCTGCGTTGTCGCAAAAAAGAACGACATAGTTTACGCAGTTATCCGATATTTTATAAATTTTTGTTCCGGGGGGATCTCTTATTCTGACCCGGAGGCCTCTGCGTTTCCCTGATCCTGGGCAATGTTTACGTTTCTATCGCGGTTGTCCCGTCGTCGTTTATTTTTCTTTCGGTAATTGTTTTGATTCTGACCTCTATTACTATCACTCCTATCATTATTTCTATTATAATTACCATCTCTATCATTATTTCTATTATAGTTGCTATCGTCATTATTTCTATTTTTCCTAAATTTCCTATTACCATTTTGGTTCTTACTATCCCTATAGTTCTTTTTGTCTTTATAGTAAAAGACATTCGCTGGTTGAGCAGCTTCACTCTTCTCGAGCTCGAGTCCCAAATCGATTGCGTCAGCGAGGGTATTTGGCCTGGCTGCAAATATAGTTCCCCTAAATTGGTCGTTTAAACCATTTTTAAAAACCGTCAGGGCGTACGTATCATTCAATTTCGTGATTACTTCCCTTTGACCTTGCGTCGCATTTAAACCTAAATCTGCGATTTGGAGTTCGTTCAATTCATTCACTAATGTTAAAATTTTTTCTTTGTAAGTACTAATACTCAATTTCTTCTGTACCAAATTACTCAGAGTTGTATGTAGTTGAGGGATCGTGTTTACATTTTTATATCTTTGCCTTAACTTAGCTTCTAATTGTGAAAAACTTGTAGGTATTCCAGAACTAGTTATCACAGTCTGTACGTTAGCTGATAGTTTACAATAATATACAAAGTCTATCAGTTCTGTTTTGGCTTCGGATTTTAAACTTCTTTCAATTATTTGTACTATTTTCAAAAATGAATTCAAATTCTTATAATCTCCGTCAAAAAGTGGAATATTTTTCATGGCAGTCTCCAAGTTGAACTCGGCCATGTTTGCTGCTAATAGTTTTAATTGTAATTCAATCAGAGATTCACTTTGTTCAGCTAAACGCTTGAATTTAATCTTTAATTCAAAATCATCTGCGTTGTCTGTAATTGAGAAAATTTGTCTTAATTCCTCTCTAGCTTCGTTTAATCTATTTAATCTTGCATGCAAAAATTCCTTTGTATACAATTTTTTGCCTTTCTTTTTCAAATTAGCCAAGATTTTTTCGACTTCTTCTACCAAACCCCGTGCCTTATTCATTTATTCATTTATAAAAATAAGATTTCAGACTGTATAGATTATTAAACATTTAATTTTATTTATACTGGAATATTCCTACTTAGCTGCTTTTTAACATATTTGGTATGGTGGTTATTATAGATATAAACTAAAACTAGTACTATTACAAAGACTGCACTCGTCGATAATCCTTGCGAGTATTTTTCGACGAAGGTTTCGCTGACATTCGCACTGCAGTTATTGCCCATCTTTTAGCTCTCGTAACTTTTTAAACAGTCGTTTTTGCTGATCGCCTTCGGTTATCGCAATCAAACGGTGGACGTCCTTGATCTCACGTCTCAGTTTCGCCTTGCGTCCTCCACGTCGCTTTCTTTTGATGGTTGGCTGTGCTGGGGTTGATGGTTGCTGCTTCTTTGTTCACTTACGGTATTCCTCGATCGTCAGGGGCTTTGGTCCAATTTTCTCCAAATCCGCTATAGGTGTGGGTATGTATTTCACCGGTGCTGTTGGTCCGCTCGGTATGTATTCCTGAGCCTGCGCTAGATGCTTCCTGCGGAATTCTTGTCTCGATAATTCGACTGCTCGCTCAAAAATCTTGTCGAATTCGTCCATGGTTTCGGACTGGCAGGATCGCCATGTTGAGAAGTAGGATGAAATACAAGAAGATCAAAATTAGAGGAAAACCTAACCCAGCGTTTTCACGCCGATGTAATGGCTTCGCCCCAAAAGGCTGAGCCGTAATTTAAAATACAAGGTCAAAGTTTGTTCGTAGCAATACTTACGGTGCTCTTACTAGTGCACTCGCAAGCTGTATATTTTTGACTGAGACGTTATTACATTTTCCTAAACTATTTATACAAATTTTCACATTACAAAAATGGTCACACACGATGTGACCCTTTTTCCATGTTCTCATTCTAAAAGTATTCTAAAAGCAATAACTGTCACATATCTCAATTTACAAAATATTCAATACCCAAAACAAAACATTCAACCACAATATTCATTCCTCATTACCTCATGACATTAGTCACTATTGCATTGTTTTCATTCGACATCGAAAACAATGCAATCACATATGATGCATTCGCATTTGCTTTGGTTTAGCCGCTATGCCACTTGAGAAGACTCGTGCCATAGGGTAAACAGATACATGTAGTGACATAATATTCATGTAGGTCGTGTATCCTCATTCATTGAGTCACACCACGTGTAGTCCGTAAATGAGTATACGTGAAATACGATACTCTCCAGAATGGATGAAGCGCGACATTGGTAATTATCCATGCACATGTTTTGTGTGGATAATTGTGTCAGCTTAAGAATGCTTATGGAATGTTTTATGGAATGCTATGAATGTTGTACGGGTTTGTATTTGCATATGATGAGAATGCGTATTTGCATATTCAAAGTGAAATGCAATTTACGTAATGTATGTATGTACTACACTATATGGCCAGAAATTTGTTCTTGAAACGGACCATGCATCGCTGAGATGGCTGCTTAACTTCAAACTTCCCATTTCCACTTGAATACGCCACCCTCCACCTGAAGAGAGTTCCATTGTGCCCAATAACTTTTCAGGGTGGTGTCATGCATCGAGACGTCCTTCCACTTGGTCGCCCAGTTGTCTCTTTCCATACGAGCAATGGTCCGATGTCTTCATCCGCTAACTGGGCATTTCGAATCTCCTCCAATGACCAATTTCCATCGAATTTGGCCGTTATCACTCGCAGATCAAAGGGTGGCTCCTATTCCTCAATCCATCGGCAATGCTTGCAGTTAACTGGACATGGACGATGAGATAAGGCGTCTGCATTTCCGTGAATTCTGCCCTTCCGATGAATAATTTCATAGTCATATGACTGCAATCTTTCGATCCATCTTGCAACTTGTCCCTCGGGTTGAAGTTGAGCAGCCATCTCAGCAATGCATGGTCCGGTCGAAGAACAAATTTCTGATAGTTCCTCTCACTTTTTGATAGAACTCGACTGTAATACGAGAGAGGACTCCTTCTTTGCCATCTATCTGCTGGGAGAATACAGCTCCTAAACCGCCATTGCTCCCATCGGTATCAATTACAAACATTTTTCCGGGTGTCGGATATGCCAGCACGGGTGATTCACACATTTTTTCCTTCAAGGTCTCAAAAGCTGCCTAGCACTGTTCATCTCCAACATACGGACGATTTTTCTTGGTTAGCTGATGGACACACTTGGCTATTTTGACAAAGTCTTTGACGAATCTTCGATAGTACGTCACCAAACCCACAAAACTTCATAGTTGGCGCTTTTGTTTGGTGTTGGCCAGCTTTCCACGGCTTCTATTTTCTCAGGGTCTGCTTTGACCGCCTCTGCTGATATGAAGACTCTCAGGTATTTTACTTCAGCTGCGAAAAGGGTACACTTGTCAGGACTCAGTTTCAAATTCGCAAGTCGCGATCGGGAGAAAACCTCTTCTAAGTTCCGCACATGCTCTTCGAATGTTCTCCCGATGACAATGATGTCATCTGGGTACACCAAGCAGGTTTTCCAGGTTAGGCCTCGTAGCATGTATTCCATCAGGCATTCGAAAGTCACTCGAGCATTGCAAAGCCAAAATGACATCATTACGAATTGCCATAATCCGGTCCCCTCTGAAAATGCGGTCTTCTCTCGGTCTTTCTTGTTGATAACTACCTACCAGTAGCCACTCTTGAGATCGAGTACAGAAACTTATTTGCCCCGTCCAAAGTGTGCATGACGTAGTCGATGCTTGGAAGTGGGTAACTATCTTTCTTAGGGACGTCGTTAAGCTACCTATAGTCGACACAGAAACGAGTGCTACCATCCTTTTTCTTTACTAGAACTACTGGCAGCCCATGGACTGACAGAATGTTCAATAACGCCTTGTTTTTCCATGTCCGAGATGAGTGCGCTCACTTCTCCTTGTTTGGCTATAGGAAGACGTATCGGTTCTTGTTGAACTGGCTTGGCTTCCTGTGTATCTGTGGGTCCAATGGGGTAAGGTCACAACTAGTTGGTGATGATATTCATTTAACCTATCCTTGAACCTACATGAAATAATTATTTACTAATGCGTAGTATTGTCTGCAACGGCAGAACATATACTAAAGTAAATACCTGATTAGGATTTTGTATAATCGTATACAATTTTAAATATCTTCATAGACTCCTTTACATCTGGTAATATTAATTTATTACTCAATCCTGTCTAGTCTGGTAATCTCCAAAGAATTCAATAAATAACGTTTGATCTTATTTAATATGTAAAATATTTATTAACAACTTATCGCATTCAAACTATTTTCTCTACTCCCAATTAATAATTAATTAATTTGACATTTTATTTTTACTTCTTAAAAAGCATGACTGATCTAAATTTAAGTCAGTATAATTACATATGACAGGTGTGTGTGGGAAATGAATAATAATAATTAATAACAAAAAATAACTTATTAAACTTCTAAAACGAGGTGACGATGATGTCAGCCTTTAGGCTGCGTTAAACCTTATTTTTTTCTTAGTAGTTTCCTCAATTCAAGCTCCTGTCATAATAAAATTTTCATTGAAATGAAAAACTGGTTTTAATCTATCTATGGAAACATTAACTGACTTTCCTTTAATATCTAAAGTAAATATTTTATCATTCCTTTCTAAAACTTTGAAATGTCCGGAATATGGTTGAGAAAGACTGTTTTTAATTGGAGGTTTTCTAAGAAAAACATGAGAACAATTACTTAATTCTTTGAATACAAAAATTTTATGATTAGAATGATCTGATATTTTTGCTGGTCTATATTTTTTTTTAAAATTTTGTAAATTAATAATGAATTCTTCTTGACTACTTTTAATATTATTATTACTTAGAAAATCTCCAGGTTATCTTAAATTTTCCCCGTATAACATCATAGCAGGTGAAAACTTAGAATCTTCACTTAATGAAGAACGTAACCCTAATAAAATGAATGGGAGAATTTCTGACCAAGACTGATTCTCATAGCATCGAATAGCATCTTTTAAGGTCCTATGCCATCTTTCTATAAGTCCATTAGATTGTGGATGATATGCTGTTGTACGGTTACGTTTGAAACCTAAATTCTTACTTAATTCATCGAATAATCTGGATTCGAATTGAGCTCCCCGATCAGTAATTACATATCTAGGTACCCCAAATCTAGAAATCCAGTTACCACAAAGTGCTTGAACTATCGACTTTGTTGAAGTATCCAATAATGGAATGGCTTCTGGCCATTTGGAAAATCTGTCTATAATTGTTAGACAATATTTAAAATTATTTGAAGTAGGTAAAGGTCCTATAATATCTAAATGGATTGTTCGGTTCGAGTTATTTTCGAAGTTAGCAAATGGAGCAGAAACATGACGGCTAACTTTAGATCTTTGACAAGATAAACAGGCTTTAGCTCTACTTCTGATGTCTGATTTCAGTTTGTTCCAAACATATTTATTTGTTAACAATTTAATTGAAGCTTTAATACCAGGATGACTTAAATTATGTACACTTTCAAAGATCTGTAGTCTAAATTCTTTAGGAATGTAAGGTCTATTAATATTATTATTAGTATCGCAAAAAATTTCCATATTGGGGTTATCTAATTTAATTTTAATAATTTTAAATTTAGGATTTTTAATTAATTCCTGTAACTCAGGATCATTATCTTGAGCTCTAGCGATTTTTTTAAAATCGATATTAGATGAAATTTCAATTGCTTCTACTCGTGATAAAGCATCTGCAACTAAATTTTCTTTCCCTGAAATATGACGGATATCCGTTGAAAATTGCGATATAAAATTTAATTGCTTCGATTGAATTGGAGAGGCTTTTTCAGGAGATTGATTAAAAGCATAAACCAATGGTTTGTGATCTGTAAAAATTATAAATGGACGACCGTCTAGAAGATAACGAAAATGTTTTATTGCAGAATTAATAGCTAACAGTTCTCTATCATAAGCACTATATCTCATTTGAGAGGCTGTTAGTTTAGCCGAGAAAAATCCTAATGGTTGTAATTCATCATTAATTTTCTGATGAACTACCCCACCTACAGCAAAATTTGATGCATCCACAACTAAAGACAGTTGAGCATTTGCTGAAGGAAAATATAATTGAGTTGATTCAGCTAATTGTTGTTTTGATTTCATAAATGCATCTTCAGCAATGTCATCCCAAATTATTTGTTTGTTACCATCTTTTTTAGAACCTATTCAACATTTTTTTAAATGCATATGTATTTGTGAAGCTTTAGGAAAAAATCTTCTATAAAAATTTAGCATTCCTAAATATCTTCTTAATTGTTTGATGGTTACCGGTTTCGGAAATGATTTAATAACGTCTACTCTATCTGGACATGGTCCAATTCCATTATTGGAAACTAAATGTCCAAGGAACTTTACTTCTTTTTTAAGAAATAGACATTTTTCTAAATTTATTGTAAGTCCTTAATTGCTTAAATTTTTAAACAACAATTCTAAATGCTTTGAATGTTCTTCATTTGATTTAGAAGCTACCAAAATATCGTCCAGGTAAACGAAACAGAATGGTAAATCTCTTAAAACAGTATGTATGAAACGTTGAAATGTTTGTGCAGCATGACAAAGTCCGAATGTCATTCTAGGAAATTCAAACAATCCAAAAAGAGTACAAATGGCTGTCTTTTCGATATCAATTGGATCAACAGGAATTTGATGGTATGCCTTCACTAAATCTATAGTGGAAAAAGTTTTGCATCCAAATAAATGATTAGTAAAACCATGTATGTGGGGAATGGGATAATTATCTGATATTGTTATATTATTTAATCTTCTATAATCCCCACATGGTCTCCATTCACCATTTTTCTTTTTAACTAAGTGTAAAGGGGAAGACCAAGGACTTTTGGAAGGACGACAAATTCCTGCTTCTATCATTTTATTAAATTCTTTTTTTGTTTCAATAAGACGTTCACCACTTAATCTGCGAACTTTTGAAATAATTGGTTGACCATTAGTTAAAATTCTATGAGTAACTGAATGTTTAATTGGTCGTAATTTACCATCATCAACGATAATGTTATTAAATTTCTTTAATAAATTTTTTAATCTCAAATCTATAGAATTATTAAAATAAATTGCTAACGATTCTAATGAAGAATTTGAAATCTTTGTTTTACTTTTCATATTTGTTAAAGGATCAACTAGATATCTATTTTTAACATCTATTATTAATCCAAAATTTTTTAAAAAATCTGCTCCCAAAATTGGTTTAATAACATCAGCTATTACAAAACTCCAAGAGAAAACTCTACGCAAACCACATTCGATTTGAATATTTTTAATCCCATAAGTTTTTATAATAGAAGAGTTAGCAGCAGTAATGAAGAAACTTTTGTCTTCCAAAGCTCTTCTTGAATTAGGAGGTACTACTGATACCTCTGAACCAGTGTCTATCAGAAAAGTTAATTTAGACAAAGGATCAAAAATGTATGGACGACTATTAAGTTTGGAACTAACTCCTGTCGTCTTCGAAGGTAGTCCCATTAGTTTACCGATGGTTTTGATTTTAATGGAGAAGAAGAAAATTAACATGGTGAAACGCATTTAAAAGCATTATCTCCAAATCTATTATGATAATAACAAATATTTGAATTACTATTTCTATTTGAAGAATTACTTCTTATATTAAGTTTATTGAAGTTATTACTACTAGAACTTCTACTACCGTTTAAAGATGTTATTTGGTTTTTTAATAATTGAACTTCAATAGTTAATTTAGACACAGATTGTGTAAGATCTCTCAAAATTTCTAAATTTATTTGATCTTGAGATCTTTTAATTTCCGCACAATTATTTATATTTTGATTTGATGCATTTATTGCATACATTGAATTAGTTCTAGGAGTTTCATTAATCCTATCTGCAAAAGCAGCTAATTCATCTAAAGTTCCATTGTAGCACGCTAAAACAGTTTGCATAAAATTGGGTAATCTTTGTAACCACAAAGTTTTTATAATGTTATCACTTAATCTACTTTTTTAAAACACGAATAAGGACTAGAAGCTGGAGAATTTGTTATTAAATCACTCAAGGTTCTACATAAATCCTGATCTAGCGCACTTAATAAGTGGCTAAATTTGGTTTGTTCAGTAGTAATTCCTGCACGAGACAATTGTGCTTCGAACTGAAGAAACCACACCTCAGGAAATTCCTTCCAAAATGGAATGGATTTCACCGAAACAGTTTCAATTCTCTGGACTGGAGCAGTCATATCCACTCGCTGTGTGGGAGACGTGTGATCTAATTGATCGCCTTCACCTCTGTCGATGATGTCCTGAAAGTCAGGCATTAGCGTGTTGCGTACAAAGATTATTAAAAATAATTAAAACGAAAATAAACCGCACTTAATAAATTATAAACGCACTTAATAAATTAAAACCGCGTTTATTAATTATAAACGCACTTAATAAATTAAAACCGCGCTTAGTAATTATGAACGCACTTAATAAATTAAAATTTGTGTACATGTAAGTGTATTACATTTGTGTTATAATCAAAGTTAATAATTATTTTAAATAATCAACTTACATGCCTTTCAAAAATTGTGAAGTAAGCAATAATATCCAGTTGACTAAATTTTTCGTTAATAAATTGATATCGTTTCTTGAATATAATAATACTGAAGGCGCTTGTGCCTTTCGGAAAATATAAGGCGCTTGTGCCTTATTAGAAACGGAAGGCGCTTGTGCCTTATTTCGG
The DNA here is from genome assembly GCA_963969285.1 of Odontomyia ornata. NCBI lineage: Eukaryota > Metazoa > Arthropoda > Insecta > Diptera > Stratiomyidae > Odontomyia > Odontomyia ornata. Next base: position 218,510,280 of record OZ017738.1, on the reverse strand, counting down.
GATCACTAAATATGTAATCAATCGTTTATCTTGATTAATGAAAGTCGTCAATTCGTCGCGCCGTTTGTTCTTATAAAGTGCATATCCTGTTAATGGTAATTTCGGTGCACTTCACTCGCATTTCGACATTTTCCGATTCGATTGTTTGCCAACCGGTAGTTGATGTTGTTTAAACAGGAGGCGCTTGTGCCTTGTTGGGGTCACCAATTCTGTGGGTCCAATGGGGTAAGGTCACAACTAGTTGGTGATGATATTCATTTAACCTATCCTTGAACCTACATGAAATAATTATCTACTAATGCGTAGTATTGTCTGCAACGGCAGAACATATACTAAAGTAAATACCTGATTAGGATTTTGTATAATCGTACACAATTTTAAATATCTTCATAGACTCCTTTACATCTGGTAATATTAATTTATTACTCTATCCTGTCTAGTCTGGTAATCTCCAAAGAACTCAATAAATAACCTTTGATCTTATTTAATATGTAAAATATTTATTAACAACTGATCGCAGTCAAACTATTTTCTCTACTCCCAATTAATAATTAATTAATTTGACATTTTATTTTTACTTCTAAAAAAGCATGATTGATCACAATTTAAATTAGTATAATTACATATGACAGCTGTGTGTGTGGGAAATAAATAATAATAATTAATAACAAAAAATAACTTATTAAACTTCTTAAACGAGGTGACGATGATGTCACCTCATATCTATGACGTGGGTTACCATACTCGTTCGGCCTTTGTCATCTGGGCTTGTTGGAAAGATGTCACTGTACTTGGTGACCAGGTAAGAGGCTCGCTTGAATAGCTGCACTGGCAATTTGACCTGCTTCAATATTGCAGACGTAGATTTCCGGGCTTTGTCTGCGTCTTGTTCCCTTTTCCAATGATGGTCGTGAGTGGCTTCCAAAGAGGTGATGGTGAAAACAGGCTGGCAGCTGCCGGTGACTTCTCCCGCTTTGATGCTCGTGGTTGAGTCTGCGGTGTTAAGGACTCTAACCGGCACGTATCCGTTGCTTATAGATCTTACAAGGCCTTGTCCTACAACTAAACTGCGCAATGCGGACATCTTCGTTTGCTCTATCAGATAAGATCGGTGGTATCCAGAATCACCATCAAACTTGGCCCATACAATGCTTTCGGAGGAATTTGGTACATCAGTGTCAGTACATACTACCACACTCACCTTGGAAATTTGGGCGCTGGGATCCTCCATCAATACTTTGATGTCCACCATTTCAATATCCGTTTGTCCACATCCAACGTGATTTCATGTGGTCGCAGAAAATCCATTCGGATAATGCAGTCATCCATAATGTTTGTCACCAGCAAATTGTGTCGGAATGCAAGGTCTCCCAACTGTATTTGGAGGTTGACCTCTCCATGGACAGGTGAAGTTTCTCCCGTAGCTGTCCGTCGTGAGAAAATCCTGCCCTTGTTAAGTGGTTGTTGACTACATCGTGGAAAAGCATAAGTCTGCTTCTCCAGGATGTAGTCTTGACACGGTGATGGTCGTGCTAGGGACGTTGATCCTCCTAGCCAATCTCTGCCCCACGAAGTTGGCTCTTACATGTTTCCTGACCCCTTAGTTTGAAGGGCTTCCATTCTGGGCTCCTGACTCGGTCTGGATCTCCTCGTGGCTGCACACCCTGGACAATAGCTCGGTTCCCTTCGCTTCGTGCAGTCTGTTTACAGGTGCCCCTTCTCTCCTTGATTCCAGCATCTAGGCGCATTATTTACCGGTAAGTCTCGCTCAATTTCCACGCGCTCACACCTACACTCATCTGCCTCTACCTCGTGCACCCGGGCAGTGGTGCGAGCCACATTTTTTGGTGTCCAAATTTCAAACTTAAAGCCCATGCGTCCTTAACCGTTTGTTTTTTAGCTAAACACACGGCTTGTTGCCATTCCTGGTTCTTTAATGTGCTGATGAATGCTGTTTTGTAAATACTCCAGACCATTTACCCGTTGAATATTGGTGCTTCCACATTTCTGGATGCGCTATGCGCTGCGATTATTAGTGCTGGTGAGGTGGTTACTACTACCTTCGCTGCTTCCAATTCTTTTTCACTTTTTCCATATCATGGTTTATTCTCCCTTCGACCTGGTTGATCTCTTAGTTGATTCTCTCTTCAACCTGGCTGACTTTCTCCTCGACCTGGTAAACCTTCTCCTCGACGCATTTAATTTGTTTGTTCAGACTTCCGTGCCCCGCTTTTATTTCGGTTGACTGTTTTTGCACTTCCTTGATTTTGACAGCTTGTTGGTCCAGCTTCGCTGATTGTTTATCCAGCTTTGGATGACTTTTAATGTAGTTTTGCAGATAAATTGGATGACTGTTGTCGCTGCTCTTGCTGCATCAGCATCACCATTTGCATCAGCGAATTTTCACGTTCCCTTGATTTTGCTGTTTCTGTTTCACCACATTCTGGGCCTTTTTCGCATCTGAAGGCTCACCCAAATCCAGATGCGCGCCTTTCGATTCAATTGCGTCACGCAAGGGTGTAATCGGTGTGGCCTTTGTACCTTGCGTAGCCGGGTTTGTTGTTCCAACTTTTCCTTAAGCTCCGACATGGTCAAATCATAAATTTTTAAGTTTAGGCTTGGTGGAATTTGTTTTTATTATTTCGGCTCTTCTTGTTTTTCAGGTTAAATTTCACTATTGTGCACTTTAAGAATGTTTAACAGTTTTCACTTTCAAAATTTTCTTTCACACTTCTCGACAACACTGTCGCGTGATATGATTCGCGGCCAATAATTTCAATGTTCCGGGAAAGTGAAAACGCACTGTCTTTTAAATTAAGTTAAAAAAGTTTATTTACTAAAAATGCACACTCATTTATTTAACTATTTGACAATCTTACTTTCACTGTCCGTCAATTTTTAATTCTCACCGTCTGTTACTACAATCGCTTCACAATCAATCAATATCGCTTTTAATTTTCGTCCCGCACTTATCGCAGTTTTACTATCGTGGTTTTACTATCTCCCCCATTCATTCAGCCCGGCTTTATATAGGGTCTCTAGTCATTCAATCCATTTCTCGTGCATTGGCGAACTACCTGGAATATTCGAGCAATTCTGAATGGCGCAGTGAGGTCACTTTCAGATGTTGATCATGCTTGGTGGATTCTTGTGCTTTTGAGTACATTCATTTGTTGATCATGATGTTGCAAAAACAATTGGGACAGTAGCATGCAGAATTATTTGCACATGTAACAAGATATATATATATATATATATAATATATATATATATATATATATATATATATATATATATATATATAAGATATATATATATATATATATATATATATATATATATATATATATATATATATATATATATATATATATATATATATATATATATATATGCGAGTACATATATGTGGAGTTCGTACTACTAGTCATTTGCTGTTATTGGCATTGATCAGTTTTTCCCCATCGCAGTCGTGGTATTGACGGGTGAGATTATGGCCATGAACTCATTTGGCCCAACCCATAATTGCACAAGCTTGTGGGTACCGTTCTCATTCTGAAACGAAACCTTATCCTCAGTATAAAAAGAGAGAAACCTTTTCCTCGATATAACTAAGTTGTACCTTTGATTCCTGTTCACATTGTCTACTACGTTTTGTCAGTAATGAGCCTTACTGCTGTTAATTAATTTGCGAAGGCATTTCCTGGCTGACTTATATGCTGGTACATAGTTGCATGCCTCCTCGTGGGCTTTTGCCCATCAAGCTTCACATTTAAGCTTGTGACACTCCCTTCACTTTTCAGTGATTTTAGTAAACCACGATTATATGGGAGATTCTCTACGCCGGGTTCTCTAATGGGGCATAAAAGTGCTGCAGTAGACTTGACGATGCTCATAAGTGAGTTTACCACATTTTAAGCTGCTCACTCTTCAGTTATTTGCGAGCCTTTATTAATGGCACATCTGTTGTAAGCACCTCAATGAGCATCTTGAAGCTCATCCTCCAAATATTCCACATATTGTGGAAGCTCAAGAGTATGGGCGTTGGGAGATAGTGTAATAAATACGCAGGATTTTTAAAATTATGAATTTAATAATTTGTAGAATGTAAACATAAGGGCGGAACGCCTTCCTGTTTGCTTCTGCCTAACAAGACAATCCCATGCGAAAATGCATACTTTATTGAAATCGCTTCCACTTAAATACTATTTTAACCTGACTGTACATATGGAAATAAATATAACTTAATTGTTTACAAACCATACTTAATATTATATTGCTTACAAGAAGGTATTGCCGGATGTTAAATCTACTAGAATGAAAAATGTACTAGAGTCGGCCATATTCAAATATTTGCTAACTTTATAGAACTGTTTGAATTCATAATGTATCTATTATAGAGATCACTACAATAGCATCATTGATCTCATGCGGTATACACTGATGATCACTGGCTCAGTTGTCCTCTCATACTCTCCAATTTAGTGACATTAGTATTCGGAACTCTGAAGCGAATGCCACGGCCAGTATGGTTCCTTTACAGTGCACAAAGTCGGGTTTTTACCGATTTTGAGCAGAACAAGTCCAACCCTGTCTGCAATTTCTAGGACTCGTTTACACTGTGGATCATTTTGAGGTATATCCCATTCGATTGCTTTAGCATTGGTCTCCCTCAACGAGTACGTAGCCGTTTGCGTTCAAGACACTGTTCTCCAAAGCAAAGTTTGATTTTATTTGCACACTAAAAAACGTAGTCTTAAACACGAAACCACCCTTCTATCCATAGTTCGCACTAGAAAATCAGCACATTTTCGAGCCCAGATAGTGGCGATTCCAATTTCGTCTGGATACCATGTAGAGGTACTTGGGTTGCGGTGTTGCTCACTGAGTAGTAGCAAATCAATTTGACTGTGTCTTGCAAACTGCTCGAGTAGATTTTGAATGAATCTGCAGAATAAATTTCATTACAGGAGTGCTTTGGTTAGCGTTGGCTGGAAAACTCTGTATTTGCTTATGTGCGGCACATGTTTCAAATCATCTGGCCTTGATTTAGTATCTTGGTAGAGAAAGCAGTGTATTTATTCTGTGTAAAACCAATCCCTCATCAATGGATGAGGAATTGCTCTTCGCCGTGTCGTACAAAAAACTTAACTGATTATTATTTTATTCTTTTCTATCATTTGTTCTTTTTTATGGTGCCCACAATGACCATGCCCTGAACTCTATAATTTGAATCGATCAGCCTAATATTTGCCTGGTCAAGCTAGGAAAAGCTCTTTTTCAGGCATATATATATATATATATATATATATATATATATATATATATATATATATATATATATATATATAATATATATATATATATATATATATATATATATATATATATATATATATATATATATATATATATATATATATATTTTTTTTTTTTTTTTATTATGAACTCAAACAGCCTAATTACAAATCATAACTTAAAATTCAGATAAAAACAGGCCTAAAGGTTCCATTTTTAATTACAAATAATATAAAGGATCATCGAGCAAACTATGATAGGAAGTGAGTAAACGAAAAACAATCATTGCAAAGTATAAAATTATTAGCATTTGCTTGTTAAATTTAGAGTTGATTTTTTTTAAAAGCATGAAGATTACAATGAAATATGTAAATATCGCACAAATGTTTGCTAAAAAGGTCACAGACACGCTTAAAGAATGCATTACTGGCATAATTTGTGTTACTAGCGGTGATGTAAAAAGTTTGGTTAAAACGAGAGGAGCTACGAGGGACTTTAAGGTTGATTTTTTGTAGAAAAAATGTTGAGTCAATGTTATTATGTACAATTTTATATAAAAACAAGGAGTCAAGATAATTACGCCTTATGTTCAATGGTTGAATATTATATCTAAGTGCACTGCTCTTATAATCTGTAAAAATGTTGCCAAACTTGTAGTCTAAGGCTTTTAGAAACTTATTTTGGACCCTTTCCAGTCGATCAATATGTACAGCGTAATTAGGGTTCCAAACTACACTGCCAAATTCCAGGATACTACGCACGTATGAGTTGAATAATATCTTTAATACGTCTTTATTGTTGAAGGGCTTAGATACTCTTACAATCATTCCCAGCATTTTATATGCTGTTGTAAGTATGTTATCAATGTGATGGTTAAATTGTAGTTTGGAGTCTAAAGTTACTCCTAGGTCTTTGACTGTATTTGAATGTTTTAATGTAGTTCCAGCGATTTTGTAATTATAAAGTAAAGGTTTGCTTTTACGTGTGAATGTGATTGCGCGACACTTATCCGCATTCAAAAATAACTTATTATTACCGCAGTACTGTTCGAATCTTTCGAAGTCTTCTTGCAGTTTACAACAGTCAGTTGAGGTTTGCACGATTTTATATATTTTAGTATCATCTGCATACATAGAGTAACAAGATTTTTCAAAAAAAAATCCAATGTCGTTAACATATAACGTCAATAGAAGAGGTCCTAAATGGGATCCTTGAGGAATCCCAGAGGGAATTTTGAGAAATCTCGAACAGTATCCTTTCATTGCTACTGCTTGGCTACGATTAGTAGCCAGTAGTATATGATTTAACCATCTAAGTAAATCGCCATGGATCCCCATCTTGAATAATTTTTTAATCAATGGAGAATGATTTATTTTATCGAAAGCCTTAGAGAAATCTGTATATACTGCGTCTGTTTGGTGTCCTGTATCAAGGGCGTTAAACAGAATGTCTGTATAGGAGACAAGATTCATGTTAACACTACGACCAGCAAGAAAACCATGTTGCACAGGAACTTATGAAGTTTGTAACAAGCTTCTCGAAAATCTTACCAAATATGCATAATTTTGAAATAGGTCGGTATTGTGTTACATCATGTATGTTTTCGCCTTTTGGTATGGGGGTATAAGTGCTTTCTTCCAAACATCTGGAAAAATCCCACTACTCAATGATTTTCTGAATAAAATAGTGAGAGGTACGGATAACTCTTTTGCAAATTTGGAGATGAATAAAGGATGAATGTTATCTACCCCTGCACTTTTATTAATGTCTACTTCGCTTAACAATTTAGATACATTATCAAACGATATTTCAAATGTGCTAACGTCAACAACTCCCGCGGAAGCCAAAGAGCTACTTTGATTCGCAGACGCACTAGTTTGTGGGACAAAAACAGAATAAAAATAATCATTAAACATATTTGCAATTTTCTCACTATCGCTTGAACTCTCATTTAAAAATTGCATATAGGCTGGAATGTTATGAGCGGTACGCTTCGATTGAACATAAGACCAAAAGTATTTAGGTGACGAAGCGATATTTTTTTCTGCTAACAAGATGTAGTCATTATAACATGAAACTTGCAAACGTTTTTCTTGGCTAAGGAGTTCAGCGAAAAATTGGCAATCCCGAATGTTGCCATACTTTTTCCACAATGCATGTACTTTTTGCTTTTTACGAATAAGTTTAATTAGGTCAGTACTGTACCAGGGTGGATAGTTGTTATTTACGTGCACCTTTTTTTTTGGAACATGGATATGCATCAAGTTGTATAGAGAGCTATAGAAATAAGAGTGGCTGTGTCTTGAATGGTCATTTTGCCCCATTCATCGACGATGACGTTCTTCAGCATTTCCTTCGAAGTTATGCTGTGCTGACGGATCCTGCGCTCCAACAAGTCCCACAAATGCTCAATGGGATTAAGGTCTGGGGATTGGGGTGGCGTACACAGTTGATGTTTTGTGTTGTAGAGCAACCAGAGCTTCACATTGTGAGCTGTGTGGCTGGGATCTTTATCTTGCTGGAACCATAAATCGTCACCAAGCCTCAACTGCTGAACGCTTTGCTTCAAATTCCCCTTCAAAATATTAAGGTAGTCGTATTGATCCATACATGATTCTATGAACACAAGTTGGCCAACTCCTTCTGCCGCCATTCATCTCGTATCAAGTGAAACATGGTGCAGGTGGTGTGATGGCCTGGGGGTGTATGGCGGCAGAAGGAGTTGGCTAATTTGTGTTTATAGAATCAACTATGGATCAATACGGTTACCTTAATATTTTGAAGGAAAATTTGAAGCAGTGTTCAGCAGTTGAGGCTTGGTGACGATTTTCAGTTTCAGCAAGATAGTTACCCCAAGCACACAACACACAATATGAAGTTTTAGTTGCTTTACCACCCAAAATATCAACTGTGTATGCCGCCCAAATCCCCAGACCTTAATTCCATGGAGCATTTGTTGGACTTGTTGGAGCGCAGGATCCGTCAGCACAGCATAACCTCGAAGGAAATGCTGAATAACGTCATCGTCGATGAATGGGGCAAAATTACCAGGCAAGACACAGCCAAATTGTCTCACTCCATGCCGAATCACCTGTTGGAAGTCCTTAAGAGAAAAGGTTATCCGATAAGTTATTCAGCCCTGATATGTGATAAAATATTTGAATTTTTCAAATTAATATTGTCATGTACGGATACTTTTTCTGGTTCGTTTAAGTGAGGCTTTTTTGCTTATATTTTGTAAAATCTAGTTTGTAAAGGAATACCACAGGAAAAAGTTATAGAAAAGATAGTTTCATTAATGAATAACTTTTGTTGCTTAAATATTTATGTGTAGCAGCTTTCTTTAGCATGAATTTCCTAATATATTGCTTTCTTTTGATGTTGTACGGATACTTTTTCTGGCAAGTGTATACATCTATATACATGTACGTATATACTTAAATATACCTATATATACAGGGTGCGTACGGTATTTGAGGACATGCATAAATGTGACTATAACTTCGCGAATTTTTTTTTATTTCTTTTCCTTTTCAAATAAGAAATGGCGGACTACAACATCACTCAAGAAATGAAGAGACATACTGTCATCGTCGCTATATGTGCGAACCATACAGATTTAGAGATCTCTAATTTTCTTGATTGCGCCCGTTCATTCGTGCATGAGGTTTGCCGTGAATTGGAAGCATCAGGAGGCGATACAGAATCGGTTGCAAAACGCAAAAAGCACGAACAACGTTCTGAGACTTTCCGATAAGCAGAATTTTTAGAGCAAGTTCAAGCGATCATAGACGAGGATCAATGAGGGTCCTTGCGAGTGAGCTTCATGTTTCTGAGTGCCTTATTCGTAGAGTTGTCCACGAAGACCTTCGGTATAAATCTTACGTGATCCACAGAAGACAGTTCATGTCGGAACGAACATGGGAACAGAGAGTTCTCCGATCAAAACGTCTTTTAAACAAAATCAAACACCCTGGGGTGCCCAAAATGTTATGGTTTTTTTCCGACGAAAAAAATCTGGACCAAGTACAAAAGACCAATCGCAGAAATAGCAGATGGCTTTGTTCAAACCTCCTGTGGTTCCTGTTGTTATTCACACAAAATTTCCCGCCACTGTTATAGTTTTAGGTGTTGTCAGCAACGGAGGACATGTTATGCCACCACGCTTTTTTACTCAAGGACTTCGTGTGAACTCTCTGTAAACATCGAGGTTTTGGAGACGGTAGTGAAACCCTGGATAGACAATGTAAACGGAGGCAGACCATACATTTTTCTACAAGACTCTGCTCCTTCACATAAAGCGATGGCCACACAAGGTTGTATGGCCGAAAATTTTCATGACCACATAACACCAAACTTATGGCCACCTAGCTCCCCAGACCTGTATCCTTTGGATTAATACGTATGGGGCGTAGTCGGGCGTGAGACCAATGAGCGTCCTCATAATACCACTTCTTCGCTGAAGAATGGTATTAATGCCATCATGGTCAATAT
>OZ017738.1:218477988-218495488 GCA_963969285.1 Odontomyia ornata | reverse complement strand
TATTTAAGTTAAAAGAGTTTATTTAATTACAAAAGTGCACAATAATCGATTTAACTTTTTCACTAATTTTAATTTTCACTATTAAAAATGTAACACTTGTCCATAAATTTCTTATCGCAATTGTCTTCTAAATCACTTCACAATGACGAAAATCACTTTTCTATTCGCTTTCCACACACTATCGCAGTTCTTATCGCGTTCAAATGAATCCCCCCATTCATTCAGCTCGCCTTTATATAGGGTCTCTAATCATTCAACTCAGTTCTCTTACATTAGTGAATAAGCGGGAACGTTCCAGCATGAATGGGCAGTGACTCACTTTCAGATGTTGATCATGCTTGTTGGGTTCTCGTGGGTTCGAGTAAATTCAGTTGTTGATGTTCTTAATGATTGTGAAAACAATTGCGGCAGTAGCTCGCAGAATTATTTGTACATATAATTATTTGTACATGTAACACTGCCCCCACCTCAGTTCTTTTCCCCGAAAAGATGTCTCGCTATTTGTAGTCAATTCTCCCTGGGTGTAATATGGGGCAAGATGGTGCAGATGCAAAAGATGTGTCGCTATTTGTAGTCAATTCTCCCTGGGTGTAATATGGGGCAAGACGGTCCAGATGCACGATTTTCATTTTAGCTCTCGGCTTACGATGTTCCTGTATCCGGTATACGACGTCGTTGATTCGCTTTGTAACTCGGTATGGTCCCTCCCAATTATGTTGTAACTTTGGAGACCTACCCTTTCGCCGTTGCGGGTTGTAAAGCCACACCAAGTCATCTTGCTGGAATCCAGTAGAATTAGCCTTTAGATCATACCTGGTCTTCATGCGATCAGTAGCCGATTCGAGGAGTTTTCGCACTGCCGGATGTATCTGGTTCAACCGTTGTCTTAGCTCACTTGCGTACTCCGAGATGGTTTGGGGTTTCTCAGGGGGTGTTCCGAACTTTATATCAGCTGGCAGACGAATAGCCTTCCCAAAAATGACTTTGGCTGGGGCTTGGCCCGTCGATGCATGTTCGGCAGCTCTGTACGTCATCAAAAATAGTGGAATATGTCGGTCCCAGTCCCTTTGGTTCTCGTCAACCATCTTGGCCAGGTGTTTATTGAGCGTGCCGTTGAAACCTTCGACCATACCATCGGATTGGGGATGCAGCGGTGTTGTCCTGGTTTTCCGTATTCCGAGCAGCTCGCACATTTCGCCAAAAACTAGTGACTCAAAGTTTCAGCCTTGATCCGAATGTAGTTCGCAAGGCACGCCGTACCTACTGACCCAATTTAACACTAGCTGTTTGGCTACAGTAGTTGCTTCCTGGTTGGGAATGGGGTAGACCTCAGGCCACTTGCTGAAATAATCGGCTACAACCAGCATATATCGAATTCCCCATTCGGATTCAGGAAAGGGACCTGCGATGTCAACAGCAATCCTTTCAAACGGTACCCCCACGTTATAGGTTTGCGTTTGTCCTCTCAGTCGTCGCTTTGGGCCTTTGACGGAAGCGCAAATTGTGCATCTGCGGCACCAGTCCTCTACGCCTTCTCGAGCGTGGAGCCAGTAGAACCTTTCCCGCAATTTCGCTAAGGTCTTGTTAACACCAAGTTGGCCTCCCGAGGATCCTTCATGCATTTCCTTAATCACATCGTGGATTCGGCTTTTGGGTAGTATAGTTTGCATCCTATAGGAGCTACTATCCGGCGTTTCCCATTTCCGCTTGAGTACGCCACCCTCCACCTGAAGGGAGTTCCATCGTTCCCAATAGCTTTTCTGGGTTGCGCCATGCATTGAAACGTCTTTCCACTCAGGTCGCCCAGTCGTCTCCTTCCATACGAGCAATGGTCTGATGTCTTCATCGGCTAACTGGGCGTTTCGAATCTCCTCCGATGACCAACTTTCATCGAATTCCGCCGTTATCAATCGCAGATCAACGAGCGGTTCCTTTTCCTCAATCCGTCGGCAATGCTTGCAGTTAGCTGGACATGGACGGCAGGATAGGGCGTCAGCATTGCCATGAACTCCACCCTTCCGATGAACAATTTCGTAGTCGTATGACTGCAATCTTTCGATCCATCTCGCAACTTGTCCCTCGGGGTTTTTGAAGTTGAGCAACCATATCAGTGATGCAAGGTCCATTCGAAGAACAAATTTCTGGCCATATAGGTACTTGTGGAACTGCTTGGTGGCCTCTATTATAGCCAATAGCTCCTTCCTGGTCACACAGTAGTTCCTCTCACTTTTTGAAAGAACTCGACTGTAATACGAGAGGACTCTTTCTTCGCCATTGATCTGCTGAGAGTACAGCTCCAATACCGCATTGGTGTCAACTACGAACATTTTTCCGGGTTTCGGATATGCCAGCACGGGTGATTCACATAGCTTCTCCTTCATGGTCTCAAAAGCTACCTGGCATTGTTCATTCCAGACACACGGACGATTTTTCTCGGTTAACTGATGGAGACACTTGGCTATTTTGGCAAAGTCTTTGACGAATCTTCGATAGTAGGTTGCCAGACCCAGAAAACTTCGAAGTTGGCACTTGTTGCTTGGTGTTGGCCAGCTTTTCACGGCTTCAATTTTCTCAGGGTCTGTTTTGACCCCTTCTGCTGATACGACGTGTCCCAGGTATTTTACTTCAGCTGCAAAAAGGGTACGCTTGTCGGGACTAAGTTTCAAATTTGCCAGTCGCAATCGGGAGAAAACCTCTTCTAAGTCCCGCACATGCTCTTCGAACGTTCTCCCGATGACAATGATGTCATCTAGGTACACCAAGCAGGTTTTCCAGGTGAGGCCACGTAGCACGTACTCCATCAGGCGTTCGAAAGTGGCTGGAGCATTGCAAAGCCCAAACGGCATCACCACAAATTGCCACAATCCGGTCCCAACTGAAAATGCGGTCTTCTCTCGGTCCTTCTTGTCGATTTCTACCTGCCAGTAGCCACTCTTGAGATCGAGTGTAGAAAACCATTTTGCGTCGGTTAAAGTGTCCATGATGTCATCGATACGTGGGAGCGGGTAACTATCTTTCTTAGTGACGTCGTTAAGCTGCCTATAGTCGACACAAAAACGAGTGTTACCATCCTTTTTCTTTACTAGAACTACTGGCGCGGCCCATGGACTGACAGAAGGTTCGATAACGCCTTGTTTTTCCATGTCCGAGATCAGCGCACTCACTTCTCCTTGTTTGGCTACAGGGAGATGTCTTGGTGCTTGTCGAATCGGCTTGGCTCCCTGTGTATCTATGACGTGAGTTACCAGACTCGTTCGGCCTTGGTCATCCGGGCTTGTTGAGAAGATGTCACTGTACTTGGTGACCAGATCAGAGGCTCGTTTGAAAAGCTGCACTGGTAATTTGACCTGCTTCAATATTGCAGACGTGGATTCCCGGGTTTTGTCTGTGTCTTGCCTCCTACTCCAATGATGGTCGTGAGTAGCTTCCAAAGAGGTGATGGTGGAAACAGGCTGGCAGCTGCCGATGACTTCTCCCGCTTTGATGCTCGTGGTTGAGTCTGCGGTGTTAAGGACTCTAACCGGCACGTATCCGCTCCTTAAAGATCATACAAGGCTTCGTCCTACAATCAAACTGCGCAATGTGGACGTCTTCGTTGGCTTTATCAGATAAGATCGGTGGTCTCCAGAATCACCATCAAGCTTGGCCCATACAATGCTTTCGGAAGAATTCGGTACATCAGTGTCAGTACATACCACTACATTCATCTTGGGAACTTGGACGCTGGGATCTTCCATAAGTACTTCGACATTCTGCCATTTTCATACCCGTTTGCCCAAATCCAACGTGATTCCATGTGGTCGCAGAAAATCCATTCCGAGAAGGCAGTCATCCATAATGTTGTCGGAACACAAGGCCTCCCAACTGTATCTGGAGGTTGACCTCTCCATGAACAGGTGCAGTTTCGCCCGTAGCTGTCCGTAGTGAGAAAATTCTGCCCTTGTGAAGTTGTTGCTGTCTAACTAGGTCTGGTCGGATAATCGATCGGGTTGCGCCAGTGTCGATTGTTATGGTGCAGTGTTCTCCGTCAACTTGACCCGGAAGGCATAAGTCCGCTTCTCTACGATGTAGTCTTGACACGGTGATGGTGGTGCTGGGAACGTCGATCCTCCTAGCCAACCTCTGCCCCACGAAGTTGGCTCTTACATGTTTCCCGACCCCTCTGTTTGAAGGGTTTCCATTCTGGGCTCCTGACTCAGTCTAGATCTCCTCCTAGCTGCAAACCCTGGATAATAGCTCGGTTTTCTTCGCTTCTTGCAGTCTCTTTGCAGGTGCCCCTTCTTTCCGTAATTCCAGCATCTAGGCGCACCATTTCCATGCGGGTCTCACTCAATTTCCACGCGCTCGCACCTGCACTCGTCTGCCACTGCCTCACGGACCCGAGCATCGGTACGAGTCGCATTTTTCGCTGCCTCAAAGTTCAGACTGTAAGCCAATAGGTCCTTAACCGTTTGCTTTTGGGCTAAACGCACGGCTTGTTGCAATTCCGGGTCCTTTAGTGCGCTGATGAATGCTTCTGTCGCTGCATCATCTCGATGTTCTGGGTCATAAGCTGGGTAAGCCAAAAGTGCTAGTCGCTCAGTGTCTTGGGCTACCTGCTGTAGGGTTTCACCAGACTTCTGCACCCGATGTCTTAGCTGTGACCGATAAATCTGCTTTAGATGATCATCTCCATAACGCATGTCGAGCGCATTCATTATAGCATTCGAGTTTGAGTGCAAGTCAACGGGGATCGTCTGCAACAGCTCGGCAGCTGGGCCTCTTAAAGCAAGAATTAACGCAGTTGCTCGTTCCTGCTCGTTCCAGTGATTCATGCGAGCGGCTGCCTCAAACTGGGTTTAGTAAATAGTCCAGACCGTTTGCCCATCGAATATTGGTGCTTGCACTTTCTAGATGAGCTTTGCGCTGCGGTTATAAGTGGGGCTGTTGAGGCGGTTACTATCTTCGCTGCTCCCAAGTCCTTTTTCATGTTTTCCATCTCATGGTTTATTCTCGCTTCGACCTGGCTGATCTCAAGGTTGATTCTCTCCTCGACCTGGTATACCTTTTCCTCGACGCATTTAATTTGGCTGTTGAGACTACTGAGTTCCGCTTTTATTTCGGTTGACTGTTTTTGCAGCTTCTGTGTGATGTCTGCCTTGATTTCTAACGCTTGTTGGTCTAGCTTCGCTGATTGTTCATTTAGCTGCACTGACTGTTCATTTAGCTTCGCTGATTGTTCATCTAGCTTCGCAGTCAAACTCGATGACATCAGCATTAACATTTGCATTAGCGCATTTTCTGGCTCCTTTGATTTTGGTGTTTCTACTTCTCCACCTTCTGCGCCTTTTTCCGCATCTGAGAGCTCACCCGATTCCAGATTCACGCCTTCCGACTCGATCGCGTCACGCAAGCGTGCAATCAGTGTGGCCTTTGTACCTTGCGTAGCCAGGTTTCGCTGTTCCAACTCTTCCTTAAGCTCCGACATGGTCAATTCATTAATTTTTAAGTTTAGGCTGCGTGGCATTTTTAATGTTTCTTTAAATTTTACTATTGTGCACTTTAAAAATGTTCAAATTTTCACTTTCAAAATTTTTTTATCCCACTTCTGACACCACTGTCGCGTGTTATCGGTTCGCGGCCAATAATAATTTTAATGTTCCGGGAAAATGAAAACGCAATGTCTTTTTATTTAAGTTAAAAGAGTTTATTTAATTACAAAAGTGCACAATAATCGATTTAACACTTTCACTAATTTTAATTTTCACTATTAAAAATCTAACACTTGTCCATAAATTTCTTATCACAATTGTCTTCTAAATCACTTCACAATGACGAAAATCACTTTTCTATTCGCTTTCCACACACTATCGCAGTTCTTATCGCGTTCGAATGAATCCCCCCATTCATTCAGCTCGCCTTTATATAGGGTCTCTAATCATTCAACTCAGTTCTCTTACATTAGTGAATAAGCGGGAACGTTCCAGCATGAATGGGCAGTGACTCACTTTCAGATGTTGATCATGCTTGTTGAGTTCTCGTGGGTTCGAGTAAATTCAGTTGTTGATGTTCTTAATGATTGTGAAAACAATTGCGGCAGTAGCTCGCAGAATTATTTGTACATGTAATTATTTGTACATGTAACAATATATATATACAGTCCCTGGCGATATTATAAAACCCATGCTGAAAAATCACCGTTTTGCCATATTAACTACACATCACGTTCATAATTAGACAGTTTTAGTTAAATTATGAGAAAGCATATATTATACAATGAGTTTTATTCAAAAAATAGTGATTTACATTAGATTAAAGCATTTCTGCTAATGAAACACGATTTTTCGCCAAAATCCGTATTTTCTTTGGCCACCTTTAGCAGCCAACACAGCTGCTGTACGACGAGGCATGCTGTCAATGCAATTCTCAATTTTTTTCCTGATCTCTACGTTAATTTTCCAGGTATCATTGAGTACAAGAATCAGATCCTGTTTGGTTGTAGGAGCATGCTTAGAAACTTCACGTTTCAGAAAATCCCAAACATTCTCTAAAGATTTCATGTCTGGAGAATTACTAGGTCAGTCAAGAACGGTAACTTATTTCTTCTCTAAGTACGTTGATATACGTTTAGAACGGTGGTACGGTGCACCATCGTGCATAAAAACAGGCTTCTTGCGATTTTTGAACCATATTTTCATCGTTGGAAGTAGCTGTTTTTCCAACACTTTCCCTTATTATTCTGAATTCATTGTACCTTCCACGATGTAGAGGGGCCCTGGACCTTTCATACTTATTACAGACCATACCGTAACCGAAGGAGGATATTTTATTATTGGAGCAATACAATCTTTCTTGTATTTCTCATCCGATCGACGCCTAAAAAACTGAGCCTTTTCGATCAATACTTGAAAAGTTGATTCATCTGAAAAATTTACCTGTAAAATATTAAAAATACCGAGGATTGTCAAAAATTTTACTTAAATTTGGAATTTATAATAAAAATATATTGTAAAATTCCTTTTTCCCAGTCATCCTTTGTAAAATTCTTATACTTTTGGGCCCATCTGTAATGGTTTGTAATCATGGCTGGTGTGAGCCTAGGTTTGCGTGCCGGTCTTCGGGAGACAAGACCTTCTTCAGCTAATCTTCGTCTTTCTTTCAGAAACTTGTATTCCTGCTTCAGTAATCTGTTTTTCCAAAAGCTTCAAGGCCATTTTTCGATTTCGGATGCATATTTCACGAATTTTTCTGTCTGTCCTCTCGGAAGTTATTTGAGGACGACCAGACGCACCTTTGCGTTTGACCTTTGAATCTTCACCAGGGCCAATCTGTTTTTTATATGCTTCACTGAACTTCGCGAGACATTTAAAATTTTAGCTCATGTTTTCAGCTTTCAACATACCGGCAATTTGGCCAGTTCTAGTAGGAAACAAATCACGTTGTTTACCCATTCTGAAAATTTCATAATTATCACAAATCGCAAGAGTTTTACACTATTTTCATAAAAATGGTTCAAGGCATCAATAAAGACCTTACTTCAGGAATGTATATGTATTTCACGCAATGGAAATAGGTATTTTACACAATAGAGCCTATAGCACTGTATTTGACGTTTATTTATTTACTTTAAGTTTTTATTACAGAACTGCTGCCATCTAAGTTTGAACGTGGTAACTGTATAAACAATTACATTAAATGTTACCCTAAGTATTAAATTAGAGGCTTTTCCAACGAACTTTAACGGTCTTGCAATGAAACAACAAAAAATGTAGTGAAATGCTCATTTTTCAGCATGGGTCTGATAATGTGGCGAGGGATTATCTATTTATATATATATATATATATATATATATATATATATATATATATATATATAAATAAACATACACATATATATATATATATATATATATATATATATATATATATATATATATATATATATATATATATATATATATTCCGAACTTTATATCAGCCGGCAGACGAATAGCCTTTCCAAAAATGACTTTGGCTGGGGCTTGACCCGTCGATGCATGTTCGGCAGCTCTGTACGCCATCAAAAATGGTGGGATATGTCGGTCCCAGTCCCTTTGGTTCTGGTCAACCATTTTCGCCAGATGTTTATTGGGCGTGCCGATGAAACGTGCGACCATTCCATCGGATCGGGGATGCAGCGGTGTTGTCCTCGTTTTCCATATTCCCAGCAGTTCACACATTTCGCCAAAAACTAGTGACTCAAAGTTTCGGCCTTGATCCGAATGTAGTTCGCAAGGTACGTCGTACCTACTGACCCAATTTAACACTAGCTGTTCGGCTACAGTACTTGTTTCCTGATTGGGAATGGGGTAGGCCTCGGGGCACTTGCTGAAATAATCGGCTACAACCAACGTGTATCAATTTCCCCATTCGGATTCAGGGAAGGGACCTGCGATGTCAACAGCAATCCTTTCAAACGGTACCCCCACGTTATAGGTTTGCATTTGTCCTCTCAGTCGTCGCTTTGGACCGTTGACGGAAGCGCAAATGGTGCATCTGCGGCACCAGTCCTCTACGTTTTCTTGAGCATGGAGCCAGTAAAACCTTTCCCGCAATTTCGATAAGGTCTTGTGAACACCAAGATGGCCTCCCAAGTATCCTTCGTGCATCTCCTTAACAACATCGTGGATTCGGCTTTTGGGAAGTATAGTTTGCATCCTATAGGAGCTGCCATCCGCCGTTTCCCATTTCCGCTTGAATATGCCACCCTCTAGCTGAAGGGAGTTCCATTGTGCCCAATAGCTTTTCAGGGTTGCGCCATCCATTTTTTTGTTAGTGGTAGGGAGGTGAATGCCATTTATGCACAGAGTGTGAGACTCCCATACGCGACTGGACTATCCACTAAACACCTCTCCTGTAATCCTGAGAACCCAGCCTGGAACCGTTTGGCACATTACTTCGGGCCAGATTTCATTTTGTTACGTCGTGGGGCACCTTCAAGCTTGGGAGTCCCTTTTCTAGCAGGAGGAGAGAGGGGAAGAGGATCCCTTAGCCCCAGCGCCTCCAGCTGCTGTGAGTCCCTTTTATATTTTAGGACTGCCCGAACATTATGTGCCACCTGGTACCATTTGTCAACCGATTCGAGCATCACCGCAACTATATTATCCGGAGTGAGCTCTCCCGTCTCCCTGTAAGGTTCCCTTCACAGCCTGACCAATTTTGTACATGCAAAAAATGTGTGACAGGCTCGGTCTCACATCCGAAATGAGGCGCGCGGTCCTCCTTCCCTTCGTGCAATTCACCCAAGACTGCTGCCAATCGTTGAGCGAGCGCTGTCTCTCCTCGCGGACAACTATCTCCCTCGCATCCTCGTTTCGGCGCAGGTAAATAGCGCAGCGCTCTCTAGCAAGGAGGGCGACAGGTATCACGACTGCCATAACTCTCACCGCCGAGTCGGAGACTGTTGGGTACGAAGATGCAATTCTCAGTGCTCCTCTTCTCTGTACCTGTGCCAAACGTTTTCGGTATACCTCCTTGCTGAGAACGTCGCCCCATACCTCTGCTCCGTACAGTAGCACTGACCCTACAGCACTCATCAAGAGGCGTCCTCTTGATGGACTGGGTCCCCTTACGTTGGCCATAAGTCGACTCAGAGCAGATATTCCCGAAGCAGCCTTCTCAGTCGTTGTCCTGATTTGCTCAGAGAAACTCATCTTCGAGTCGATCAGCAGCCCCAGGTACTTCACCGCTGGCTTCGATTCGATTTGTATGTCTCCAATGCTGATCATCCTTACTCTAGGGATTCTCTTTTTTGTCAAGATGACCACTTTGGTTTTCTCCAGTACTAAACTAAGCCCGCGAGCAGTCATCCAGTCCCTCTTTCGGCGCATTAGCATACCTAGCCTAAGTTGTGCTTGTTCAACGGTGCGTCCAGCAACCAGAGCCGCAACATCATCCGCATAGCCGACCAAGCGCGAGTCATCTGGCATCTCAAGTCTCAGTAGCCCGTCGTAAGACACGTTCCACAGGTCCGGACCAAGGATAGATCCCTGGGCAACATCCGATGTAATTTCCATCCTTCGTTGGCCCTGTGTCGTGTCGTAGAGCAGGCTTCGGTCCTTTAGGTAGTTCCTCAAAAGCCGCATTAGATATTCTGGAACTTGAAAAGAGTTTTCCAGTGTATCCAGAATATCCACCCATCAAGCGGAGTTGAAGGCATGTCACCAACAGGACGATCCGTCGCTTGGTGCGACTATATGCCTCTGCCTTTTGGACCGCGCTCACCACCTCTGCAATCGCATCAATGGTAGAACGTCCTGCTCTAAAGCCGTACTGCCGAGGAGATAGGCCCCCAGCAGCACGAATCGTGTCAGTGAGTCTTCCCTTGATGAGTTTCTCTAGCACTTTCCCAGCCGTGTCTAGCAAGCATAACGGGCGGTATGTAGCCGGTGATCCGGGGTTACCCTTCCCCTTGCTGATCAGCACGAGCCTCACCAGCTTCCATTGTACCGGGAAAACCCCGTCCCGTAGGCAAGCGTTGAATGTGCTGAGCAGCAAGTTAGGACAATGGTGATAGACGAGCCACAATACCTCAGCTGGAACACCATCTGGACCTGGGGCCTTCCTCGCTTTCAACGAGGGAACTGCTTCCTCCAGTTCCAGGTATGTGAAGGTGTGCACTGTACTGATGTTTCACCATGGACAGCGTCAACACGGACGGGATGGGCGGGGAAGAGTCCCCGCACTATCGCGTCCATGTTGTCCGCATCATGTATACAAGGCTTCCGTAGGCCACCAAGTTTCCCCATGACCAGCTTGTAGCCAAGGCCCCACGGATCCTTGTTCACATTGTCCACTAGGTCTTGCCAGTAGCAAGCCTTGCTACTGTTGATCAGTTTGCGAAGGCATTTCCTGGCCGACTTATATGCCGGCACCCAGTTGCATGCCTCGTCATGGTTCCGCGCCCGTTGAGCCTCACGTCGAAGCTTGTGACACTCCCTTCACTTTTCAGCGATTTCAGTTGACCACCAGTACACCGGGGGTTTGCCGTGCTGGGGTCTTTGACGGGGCAAAGAAGCGCAGCAAGCAGCCTTAATGATGCCCATAGTAGAGTTCACCACGTCTTCAGCTGCCCGTTTTTCCGTCCCCTCCGAAGCTCCCTGCAGTGGCTCACCTGCTGTGAGAGCCTTGACAAACCTCTCGACGTCCATCCTTCCGATGTTCCATTCAGTTGTAGAAGGCCGAGGGCACGAACGTCAGGAGACAGCATCATTTATCTCAAGCAAAATGCACTGATGATCACTGGCTGAGTAGTCTTCCAATACTTTCCAGTTGTGTTTTCTCCGTACCAAGGACTCCGAGGCAAATATCACGTCCGGTATGGTTCCTTCACAGCCAATACGGCGGAAAGTCTGCGTATTTCCGGAGTTTAGTACGATGAGAGCCGTCCTGGCCGCCATTTTCAGGATTCATTTTCCCCGCGGTTCCGTCTGAGGCATGCCCCATTCGATTGCTTTTGCGTTGAAGTCGCCCCCAATGAATACTTTGCCCTCTGCGTTCAAGACAGCGCCCTCCAAGGCATTTAACTTGGCTTGGAAAGATGATATCGACTCGTTAAGCGTTAGGTACAGACTAAAGAAGGTGATCCCTAAGCACCGAACCCACACCAAACCATCCCCCCGTCCACAACTCTCCGCTTGAAAGTCACTGTTCCATACCCAGATGGCGGCAGTACCAGTTTCATCAGAATACCGTAATGCAGGACTTTTATTATGGTGTTGCTCACTCAGCAGCAAGAAGTCGGGTTTCATGTCCCTCGTAAACTGCCCCAGCAAATTTTGGACGGTGGAACTGCGGTGTAGGCTTAGCCGCAGGATGCGGGTCATCGAAGTTCTGATTTTGCCTGGGCCAGGGCTTCCTGGAACACCCGGCATTTTCCTGATTCCAAGACGTGTCCAAAATCAGGTTTTGGATCAGAATCCTTGCAAAGAATACAGTGTGCTTCCTTCGTACACTCTTTTCTTTTATGTCCCATTTCACCGCATTTGTAACAAAGGGAACTCCTGTCGGGTCCTTTGCATACTTGTGTGGTGTGACCATAACCAAGGCATTTAAAACATTGATAAGGCGTTGCTCTTCGCTGTATCCTACAGACAACCCACCCAATTCATTCTTTGCCTTTGTTCAGGAATTGTTCGGCGTCCTTTTCAGTCAAGTCGACTATGGCCATGCGTTGTCCCCTGTTGTTTTCTGGTGTCAGTCTCGCTTTGATCCTTCCCATGCTAGGGAACTACCTTTTGACGGCCTCTTCTACCTCGGCCAGATCCGTCACGCAGTCAATGTCTCGTATTTCGATCGTTGGCATCGGCTCGAGTGGGCTACAGTTGCGGTTTTGCCGAGGACTTTCTTTACTGCGTTACAGAATGCCGGCCTCTGCTCTGAATTCCACCAGTATGTGGCCCGACCACGTTGGTCATACTACTTTAATGGTAGTATTGGTCTTCAAGCTTTACGTTTCCCCTGATGTCCCGCAGTACCTCCGCGTAGGATCGGCCATCTTGGGGCAGTGCCTGCTGCCGGGGTCTTTGTCGGGGCTTCTGCCTCTCCTGTTTTGCATCAGGTCCTTCTGATTGGGCGTCCGTACGAACTTTACTTTCTGGGTTTTTTTGAAGGAGTTTCCTTGCAGTTTTCTTCGCTCCTTTTGTAAACACTCTCTTGAACCCGTGATCTGGTGCTCCACGCCCATCAAGTGCCTCTTCCTTCCTTCACCTCGGTGCTACTGTGCAAAGCAACTAGGTCCAAACCATCACATCCACCAGCCCAAAGCGTCAATTCCGGTTCGTTGTCCAAAGCCATGAACTCCGCCCTTCCGATGAATAATTTCGTAGACGTATGACTGCAATCTTTCGATCCATCTCGCCACTTGTCCTTCGGGGTTTCGGAAGTTGAGCAGCCATCTCAGCGATGCATCGTCCGTTCGAAGAACAAATTTCTGGCCATATAAGTACTTGTGGAGCTGCTTGGTGGCCTCTATTATAGGCAACAGCTCCTCCTGGTCACGCAGTGGTTCCTCTCATTTTTGAGAGAACTCGACTGTAATAGGACTCTTTCTTTGCCATTGATCTGCTGGGAGAGTACAGCTCCAATACTGCCGTTGCTTGCATCGGTGTCAACTACAAACATTTTTTCGGGTTCCGGATATGCCAGCACGGGTGATTCACACAGTTTTTCCTTCAGGGTCTCAAAGGCTGTCTGGCATTGTTCATTCCAGACATACGGACGATTTTTCTTGGTTAGCTGATGGAGACACTTAGCTATTTTGGCAAAGTCTTTGACGTATCTTCGATAGTAGGTTGCCAGACCCAGAAAACTTCGTAGTTGGCGCTTGTTGTTTGGTGTTGGCCAGCTTCTCACGGCTTCAATTTTCTCAGGGTCTGTTTTGACCCCTTCTGCTGATACGAGGTGTCCCACGTATTTTGCTTCAGCTGCGTAAAAGGTACACTTGTCGGGACTCAGTTTCGAGTTCGCCAGTCGCAATCGGGAGAAAACCTCTTCTAAGTTCCGCACATGCTCTTCGAACGTTCTCCCGATAACAATGATGTCAGGTACACAAAGCACGTTTTCCAGGTCAAACCACGTAGCACGTATTCCATCAGGCGATCGAAAGTGGCTGGAGCATTGCAAAGTCCAAACGGCATCACCACAAATTGCCACAATCCGGTCCCAACTGAAAATGCCGTTTTCTCTCGGTCCTTCTTGTCGATTTCTAACTGCCGCTAGCCACTCTTGAGATCGAGTGCATAAAATCATTTTGCGTCGGTCAAAGTGCCCATGATGTCATCGATGCGAGGGAGCGGATAACTATCTTTCTTAGTGACGTCGTTAAGCTGCCTATCGTCGACACAAAAATGAGTGCTACCATCCTTTTTCTTCACTAGAACTACTGGCGCGGCCCATGGACTGACAGAAGGCTGGATAACGCCTTGTTTTGCCATGTCCGAGATCAGTATGCTCACTTCTCCTTGTTTGGCTGTAGGAAGCCGTCTCAGTGCTTGTCGAATCGGCTTGGCTCCCTGTGTATTATGACGTGAGTTACCTTACTCGTTCGGCCTTGGTCATCCAGGCTTGTTGAGAAGATGTCACTGTACTTGGTGACCAGATCAGAGGCTTGCTTGAGTAGCTGCACTGGCAATTTGACCTGCTTCAATATTGCTGACGTGGATTCCCGGGTTTCGCCTGTGTCTTGCCTTTTTTTCCCATGATTGTCGTGAGTGGCTTCCAAGGAGGTGATGGTGGAAACAGGCTGGCAGCTGCCGATGACTTCTCTCACTTTGATGCTCGTGGTTGAGTCTGCGGTGTTAAGGACACTAACCGGCACGTATCCGTTCCTTGTAGATCTTACAAGGCTTCGTCCTACAATCAAACTGCGCAATGCGGACGTCTTCGTTGGCTCTATCAGATAAGATCGGTGGTCTCCAGAACCATCATCAAACTTGGCCCATACAATGCTTTCGGCAGACTTCGGAACATCAGTGTCGGTACATACTACTACATTCATCTTGGGAATTTGGACGCGCGGATCCTCCATCAATACTTCGACATTCTGCCATTTCAATACCCGTTTGCCGAAATCTAACGTGATTCCATGTGGTCGCAGAAAATCCATTCCGAGAATGCAGTCATCCATAATGTTTGTGACCAGAAAATTATGTCGGAACGCAAGGTCTCCCAACTGTATCTGGAGGTTGACTTCTCCATGGATAGGTGCAGTTTCTCCCGTAGCTGTCCGTAGTGAGAAAATTCTACCCTTGTGAAGTAGTTGTTGCCTCACATGGTCTGGTCGGATAATCAATTGGGTGGCACCAGTGTCGATTATTATGGTGCAATGTTCTCCACGATGTAGTCTTGACACGGTGATGGTGGTGCTGGGGACGTTGATCCTCCTAGCCAACCTCTGCCCCACGAAGTTGGCTCTTACATTTTTCCCGACCCTTCTGTTTGAAGGGCTTCAATTCTGGGCTCCTCACTCGGTGTGCACACCCTTGCTGCACACTCTGGACCTAGCTGCACACCCTGGACTCCTAGCTGCATACCCTGGACAATAACTCGGTTTTCTTCGCTTCTCGCAGTCTCTTTGCAGGTGCCCCTTCTTTCCGCAATTCAAGCATCTAGGCGCATCATTTACATGCGGGTCTCGCTCAACTTCCACGCGCTCATACCTGCACTCGTCTGTCACTACCTCGCGAATCCGGGCAGTTGGACGGCTCACGTTTTTCGCTGCCTCAAAGTTCAGACTATAAGCCAATGCGTCCTGAACTGTTTGCTTTTGAGCTAAGCGCATGGCTTGCTGCAGTTCCTTGTCCTTTAATGCACTGATGAAACGAGACCTGGCCCGAAGTAATGTGTCAAACGGTTCCAGGCTGGGTTCTCAGGCTAACAGGGGAGGTGTTTAGTGGGTAGTCCAGTCGCGTTTGGGAGTCCCACAATCTGTGCATAAATAGCATTCACCTCCCTACCACAAAAAAAAATTGCACTGATGAATGCCTCTGCCGCTGCGTCGTCTCGATATGTAAATATATATATATATATATATATATATATATATATATATATATATATATATATTTACAAACATATATACAGTATATACTTCTATATATATAAACTGTTGTGCTTTTGCAGGTGCGCAGTCCTTTTTTCCCACGTCCTTGCGAAAGAAACACTCAACGTTTTATCTTCAATTAAAACTTAATGCACGAGATTAAATTAAACTATTTCTAATTAAAACTTATCAAACACCTTTACTCGATGCACTTATATCACGCACTTGAATTCAATCTCAATGTTCAGTTTACAAACTTCCACTTTGCCGCGAATGATCACTTTTCTACTTACGCTTAACCGCGCTGAGATTCTGCATCAACGAACGGTCAATGAAATGAATTGTCGTTACACCCGTTTCGGGCTTATCGCTTATGAATCTTATAAAGTAAAGTCTTTACTTATGGAAAAATCTCGTTCAACCTGGACCATTCATTACGATGTCTAGTAGAAGCTTCGCTTCGTTGTTTGTGTCGGCGACCCTTTACTCGACCGTCATTAGACCGTCATGGATAATGACCTGTGGCTTTGTATTGTTTACGACATAATCTTTCGCAGCAGCGTCTAGAAAGATAATGACCTTTGGCTTTGCATTATGATGATGCTTGCGACAATTGTTGTTGTCGAAAGAGATCTACTACTTTGACGTTAAGACTGATTTCTCCATGAATTGATGCTGTTTTGCCAGTAGCTGTTCGTAACAAAGTAGTCCTGGTCTTGCAGATTGAGTGTCGCTTTACCAAATCTGGCCAAAGAATGGATCTGGTTGCGCCAGTGTCAATGGTTAGAGTGCAGGTTTCACCATCAATTTGTCCTGGAACGCATAAGTCCGCTTCTGTGAGATGTAGTCTTGACACGGTAACGGTGGTGCTGGGGACGTCGATCCTTCCAGCCAACTTCTGGCCCACGAAGTTGGCTCTTAGATGTTTCCCGACTCCTCGGGTTGGGGAGGCTTCGTACTAGTCTTCAGACTCCTCCTAGTCCTTCTTTGGGCAGCGCACGTGGAGTAGTAACTTATCCTCCAGCGTTTCCATTAGTCCCGTTGCAGGTGCCCTTTCTCGCCGCAATTACAACATTCAGACGCACCGTTATTCTGGGGCTCTCGGTCAATGTCCACACGCTCACATCGACAGTCGTCTACTACCATCTCTCGGACTCGGGTGACGTTGCGGGTGATCTTTTTGGCCGCCTCGAAATTCAGAGCATAAACTAAGGCATCCTCCACAGTTCGTTTTTCAGCTAATCGGACAACTTGTTGCAGCTCTTGGTCATACAGCGCACTAATAAAGGATTCTGCCGCGGCATCATCCCGGTATTCTGGGCCGTACGCTGGATAAGCCAACAGCGCTAAACGTTTATATCCTGAGCTAGCTGTTGTAGAGATTCGGTTGATTTCTGCATGCAGTGTCGTAATTGTGACCTGTAGGTTTGTTTCAGATGGTCATCTCCATATTGCATTTCCAGCGCATTCATTATTGCTGCGGAATTTAAATGTGACTCCACAGGTATGGTTTGAAGGATCTCTGCCACCGGGCCTCTTAAAGCCAGCATTAATGCTGTTGCCCGTTCTTGCTCACTCCAGTGGTTTGTCTTCGCGGTGGCTTTAAAATGTGTTTTGTAGATGCTCCACATTGTTTGTCAGTCGAATATTGGCCCTTTTACACATCTAGATGAGCACTGGCCTGAGGTTGCGTTTGTACCTGATGCATGGGTTATCCTGGAGTGCTCCACGTCTTTCTTTAACTTTTCGACCTCGTGATTTATCTTGTCTTCGAGTTGACCGACGTTTTCTTCAATACTTGCCTCGACTTGGCCAACCTTGTTCTCAACGCACTTAATCTGGTCATCAAGTTTCTGGTGAAGAGTAACTAGGTATGCCTTCAATTCCGCTTTCAATTAAGCTGACTTTTGATCCAGCTTTGCTGACCGCTCATCCAGTTTC
>OZ017738.1:218397988-218467988 GCA_963969285.1 Odontomyia ornata | reverse complement strand
AGGGTCAATCCTCGTATGGGGTTGTATGCCGGCCGCTCGTGTGAGGCAATTACATTTTATTGATGGCACTATGGATCAATACATGTATTTGAACATATTGCGAGACAACTTGATACCTTCAGTGCAGAAATTAAGCCTACAGCCAGGGTGGCTCTTTCAGCAGGACAATGATCCAGAACATACAGCTAGAAGTATCAAGGAATGGCTGCTGTATAACGTCCCTCACCAGCTTCACAGTCCACTTCAGGCTCCCGATGTAAACCCTATAGAGCATTTGTGGGAGGAATTGGATCGCAGAATTCGTGAGCCAGCCGCAAGTGTAACTACTACCATCAAAGAGACCCTGAAATTTGCTCTGCTGTATGCCTGGATAAATGTTCCCGCCGGAATTACCGGAAATCTCGTTCTTTCAATGCGGAGGCATTTAGAAGCTGTTATTAAGGCTGTTGGAGGGCCTACGAAGTATTGACCTCACGTTTTTTGGTTATTTTCGTTCTTTTCGAAACATGGCTCGTAGTGAATGCTCACTTTCGATGAATGGATTTTTTTTAGTATAAAATATATATATATATATATATATATATATATATATATATATATATATATATATATATATATATATATATATATATATATATTTCTCGTACATTTGCGAATCGCCTAGAATATTCGAGCAGCTTAATGAATGCGCATTGACGTCACTTTGAGATGTTGATCATGCTTGGCGGGTTTTTAAGTACATTCGTTTGTTGATGTTCTTAATGGTTGTGAAAACAATTGCGACAGTAGCTCGCAGAATTATTTGTGCATGTAACACTGCCACCACCTCAGTTCTTTTCGCCCCGAAAAGATGTGTCACCAGTTGTAGTCAATTCTCTCTGGATGCTATATGGGGCAAGACGGTCCAGATGCACGATTTTCATTATGGCTCTTGGCTTACAGTGTTCCTGCATGCGGTATACGACGTCGTTGTTCCACTTTGTAACTCGGTATGGTCCCTCCCAATTATGTTGCAACTTTGGAGACCTACCCTTTCGCCGTTGTGGGTTATATAGCCACACCAAGTCATCTTGCTGGAAGCCAGTAGTATTTGCCTTCAGGTCATACCTGGTCTTCATGCGGTCAGTAGCTGATTCAAGGTGTTTTTGCACTGTCCGATGTATCTGTTTAGACCCTTGCCTTAACTTACTTGCGTACTCCGAGATGGTTTGGGGTTTCTCAGCGGGCGTTCCGAACTTTATATCAGCTGGCAGACGAAAAGTCTTTCCAAAAATAACTTTTGCTGGGGCTTGGCCTGTCGATGCATGTTCGGCAGCTCTGTACGCCGTCAAAAATAGTGGAATATGTCGGTCCCAGTCGCTTTGGTTCTCGGCAACGATCTTGGCCAGATGTTTATTGGGAGTGCCATTAAAACGTTAGACCATTCCATCGTATTGGGGATGCAGCGGTGTTGTCCTCGTTTTCCGTATTTCCAGCAGTTCGGACATTTCACTGAAAACTAGTGACTCAAAGTTTCGGCCTTGATCTGAATGTAGTTCGCAAGGTACGCCGTACCTACGGACCCAATTTAACACTAGCTGTTCGGCTACAGTAGTTGCTCTCTGGTTGGGAATGGGGTAGACTTCGGGCCACTTGCTGAAATAATTGGCCACAACCAGCGTGTATCGATTTCCGCATTCGGATTCAGATAGGGTCCTACGATGTCAACAGGAATCCTTTCAAACCGTACTCCCACGTTATAGGTTTGCATTTGTCCTCTCAGTCGTCGCTTTAGAACTTTGACGGAAGCGCAAATTGTGCATCTACGCTACCAGTCCTCTACGTCTTCTCGAGCATGGAGCCAGTAGAACGTTTCCCGCAATTTCGCTAAGGTCTTGCTAACACCAAGCTGGCCTTCCGACGATCCTTCGTGCATCTCCTCAACCACGTCGTGGATTCGGCTTTTGGGAAGTATAGTTTGCATCCTATAGGAGCTGCCATCAACAGGAGCTGCCATTCGTCCCTTTGCCGCTTGAGTACGCCACCCTCCACCTGAACGGAGTTCCATTGTGCCCAATAGCTTTTCAGGGATGCGCCATACATTGACACGTCTTTCCACTCAGGTTGCCCAGTTGTCTCTTTCCATACGAGCAATGGCCCGATGTCTTCATTGGCTAACTGGGCATTTCAAATCTCCTCCGATGACCAACCTTCATCGGATTCGACCGTTATCAATCGCAGATCAACGGATAGCTCCTTTTCCTCAATCCGTCGGCAATGCTTGTAGTTAGCTGGACATGGGCGACGAGATAGGGCGTCAGCATTTCCACGAACTCCGCCCTTCCGATGAACAATTTCGTAGTCGTATGACTGCAATCTTTCGATCCATCTCGCAACTTGTCCCTCAGGGTTTTCGAAGTTGAGCAGCCTTTTAAGCGATGTATGGTCTGCTCGAAGAACAAATTTCTGGCCATATAGGTACTTGTGGAACTGCTTGGTGGCCTCTATTATAGCCAATAGCTCCTTCCTGATCACGCAGTAGTTCCTCTCACTTTTCTAGAGAACTCGACTGTAATACGAGAGGACTCTTTCTTCGCCATCGATCTGCTGAGAGAGTACAGCTCTAATACCGCCGTTGCCCGCATTGGTGTCAACTACAAACATTTTTCCGGGTTTCGGATATGCCGGCAAGGGTAATTCACACAGCTTCTCTTTCATCATTCTCCTTGTTGATTCCAGACATACGGACGATTTGTCTTGGTTAGCTGATGGAGACACTTAGCTATTTTGGCAAAGTCTTTGACGAATCTTCAATAGTAGGTTGCAAGACCCGGAAAACTTCGTAGTTGGCGCTTGTTGGCGCTTCAATTTTCTCAGGGTCTGTTTTGAACCCCTCTGCTGATACAACGTGTCCCAAGTATTTTACTACAGTTGCAAAAAGAGTGCACTTGTCGGGACTCAGTTTCGAATTCGCCAGTCGCAATCGGGAGGAAACCTCTTCTTAGTTCCGCACATGCTCTTCGAACGTTCTCCCGATAACAATGATGTCATCTAGGTACACAAAGCATGTTTTCCAGGTGAGGCCACGTAGCACGTATTCCATCAGGCGATCGAAAGTGGCTGGAGCATTGCAAAGCCTAAACGGCATCACCAGAAATTGACATAACCCAGTTCCAACTGAAAATGCAGTTTTCTCTCGGTCCTTCTGTTCGATTTCTACCTGCCAGTAGCCACTCTTGAGATCGAGTGCATAAAATCATATTGCGTCGGTCAAAGTGTCCATGATGTCATCGATGCGTGGGAGCGGATAACTATCTTTCTTAGTGACGTCGTTAACCTGCCTATCGTTGACACAAAAACGAGTGCTACCATCCTTTTTCTTCACTAGAACTACTGGCGCAGCCCATGGACTGACAGAAGGTTCAATAACGCCTTGTTTTTCCATGTCCGAGATCAGTATGCTCACTTCTCCTTGTTTGGCTATAGGAAGACGTCTCAGTGCTTGTCGAATCGGCTTGGCTCCCTGTGTATTTATGACGTGAGTTACCTTACTCGCAGTCATCCATAATGTTTGCGACCAGAAAATTATGTCGGAACGCAAGGTCTCCCAGCTGTTTCTGGAAGTTGACCTCTCCATGGACAGGTGCAGTTTCTCCCGTAGCTTTCCGTCGTGAGAAAATCCTGCTCTTGTAAAGTAGCTGTTGCCTCACATAGTCTGGTTGGATAATCGATCGGGTTGCACCAGTGTCGCTTGTTATGGTGCAATGTTCTCCGTCAACTTGATCCGGGACGCATAAGTCTACTTCTCCACGATGTAGTCTTGATACAGTGACGGTGGTGTTGGGGACGTCAATCCTCCTAGCCAACCTCTGCCCCACGAAGTTAGCGCTTTCATGTTTCCCGGCCCCTCAATTTGGAGGGCTTCCATTCTGGGTTCCTTACTCGGTCTAGATTTTCTCCCAGCTGCACATTCTGGACAATAGCTTGGTTTTCTTCACTTCTTGCAGTCTTTTTGCAGGTGCCCCTTCTCTCCGCGATTCCAGCATCTAGGCGCATCATTTACATGCGGTTCTCGCTCAATTTCCACGCGCTCACACCTGCACTCGTCTGTCACTACCTCGCGAACCCGAGCAGTGGTACGGCTCCCATTTTTCGCTGCCTCAAAGTTCAGACTATAAGCCAATGCGTCCTTAACCGTTTGCTTTTGAGCTAAGCGCACGGCTTGTTGCAATTCCTGGTCTTTTAATGCACTGATGAATGCTTCTGTTACTGCGTCATTTCGATGTTCTGGGTCATAAGCTGGGTAAGCCAAAAGTGCCAGTCGCTCAATGTCTTGTGCTAGCTGCTGTAAGGTTTTGCTAGACTTCTGCATCCGATGCCGTAGCTGTGACCGATAAATCTGCTTCAGATGATCGTCTTCATAACGCATGTTGAGCGCATTCATAATAGCAGCCGGGTTTGAGTGCAACTCTGGATCGTCTGCAAAAGTTCAGCAGCTGGGTCTCTTAAGGCAAGGATCAATGTTTTTGCTCAATCCAGTGATTTATCAGAGCAGTGGCTTCAAACTGGGTTTTGTAAATACTCCAGACCGTTTGCCCATCGAAAATTGGTGCTTGCACGTTTCTGGATGTGATTTTTGCTGCGGTTATAAGCGGAGCTGTTGAGGTGGTTACTACTGCCTTTGCTGCCTCCAATTCCTTTTTCATGTTTTCCATCTCAAGGTTGATTCTCCCCTTGAACTGGCTGATCTCTTGGCTGATTCTTTCCTCGACCTGGTACACCTTTTCCTCGACGCATTTAATTTGGTTGTTGAGACTATTGAGCTCCGCTTTTATTTCGGTTGACTATTTCTCCAGCTTCTTTGTGATGTCTGCCTTGTTATCTGCCTAAATTTCGAGCACTTGCTGGTCTAGCATCGCTGAATGTTCATTTAGCTTCGCAGCTAAACTGGATGTCTGTTCATTTAGCTTCACTGATTGTTCATTTAGCTTCGCACATTGGATGACTGTTGTGGCTGCTCTTGGTGCAGCAGCATCAATATTTGCATCAGCGCACTCTCTGGTTCCTTTGATTTTGGCGTTTCTACTTCACCACCTTCTGCGTCTTTTTCTGCATCTGAGGGCCCACCTGAATCCAGATACCTGCCTCGCGACTCGATCGCGTTCCGCAAGCGTGCAAACAGTATGGCCTTTGTACCTTGTGTGGCCAGATTTCGCTGTTTCAGCTCCTTCTTGAGCTTAGACATGATAAATTGATCAATTTTTTAGATGTAAGTTTCCTGGCATTTTTATTCTTTCGGCTATTTTTCCAGCAGTTTCTACGTTAATTTTCAGTATTGTGCACTGTAAAAATGTTTAAACGTTTTCGCTTCCAAAATTTTCTTTCTCATTTCTTGACACCATTGTCGCGTGTTATGGTTCGCGGCCAATAATTTTAATGTTCCGAGAAAGTGAAAATGCAATGTCATTTAAAATTAAGTTAAAACAGTTCATTTACTAAAAATGCACATTTATTAATTTTTAACTATTTCACCAAATTTTACTTTCACTTGTCTAACAATTTTTATTTCTACTGTCTATCACTTCACAATCAATATCGCTCTTAATTAGCACTCCACACTATCACAGTTTTTACTATCGCGGTTGTAATGAATCCTCCCATCCATTCAGCTCGGCTTTATATAGGGTTTCGAGTCATACAATTAATTTCTCGTACATTGGCGAATTAACTGGAATATTCGAGCAGCTTAATGAATGGAGCAGTGACGTCACTTTCAGATGTTGATCATGCTTGGAGGGTTTTCGAGTACGTTCGTTTGTTGATCATGATCTTCTTAATGGTTGTGAAAACAATTGCGACAGTAGCTCGCAGAATTCTTTGTACATGTAACAATATATATATATATATATATATATATATATATATATATATATATATATATATATATATACATATATATATATATATATATATATATATATATATATATATATACACAGATATATATATATATATATATATATATATATATACATATATATATATATATATATATATATATATATATATATATATATATATATATACATATATATATACATATATATATATATATATATATATATATATATATATATATATATATCTATACATATATATATATATATATATATATATATATATATATATGTATATATATATATATATATATATATATATACATATATATATATATAAATATATATATATATATATCTATATATATATATAGTATATAGTATATATATATATATATATATATATATATATATATATAGATATATATATATATGTATATATATATATATATATATATATATATATATATATATATATATATATATATATACGTGGTCTGTTCAAAAAGTACCCAGAATTTTCGTTTTTTCAAAAAAAAAATTTATTTATTCGTCTACATCAATGCGGTCCCCTTCAAACTAGTCCCCCCCCCCCCCCCCCCCCAGATATAATACACTTATGCCAGCGTTTTTTCCAATCTTTGAAGCACTTTTGATATTCACTTTTTGGTATGTCCTTGAGCACTTTCAGCGATTCGGCCTTTATTTCTCCAATCGAGGAAAAATACCGACCTTTCATGGGTCTCTTCAACTTTGGAAACAGGAAAAAGTCACACGAAGCCATATCTGGTGAATATGGAGGTTGGGACATGACTACGGTATTGTTAGTATTACGAACAAGCAACGACGAGTGAGCAGGTGCGTTATCGTGGTGCAAAAGGCATGAATTCTTTGTCCATAAATCGGGGCATTTTTTTGGATTGCTTCACGCAAACGTCGCATAACTTCAAGGTAATACTACTTATAAATCGTACGACCTTGTGGTAAGAACTCTTTTTGCACTATGCCATTTTAATCGAAGAAAAAAGTAAGCAAAACCTTGACATTTCATCGAACTTGACGTGCTTTTTCCGCTCTTGGTGATGTTGAATGCTTCCAGGTGGACGATTGTGCTTTGGTTTCGACATCATCGCCGTACACCCATGTTTCATCACCAAATATGAGCAAACTTGGATCGTCGTTGACGTCATTTAACAGCTTCTGAGCGATGATTATGTGATTGTTTTTTTGGTCAAAATTCAGCAGTTTCAGCAAAAATCGCCGAGCTCCTAAAAACACATCGAACCTTAGTGACTACCACAGACAAAGTAAATAGTGAATATGGCTGAAAAGTTTATCATATTTTAGGGGCATGTATACCAACACAATAAAAAAAAGTTGACATATATATATATATATATATATATATATATATATATATATATGTATATATATATATATATATATATATATATATATATATATATATATATATATATATATATATTGGTACATGTACAAATAATTACATGTACAAATAATTCTGCGAGCTACTGTCGCAATTGTTTTCATAATCATTAAGAACGTCAACAAATGAATTTACTCGAACCCACGAGAACCCAACAAGCATGATCAACATCTGCAAGTGACGTTACTCCATTCATTAATTTGCTCGAATCTACCAGGTACCTCTCGGTAGAACATTCGCCAATGTACGAGAAATGGGTAGAGTACCTATATAAAGGCGAGCTGAATGAACGCGATAAGAACTGCGATAGTGTGTTTCGTAATAGTGAAGTGATTTAGAAGACAATTGCGATAAGAAATTTATGGACAAGTGTTAGATTTTTTCATAGTGAAAATTAAAATTAGTGAAAGTGTTAAATTGTTTATTGTGCATTTTCGTAATTAAATGAATTCTTTTAACTTAAATTAAAAGACATTGCGTTTTCACTTTCCCGGAACATTAAAATTATTGGCCGCGAACCGAAAACACGCGACAATATATATATATATATATATATATATATATATATATATATATATATATATATATATATATATATCTATATATATATATATATATATATATATATATATATATATATGTATATATATATATGCATATATATATATATATATATATATATATGTATGTATATATATATTTATATATATTTATTTATATATATATATATATATATATATATATATATATATATATATATATATATATATATATATATATATATATACGTATATATATATATATATATATATATATATATATATATATATATATATATATATATATATATATGCATACATATATTCTCTATAATAATGTCTTTCTGCTATACAATCTCGACGATAGTGTCAAGAAAGGCCCTAAGATGCGATGTAGAAATTTATTGCACTGAGATTCAATCGTTGTGAAATGAATATTCTTTAAGCCTTTTTTAAAAACTATAAGTGAGTTTGCATCCTTAACTGAATCTCGGAGATTGTTGTATATACGCAAGGCATCATTCGTAGCGTCATTCTTTAGACGATCCGTTCTTGCAAAAGGTATTATGAACTGATGTGCGTTCCTACCATTGTAGTGATTTTTCTGCGATACTATAATAAGTTGAATATGTAATGACGAGTTTGAATTCAAGCATTTAAAAATAAACTTGGCTTTCTCTGCTTCAACGATTTGAGTAAATGTTAATGCTTTCGCTGATTGGTACACAAATCTGGTTGGTGTACGTATTGGTAGATTCAGCACATTTTTATAAGCCTTGGTAAGCAACATGGAGATGATATTGAGGTGTTGTTTTGATGACTGGCTCCAGATTACTACTCCGTAATGTAGTTTCGACAGAACGAGTGCATTTAACACCATCTACTTGATATTGCTTGGAAATCCTTCATATCTTCTCAGGAATACAATAACAGGAGCTAATTGTCTTCTTAAGTTGTTTATATGCGACAGCCACGTTAATCGTTGGTCAATGATGAGTCCAAGATATTTGAATTCCGCTACTCTCTCCAGTTTTTCGCTATTAATTCTTATATCAATGTTGATGTCTTCCTTGTTCTTCGGTTTGAAAATAATGTATTTGGTCTTAGAAGTATTTAGCGCTAGCTTATTATAACTTAACCACGAATGATATGTACTTAGATCCTCATTAATGGTATTCTCTATGTAATCTTTTTTGCATCCCGAGTGAAGTAGAACTGTGTCATCAGCATATAGTGCATAGTGTCCCTTTAGTCCACATGTATTTAAATTGTTAGTGTATAACAAGAATAAGGTAGGGCCAAGTATGGAGCCTTATGGAACGCCTGACTTCATAGGTGCCAAGTCGCTCAATACATTTTTGACTACTGTTTTCTGCGATCTTCCTTTTAAGTTATTCCTAAAAAGTTGATTTGGTTTTCCGTCTATGCCATATAATTCGAGTTTACGAAGTAAAAGCTCATGATCCGCCGTATCAAACGCCTTTTTCAAATCCACAAAAATGGCAGCAACATAGTCACCCTTGTCAAGTCCTGTATTTATGAAACGCGTGACTGAGAAAAGAGCATCAAAAGTTCTTTTATTTTTCTGGAAACCAAACTGTTGTAAATTTAAAGTTGAATTTTCCTTAATGAATGATGATAGACGGATGTTTATTAATTTTTCGAATATTTTACTAAATCCTGTTAAAAGCGCGATCGGGCGGTAATTATTTGGATCCATACGGTCTCCTCCCTTGAAGATTGGGACTATTTTTGCTAGTTTTCCTTCCTCAGGAAACGTTCCTTTCCTAATATGTTTGTTTAGACAATTTGCAACACACTCTGCTATCTCTTCCTTTATAAGTTTTATTTCATCCATGGTGATATTGTCTATACCTGGTGCTGTATTTTGCTTCAATTCATCAATAATTTTTATTACTTCAACTTTGTTAGTTAGATGCATGTGAAAGGAAGATTTGGGCGACGTAATTGTAGAAATAAAATTGTTTGTTGGCGCTGGCTGGATTCCACTAGCAATTTTTTCACCTATAGTTGAAAAAAAAGATATTGAGGTTACTTGCAGCTTCAAATGCATTTGCTGAAGATGAGTTCTCTATGGTGAAATCCCGGGTCTTAGAGTTACGTGGTGAGTTTCTTTTAACTTCATTTATTATGTCCAATTTTTCATGCGCATTGTCGGCCGCTGCATCTAGTCTTTTGGAGTAATACAAAAGTTTTGCTTCTTTCACAACACGTTTAGATGTTTTATTGGCTTCGATGTATATAAACCTGAGCGATTGAT
This sequence comes from Odontomyia ornata, assembly GCA_963969285.1. Classification (NCBI taxonomy): domain Eukaryota; kingdom Metazoa; phylum Arthropoda; class Insecta; order Diptera; family Stratiomyidae; genus Odontomyia; species Odontomyia ornata. Next base: position 218,457,845 of record OZ017738.1, on the reverse strand, counting down.
CAGTCATGTTCCGTTTGTAGTTCATATAAGCCTTCCGCTTGTTCTTACTTGCCTCAATAACTTTTTTGGTTATCCATGAACGTTGACAACATCTGATTTTTTTCTTCGTAGTCGAGGTGTCCTTAGCATCCATTACGATATTTGTGAGCTCTACTAAGTTTGAAGGTTTTTGGTTAATTAATAAACCCTTAAGATTTGATCTAAAGAGGTCCTTATTTAAGTATTTGAAAACTTTGTAAGCAGGCTTTTGCTTTTTATTTATTTTAATGCCTTGAATAACAACTTTCAAAACACGATGATCAAGTTCTGGCCAGTCCTCTAGAGTATAAGCAATTTTCCCAGCAATTTGATTATCATTTGTGACTATGTGATCCAGGCAGGTATTAGATGCTAGTCGAGTAGGTTGAAGTGGGTTCACAATAGTGGCACCATTCGTTTCTAGTACGTCGTTGTACATCCTTGACTCATTAGATTCAACCATTAGATCTATATTCGTATCGGCAACTGTGATCAAATTATTTTCCATCGAATATAGTTCATCTAATGTCAAGTACAGGTCTTGCGCGTTATGTCGGGTGGGGTTGTAAAATGTGCCAATTTTTATTTTCTTTCCAGGGCATACTAGTTCGATGACTATCATATTGTATTTATCCGGTATTACTCGCCTCATTACGAAATCAAGAGTTTTTTTAATATAAATTGCTGTTCCTGCACCTCTTCCGGGCCTGCAGAAAAATACAGAATTGTATCCCTGAATGTTGTAGTACTCCACTTCCTCGGAATATATCCAGACTTCACTAAGTATAATTAAATCTATATTCGAATGTTGCTTTACATAAATTTGAAGTTCGTTAATTTTTTGTCTGAAACTTTTTATATTAGCATAGAGGATAGAAATTTGGGTGTCTTCAAATATCTTTGTATTATTGAATGGCATATTAATCATCGTAGTTAATGCTTCTCTCAGCAATCAAAATCCTACGTTTTAATTCTGGGCATTCCGTCGAATCTGTCCCGTGTGCATGGCCAATTTTCTTACCATTTTACATACAATTACAACATTTTTCAACTGAGCTTTTACAGTCACTTGTATCATGCTGTGATCCACATTTTGCACACCTCAGTTCCCCTTCACATTTTGATGTCTTGTGATTGAACTTTTGGTATTTGAAGCACCTCGTGACGTTAAAATCTTCCTTTATGTAGTATGATCCATAGTCGATATTAACATATCTATTCGCTATCTTCTTGAACATTGTACCATTCACCTCTAAAATATGTAACCATTTACCGCTCCGTATTCTTCTAGAGTGAACCAATTCCATTTTATCTTCTTCTAAAATGTTCGGGTTCAGACTTTGGATTTCAGTTCTAAGCTCCTCGTTTGTGAATTGCTTCTCTAATCCATTTATAACCAATCTTGGTTGAAGAGACTTAGTTTCCATTATTTCGTATCTCTTCATATTTTCCTTAATAATATTGAGAAGCGTAGATAAATTATCATTCGAAGAAGTCTTAATAATTGCTCCACCAGTTTGAATCGGACGGACTAGCTGGAGTGGAATCTTGCATTGAGAGGATCGGATTTTAGATTTGAAATCGGAAAGAGTTTGATCGGAGCTTGAATGGGCTTTGGGTTTGATGATTATGCCTTTTTGTGATGTTGTGTTAGTGCGTTTTTCTTTCTGCAAACCAGTATCCAATTCGGTCACATCTGCATATGTAATTTTATTTACATGAGTGTTTTTTTCCATTAAGGCACTGACGGTAGACTTCAGTTCAATTAGCTGGTTGACTGTTTGCTTCATTTGTTCCATGAGACGATCATCTTTTAATTTTTTGTTATAAGATTTACAAGCGGAGTACATCCAAAGAACATCTTGAGTAATCTCCATAATCTTTAGATATCTTTCTTCAGACATTTTAATACAGCTTATGTGGAACCACTTATTACATATTCCATCACACCCTATTCGTTGTTCCGAATTCTCAACGGGCTTCCTGCATTTACCACATTTGTTGCATTCCACCGTTGACATTTTCCTTATTTATTATTTTAGGAACTCTTGCCAATAATAGCTGAAAGGATTCAATCACTACTATTTTAATCTTATGATGATAATTATTATTTTATAAATTGTCTGCAATATCAATTTATTACGCATAGGGGAAATAATATTAATACACCTTAAAAAATTAATTTGAAAATTATCAATAATAATTAGTTGGAAAAATTGTTATTAAGTTTATTTTAAATTTTATAAATTTATTATAAATATATATATATATATATATATATATATATATATATATATATATATATATATATATATATATATATATATATATATATATATATATATATATATATATATATATATATATATATGTAGTCTGTGTGGTCTAGTGGTTGGAGCATGAACGCATAAGACGAAGGTCCAAGGTTCAAATCTCGTTGGGAGCAACGTGATTTAATTCAGGGGATTTTTCGGACAGACTCAAATGCTCACTCAGTGGTGATTTAATAAGATCATATCATAGCTGAGCAGGCACACGGGAGCATGGTACTGACCAAACCAACTTCCGAAAAAATCAATATGGTCATGAAAATGAGATACTCTAACTATCTCTACGCGAAGGCCCGAGAGGGGCTGTAGTGCTACAAACAAGAAGATATATACACATATATATATATATATATATATATATATATATATATATATATATATATATATATATATATATATATATATATATATATATATATATATATGCGAGTATATAAATGTGGAGTTCGTACTACTACTCATTTGTTGTTATTGGCATTGACCACTTTTCCCCATCGCAGTCGTGGTATTGACGGGTGAGATTATGGCCATGAACTCATATGGCCCAACCCACAACCGTTCTCATTCTGAAACGAAACCTTATCCTCAGTATAGAAAGAGAGGGTGTGGCATTGCTGTCGTAATGGAGCTTTGGATTTTGGTTTACTTTACGAATAAAGTAGTTCTCGTGATTATAGAGAAGAGGTGGCTCCCTTTTCAGCCTCGATAAAATGGCCATTATGAATCTATAAAGGCTGTCTATGAGGTTGAGTTTAGTGCTTTCATGATCGTTATTACTGCACATAAACGTGGCCGTACGCAGGAAATGATACCAAGCAAGCGGATGGTCATCCACCACGGATCGCAAGGTTTCAATAAGAGGTCTATGGGCTTGTTGTAAGGCTTCATTCGACTATGGAGAATAGCCGGTGGTTTGTAGTGTCTTTATGCTAAGTGTGAGGGTGTAAAGTCAAAGCCAAAAGCACTTTATTCAATACTAATCGTTATAAATTTTTGATGAATATAAAGTAAACTCCAAGCAATATAAATACTAAACCTTAATGAAACAAATGGCACTCTAAACTATCAATCAAAATCATTTAATCAAAAGGGTTGAAGGTGTATGCTTCGTTTAGATGGACTTCCAATTAGCGCCGTTGACTCTGAGCACTAGTCCTCATAAGGGCTTGTACTAACTCTCGCATGGCCTCCCTGCTCTGCAAAGAAAGCAATGGGACTAAAAAGGCAACTACACTCAAGCGTGGAGATAGCTGGAGTGAATAACTGGAGCATTCTCAACTAAGAAATATAACACAAAATAAAAAAAATAAATAAATAACAGTACCATCAATGACGATAGAGCCAACGGTTCCAGCTGTAACGTTAAAAGCTTATCGAATTCGGTAACAATGACCATCAAAACAACGACGAGAGCAACAACAGTAAAGACAGACAAAAAGTGGAGAACAACGGACAGCCTTGTCCAAACCGAGATTCTTACGGACAATTCTGCAGGATGCACTGGATATGCGAGTGGTGGAAGAAAATATAAAGAATATCATTAATCACTACTACGCGATTGCTACTGAAACGACTGAAGCTAGGGTTCTCAATACCGGAATAAACTCTGCACAGCAAACACCAGAGGATGCAAACATCTTGGATTGCTTGGAAGAAAAGTGACTACCGTAAAGCGGAATCAACTGTGAAGTGCAGTATTGCCCCCTGCAATACGAAACCGTACCTTCGCAAGGCGATCCAAAATGGAGTCTTTCAGCTAGAGGAGCTCCTAGCTTGAATGGGCCATTACAGGTGCAGATGGTTCAAGGCAGGGGGAGAGCAAAAGTTCAAGCTCTCTGAAGGCGGTAGTCTTCTCAATGCCTAATAACAGACAATGATGAGCCAACAAAAGGTCAGGTTTCATGTGAGGAGAGTTAAATACCCAAAGAACAAAACAAACATTTGGAAAGTCGAGAATCCTCTTATGCGGTTCAGGAGAAGAAAAATGGGAGGCATCATAAAGTTATTGGATATGCAGTACTAGTCAATGCCAACAGCAGCAGATTGCATGCGAATGTTCTGCAAGAGATTTAGAGAGTAGCATAACTCAAAGTGTTTCAAAAACTGCAGAGGGGCCTCGGAATGGATTGGACTCATGGCAACGACCTTGCAATTAGAACTAAGAATGTGGCATTAGATCCTGGAATGTCAGATCACTCAATTACTCTGGTACTGTTAAGATCCTTTTACAACAGGAGATGAACTGGATTCGAAATGATATTCAAGACATGAGATCCAACACAATATTCAAAACTGGGAAGCCTACTGGAAAACGAGAATTCGGAGGTGCCTTTATTGTGGATGAGGAGTTAAAATTGCAATGAACGGTTCACCGGTTGTGTGCGATCCGTACAAGAGCGAAATTCTTCAAAATTTGGCTGACAAATACTCACGCTCCAACTGAAGAAAAGGAGGAAGAAACGAAGGAAACGTTCTACAATCTCTTGGAAAGACTAGTCAACTCATTGCCTACAAACGATACAAAAGTAATTCTGGGTGATTTCAACGCTAATGCTGGCAATGAGCTATCTTGTCGGGGATCAACTGAAGAAGATAGCATCCACGATGAAACAAATGACAACGGCCAGCGCTTGATTGACTTCGCATACAGCAGAAATACAGTCATATGTTTGACTTGCTTCTCACATCGATGCATTCATAAAATGACCTGGATACCACTGGATGGCAGCACACAAAACTAGATCGACTATGTGCTTATCCAACAAGGCTAGGTTTCGAGCATACTTGACGTCCTACCATTTTGAGGAGCCAATTGTGTCTCGGAACATTACTTGACCAAATGGACCTATCGATGTCGTATGTCAAAGACATATTTGACGAAGAACAGCCCGCTGCAAAAACTTAACATCTAAAGGCTCCTAACAACAGGCTGGCTCCCATCTTATCAGACGCATCGTTAAAAACAAACAACGAGCTCTGGATGGAAGCGAAAGTGGCTATTAAGACCGTTACAGAACAGATGAGCAGACATCAAGGCCAGCACAAGAGAAATGATTGGTTCGATGATGAGTGCCAGGATGCGTTGGACAAAAAGAATCAGGCGTACAAAGAATACAAAGGTAGGAAAACCAAGACGAAGAGAGAACACTATGAAAATCTAAGAAGTATAGGAATAAGATAATTAGAATTTAGAAAAGAAAATACCATGATAACCAACTGAGCAGTATAGATGTAAGTCTAGCAAGCAGCAACACAAGACAAGAATACAAAGTAGTGAAAAGCCTAAGACGTGATTATCAGTCCAAAACTCACACTCTATCGTGATGACATTGGTAAAATCATCGCTGATGAAACCAAGATTAAAGAAGAATGGGCATCATATTTCAAGAGTCTCCTTAATCCTCCTCACAGCTCCAGAGTATCGGAGCCTACAGGTATTTCCGGAGAGCTTTCATTGTCCCCACCTACTTTGTATCGGATTTGTTCCATCATCAAAGCCAAAAAAAATAATAAAGCACCAGGCATCGATGAGACCCCAGTAGACCCCATCAAATATGGTGGACTAAAGCAAGGGCATGGGTTCGCCCCATTGCTATTCAATTTGGCTCTAGAGTACGTCATAAGGAAGCTACCTATCGATACACAAAGTACATTACCAAACAACCCGAGTCAAGTAGTGGCCTATGCGGATGACACCAACATTTTGTCGCGTTTATTAACAACTGTCAAAGAACTCTTCCTGAAACTCGTCAGCGAAGCAAAACTATTAGACCTACAAATTAATGAAAATAAAACAAAGGTCATGACACAGTCAAAGAAAAATACCTCAAATACACAAAATATTACACTTGCCTGGGATCAAATTTGTGTATATAGGTGGCAAAATAACAAGAATTAGAAAAGAAAGAGATGAAATACGCTGAAGAATACAGCTCGTAGTTTTGACGATCTTGAAAGCTAGCTGCATACACAGGAAAACAAAGCTCCAATTATATAAATCGGTGATAAGGCCTGTGTTACCTCTGCGCTACAATCAACATAACACAAAATAAGGAACGTCAAGCTACGTAGCGCGCACATAGTTCCCCTGCATACGATTAACGCTTAAGTGATGTTGACATATACGAAAAAGTGTCATTGTGGCAAAAGTTATTGAAGAAAATGGATGATTTTGATGTTTTTGCTAATGTGCTATAATTTTGTTGATGAAAGTCTTCAATGGCGTAGAAGAAATATTTAATTAATTATTTCAATAACAGAGTGGAATTGTGCTTAACAGGTGAGAACACCTGTTTCCTGCATAATTCCTCACAGCTGGATAAAACTTTATTTCTCCTTTGAAATGGCAAACAACCATGTATCATTGTCACTTAAAGTAAACAATGTATTTGACATACTGACATGAAAAGTTGGTTCGATTTCAACTTTTTATGGTGCGTATGTCATCCTTATGTCAAATGCACTCAATTCGGGTTCAAATTTTTTGATATTTGCTTTATGTCTGCTTTTGTTCATTGTAGCTCAGCCTTTATGCTATTGGTGTGAAACGTGAACCCTAACCCAAGCATCCGAAAACATAATGAACGCCTTTGAGCAAAGGATCCTGAGGCAAAAAATCGGTGTGAAGCTAGACGGAGACCAATGGTGAATTCAATATAACCATGAGCTATATGAAATTTTGACAAGCCAGAGGTCTCAGCGATTGTAAGACTGCAGGAGTTGCAATGGGCTGGACAGATAACTCGTATGAATGAACAACGCATTCATTGGGAGAACTGAAGGCCGGAAACAAGTGGGAAGACCAAAGTAACGCTAGTCTGACTTCATCGAAGAATATAGTTCATTGCTGCTCGCATTTTAAAATTGACGCATTTTAAAATTGGAGGCGCTATTTGCATGAATAGAAGGCCTGAGAGGGGCTGTAGTGCTACCAAGAAGAAAATAACTGAAAGGAATACAAACTGCCATAAAAGCTGTGTGGACAACTGGTTCATATGACCATTGGTGGAATTGTGACCAACAAAGATGCATTCCCCATCGAAGTCAAAAGTGTCCTTGGAGGGAAGGCAGCCATGGCTTCTCGAAATAAGAGAAATTGATTGTGATACAGCTTTATCTGAGATAAAATATGTCTGGAAGTGAACTTTTCCTAGCTTGAGCAGGCAAATATTCAAATGATAAAGTTCAGGGCATGGTCATGTAGTAAATGGTAAGGTATAAAGATTTCCGTAAAGGACTGCAGCGACAGTCTGCTGCGTCGGCGAAAGATGATGTTAATGTCAGCCGAGAATGGTCTTGTCTGGGGACACGTGAATGCGCTGGCAGGCTAGCATTGCGGTGTCGTGGGCGGGTTCATTCCCCCAGCACAAGGACCCACTACAAAAAAATTTCACCTTCACGAATTCTTGGGTCTCAAAACAGGTCGACCGAAGTCGAAAAATATAGGTAACTACAAAAGGACAAAGAACAAGTCAAAACAAGCCAAAACAGACGGACTTAGGGGAGCTTCGTCGTCACTCAACGATTCTTATGGCCCACAAATAAGAGTGGGACAACCGGATGGTTGTGGTGCCCCCTCGCACCCGCCCAACCGGATCAAGATCCAAAAATGTTGTAGTGGCCATATATTTCCCTTCTGAGTGGGAAACTCATACAAACATACTTTGCATGAGCCTTCCCACCAAAAAAGAAATGTAAAGGTGACCAATTTATGTCAGAGTTATGTGATGGAATCACATAACCCAATGCCGTAAAAAGGGTACTTAAACAGGAGGCCACCCAACCCGCAAGAGTCCTGAAACTAAAAGACTGTTGGAGCGCGCCCGATGGCTAGCTCATTTTTTGTGAGAAAAGCCTTCCACCGTACCGGGTTCTGTACCCGGTCAAAAGAACAAAAATGGAAAGACCGATTTTATAAATTACAAATCCATTTTATTATTCAAGCAAAAAATTTTATAATCATTACTTGATAGTTTCGGATGGAAATCATGCCACACGCCTAATAAATACGTTTATAGATAACAGTCAAAAGGGTAGGGTATCTGCCCAAAATTGATTAAAATTTAGTAGATGTAATTACGAGTGTTGAATACCATTTCCGCTCTGTTATTGGATGATCTTAATGATTTACAAACTACTAATAATCTAATCTTTTATTGTAAAGAGTTTAACATAGATGTAAAGAACTAAAAGAAACACAAGGGAACAGAAATATGATCCTATTAATGTAGATATAACAGATTAATTTTCTTTTTCATAAAATATGTCACATTCTGTCCCTGCGAAATTTGATTTTTTTGTATTAAATACACATAATAAAAATTTAAAAACATGTATATAAAAAAAAATATAAAAAATATATATTAGCAATTTTTTAAAAATGTATATACAAAAAAAATTTAAAATGCATATAAAAATTTGGTATGTATAGAAAAAAATTGAAATCCATCAAAAGGGTACTTGCCCAACATCCTCGACGAGCGCTCGTTGACGGGGTGGGTAAGTCCTGAAATTCAATGTGGGCATCTACCGGTATTTTGTTTAGAATATTGGTTGCGGGACACTTGTATATAATTCTAATGATTGACGATTTCAAAATTATAGTCAGACTAATTTCTTCGAGTGCTTCCTTGAATTGTTGACTATCTTTCAAATCTTCATAATTATTCTTAATTTCATGCGAGAGCTGTTTAGAAACATTAGTAACCGATTTCATTGGTTCTGAGACATAATTTAAAGTTTCTTCGTCCTGGTGATGTTGGTTTTCAACACACTTAACAATTTCTTCGGTTTCCTTGAAAGTTTTTTGAGTCACTCTTTATTATGGTTTTGCTTCGTACGACTCAAAAGTCTAAATAGATATGGCACAGCACTTGCTAAGAATAAAGTCTATTGATAACTTCACTATCTTCAATCGAGATTATATGTATATAAAACCTAGAAAGCCCACTCGAAGAAAAATTGTATGTCTTCACTTGAATTTAACCGTTTACTTTAGGGATTTGTTCTTTTTCGGACTACCGTCGATCGTGTTTTGCAGCTTCGACCTATTTATTCATTGAGTTTTCTTCTTTCCTTAATCAACCACAAAGCGGACTCCAACACCAGTTACGGACGTATTTTATCTTGATCGGCCAACGATAATCCACTATGTAGAGGTAAGATTATCCAATGTTTTTGTTTTTCAGCTTATTCTTCAGCCGCGTCTATAATCGTTTCTATTTCGTTCACTTAACTCACAAATCTCAAAACATCCCCTTTTCCATTGAGTGGATATTTTTGATCGATCAAGCTCAATATTTGAATACACGGTTCAGGATTAAGTCGTCCATTTTTAGATCTGGACGATGTTTTGTAAATCTGTACGAACATGTAATAAGTTTTAATAGGTACTTCTATTAACCCAGTTTTATATATATATTTTTTTATTCCTTCAAAGAAAATTTGCAAATAAGCCAACATTTATGATGGCAGACATAAAAATAAGTTTAAGATCAGGACTTCCTCTCAGCAAACACTTTGCAACACCGAGCAAAAAAATCGGCATGTAAGTTTCGTTCATGTATTTCATCTAAAATTATTACTTCATATCTAGTTGATCATTTACGGTGAGTTGTCGTGACAGTAATCCTTCCGGAATAAAACAAATGTCTGTTTCCTTATTTTTATGTTTCTCAAACTGATTTTGACATCCTACTTTGACTCCATATTCACATAGCATTTCATGCGCCACTCGTTTGGTTATATAGGTCTTCGTGGTTGAGTACATATGATGTTTTTAAATCCATGCTAATATAAATATTAAGGAATTTGTGTCGACTTTCCACATCCTGTATCCCCAACCAATATAGTCATCTGATTCTTCTTTACGGACTCAATAATTTCTTACTTGAACCTGTAGACTGGTAGAGACATGATCGCAGTTTTTCTAATTTTCATAAATTTTACTTTTTGTTTAAAAATCTACATATATTGTTAAACTGTCATAAAATTTGTTGATCCTATGTTTCGATAAGTCTGACCGCTTTTCTATGGATGTGTACATTAAATTTTCATGACTACGCTTGAATTTTCATCTATTTTTATAAACATACAATTGTTTCGATTCTCCTGCTTCCGCTGTCCTTTGCAACAATACATGAATATTTTGCCATTCTTCTTCATCTCCACGAAATGTAATAAAATCACGCTGCAGACGACCCTTCAAAACTTTCTTGTTGCATCAGTTTCATGTTCAACTGCTGGCATTTTACCTAAACACAATTATGGGAGATTAATAATTCAGCTTCACAACCAAACAAAACTCCATAATCTTCAAAGCGTCTCCGTTCGATGAATACATAACTTCAAATTAGCTTTAACTTTACTAATTTTCCTTTTGGGAAGAATGCCAGTTTGCATGAGCTTCAATGAGGATTGTGAACAATTGAATAAGTGTTAGGCAAACGAGAGCCGCGCGATTCCAACATTTCTGTGACTCCGAAAATTGCGTAACCGTATATGAGTAAAGATATGTGGAGTTCATTGCAATGGTTATGTATAGTTGAAGGTAAACGAAATCGGATAAATTCTTCGTTAAAATTTTATCTGTCTTGTGCGATTATCATTCGGATTAGAATCTCGGTGCTGCATTCCGAATCGGTAATTGTCACTCTGCATTCATGTTAAAAGGAAACAAGGCTGCTACATTATACTCAAACTACAATGATCAATGCTAAAAATGATTACCTTGGCCCGGAAAACATTGACAGCCTCTATGTACAGAGGATGGAGATCGCACGCTGCATTTCATCAGTAGTGCCAGATATTAAGCTTGAATAGTTCGAATTGCGTAATGAGCCTATACTGTCCTACCAATAAGGGTTCCAAAGAACGAGTAGCAATCGAAGCTTGTCTGAAAAAACTGCTTCGACTATAGAAGATGTTCCCATTGTAATTGGTGACCACGTGCAAGTGACGTGACATCACCTACGTCGCAACCTATCATCGACACCGCTCCCTCAACTGTGCTAGTTGCTCAGTTATGGGTTGCTTTAAATTGAAATTTTGATAGGAGATAGGAGGGTTTTCGAGCAGTTTGATATTGTAACTGCTCGAAAACAAAAATTAACCGAAGTAAAAGGAAAAATGAAAAAGTTTTCAAATAGTGATAAAACTTAAATTTCATGACGAATACAATTAAAGGGTAACGTTTAAATTTGATATAAAGGAAAATTGATGTAAAACCGCTTTAGTAAAAATAAGAAAAAAACAATTTAATAAATTACAATTATGAATGCAGTTACAATTTTGATTAAGGGTAGGAATGTTTTCGTGCAGTTTGCTTGTGTGACTACTCGATTACTACAGGGCAGCTAATTTTCACGTGATCCCAAGGCAACGAGGATTGCGAAAAAGGAGCTGAAGGATCTTCAGATGAAGGATCGATTGTCCGCGGAGTCGGAACGTGGAGAGAGATGAATGAAGAAAACAGTTGACGGACGGACAGACTGACACGTATATTTACCTTTTGCTCTGAGTATGTAACTTGCGTGTGGTTGAAGCTGGATACAGACGGACGGAACAAACCTCATCTCCTTCTTTAAAATTTGAAGATCGTGACCTGAGGTTGTACTATGCCGCATTTGCACATCCTGCGGCCTTTATCTTCCGTCCGATTTATTGGCGGAGGTCTTTTAAACGCTCTTGGGGCTCCAGCGCAATGACGAGATCTCCCAAACACTTTAATTGCCGTAATAACCTGTATGATTTACCATGGCAAATCATGTGCTGTCCGAAGGCGGCAAAGTAAGGTGAGACACCGGTGACGGAATGATAAGATGACCGCAGAGCGCACGTGAGATGGCGGACAATCTGCGGTCCCAGTCTTTCTGAGTTGGATGAACATAAAAACGGATCGCGGCTAACAGTGTGCAATTAAAACGTTCAGATGCGTTAGACTAAGGAGAGTATATAAGCGTCAGTTGGTGTTCGACGCCGTACTACTCGATTAGGCCCTTAAACTGCCGAGATCTGAAATGCACTCCGTTGTCGTTTCTAGTACTAAGTGGAATACTCGACTCTCTAGAAATTTCACGATAGATGGAGTCGTGAACTTGCGAATAGGTTCCACCAGTGGGAATTTCGAGAGCTGGTCTAACACAACGATAGCTCCGATGTGTCCCACAGAAAATCGAGGATATGGACCGAGTAGATCTATGTACAGACGTTGAAATACGCGCGCTGGGACGTTGAGCTGACCCATACGAAGTCGAAGAGGCTGGTTGGGCGCTTTGGTGCCTTCACAGGTCTCACAGGCGCTCACGTAGTCTTTGACCTGGGATACCATTTTAGGCCAGAAGAAGTATTTATTAAGTCGCCGGAGCCTCCGGCCGTAACCACCATGGGCACTTAAAGGATGGTCATGTACGCGGAAGATCAGATGTTGTGTCATTTCCTCCGGTACCCAGAGTTTCCAGGACTCTTCTTCCTGCCATGGATCACCAGTGGCGTATTCATTCCATCTGTACACGTAGCCGTCTATCACTTTCAAATCAGGCAACTGTGATTGTTGGGTTACGATGGTTTGCCTCAACCCTTTGTAGCTGTCTGATCCGAAATGTGGGCTGCTCAAATCTACTTCAATGGGATCCTCGTCATTCAATGTCAATTCGGCTCCCCCTAGTGTAAACATTCGTGAGAGAGTATTGGGTATGATGTTCTGGGTCCCTTTCCGGTGTTTGATGGAAAACTTGAACTCTTGCAGTTTGAGAGCCCATCGGGCCAGGCAGCCATGTAAGTCGGCTTGGTTCATCAACCATTGCAGCGAAGCGTGGTCTGTGATGATTTCCAACTGGTGCCCTTCGATAAAGGCTCGGTATTTCTTAACAGCCATCACCGCTGCCAAGCATTCCTGCTCGGACACGGTATAGTTCCTTTGGGCTGAGTTCAGTTTATTGGACATGAAGGCAATGGGAGCTTCTTCTCCCTCATCGGTCAATTGGAGAAACACGGCTCCTACTCCATGTCCTAGGTATCGGACTTAATTCATTACAAACTTCCTTTTTTGTACATTGATGATGCGTCTTGCCTTACTGATGTGCAGGGCTACTTTTTGCAGAAGTAAGAGGTATTGGTCGAACGTATCCGTGATGAGTAAAAGATCATCCAAATACACGAACACTTGGTGTTTGCGGAGCATTACACAGGCCGAAAGGCATTGTAACGAACTGGCATAATGGTCTTCCGGGCACGGTGAAGGCAGTCTTATCCATCGACCCCTCATCGAGTGGAATTTGCCAGAAGGCATCTTTGAGGTCGAGACTGGTAATATAATTTGCCTTCGGCAGTCTCCTTAATATTCCATCGATGAGCGAAGGAGGGTAAGCGTCTTTGATGGTCACTGCGTTTACCTTCCGGGCGTCTCGACAAAGACGGACTTTACCTGGCCTCACCACCAAGGTTACCGATGAGGACCAGGCACTTTGGAACTTTTCTATAACCCCTAACTCGAGCATCCTATCCAACTCTGCATACACTAACTTCTCCATGGCCGGTGAGATGGCATAGTGTCTCTGCTTAATGGGCTTACTGTTGCCAACATCGATGACATGTGAGACCAGGGTGGTGCGACCAAGGCCTTGGGTAGCGTAAGATGGAAAAACAACGATGTATGCTTCCAGACATTGTCGTTGATTAGGTGTTAGTTCATGCCTATCGGGTAGAAAAGCGAGTTTGTTGACATATCTAGTATTTATAGACAAATTTGTGAATAATTCTGAGGCCAACCCAATTTGAAGGACGAAATCGACGCCAAGGTACACGTTTTGAGTCAGTGACGGGATAATGTTAAAAGTAATATCCTTCGTTTGACCTCTGAACGTCACGTGTGTTGTCAGTCTACCTTGGATAGGATGTTTGATGCCAGCAGCTGTACTGATTTCAGAGCACCAGGGTTTTACTACCGTAGGGTTTTGTTGTAGTACCTTTGAGCCAAGCCTCGAGGCAAGACAGCTAATACTTGCACCCGTGTCGATCAGTGCATAAGCGATTTCGCCTAACACTTTGTTTGGTGCGTAAGGTCGGGTATCATTCTCAGTAACCTCCGAGTTGTTACATATTTTTAAAGTTTGGCGACAGTTGCGCACTTTTCTGCGGAAGTTCCTCCAATGACGAGCTGACCACTTAGTTTTGTGCTGCAGCTCTTCTGCAGCAAAAATCCTCTCTCGTGCAGCAATATACTCCTGCAACCTAATATGGTATAGCCTCCGGAGAAGATGTGACATCTGTTGCATCGGGTACCAGCAATGGTATCGTGGTGTTTGACTCTAATGGTTTTACTGGCGAGCAACTTGGCGCAGTGGAACTGTCGGTAGACGGGACAGCGTACCATTCCGTTAATGAGTCTGTCGCGAGTGCTGCGGGCTGTCGTGCGCGCTCGCTTGCAAGTTTTTTGGCTTCTTGCAATTAGTGCATTGCGGCGCATATGTATCTGGCTTCCCACAACGAAAGCAAAAATGCTAGCCTCTGCCTGGCATGCAGTGAAGTGGTGTTCCTTCTGCCGGCAGTTCCAACACGTGGTAGTCCGGGCCCTGGGAGCCAGTTCATGTACTTCAGACTGAGGTGCTGGATCTAAATCGGTGGATAATGGAGAGAGAGTCTTCGGCGTGCTGATGATGGTGGGTGGAATGAGACCAGCTGGCACGGGTAAAGCTGGCATGCGGTGCTCGAGCTCAGCGATCGCGTGTTGCTCTGGCTGCTCTCGTCGGCCAAGGTATTTACTATGTGACACGGAACGCTGAGAATACTGCACCGCTTCTAGTTGCTTCGCTGATACGCGAAGTGCATGCACAGTGGCGCGGGGCAAACACTAGTCACTCTCACAGCTCCGGCCTGATCCCCTCCCAAAAGAGGCGGAGAAACTCAGACTCTGGCATGGGGACCATCAGACGCTCCAACAGGCAGCACAGGACTTCGTAATACTCATCGACGGTCTTCTGTGCCTGTTGGCGTCTGTTTCGGATGCGTTGCTTCAGTGTGTCGTCACCCTCGACTGGCGTAAACTCCCGCGACGCCACCTGTTTCAAGGTTTCCCAATCAAAGGTGGGCTCCATGTCGACGAAACGCCAGAACCACCAAAGAGCCCTCCCAGTAAAGAACATCTGAGCACAGCGGGTAACGGCTCTCATATGATCTCCTAAGCTCAGTGAGACCATGTTTTCGACCTTCCCTAAAAAGGACCCAATGGTCGTAGGGTCTCCCTGGCCCGTAAACACAAGTTTCCACCTTGCTTATCTTAGATGGCGGAATAGCACATGGGGAACGATTACGTTCGTAGCTGGACTGTCTCGGTGCGGCCTCTTCGCGGAGAGTAGGCCTGCCCGTGCGGTGAGCTCCTGGCTGGGCTGAAGATGGTAAGTCCCAGTTATATCAGGGCATCGAGGCGCGGTCCTGAGCTACCTGTTCGAACTGTTCTCGCTCCGGGCTCCAGGCACTCGCATGATTCCGCTGCTGCGGTCATGAAGTCGGGACCTCTTCCCTGGGTCTGTATTCGGGGGCCATGGGGTTCATGGCTCCGCTGAGCTTAGGAGGTGCTGAGTCCCCCATTACTGTCACTGGCGGCTCTATATAGTCCGCTCTGGCCATGGATGTTGAGGCCAGCGCAGTTGGCTGCAGAACCAACAGACTCTGTAGCTGTTACCTCATGTGTTCCATACTGGTGGCCATAGTTTGTATGACTGCCAGTAGCTGCAACATCTCAGGTGACGTTGAGGATTAGGGTTTGAGAACGGGTCAGCTGGTTGGTAAGGCTCCGGCTCCGGTGTTATCACTTCACAAACCCATGGTAGTTGGCGGAGGCGGTCCACCTTTGGGAATTGCTCCTCTAGCGATAGAGGGCTGAGGTCATTCTGTCGCTTGCTGTGTAGATTCTAGAGGCTGATGACAGAGCCGACACGTGGATGTGGTTTGCCTCAGTCGGACCAGAAACAGTTGGTGTAGCCTGTGTCCACACGGCAAAATCTGACTGGTCAGTTCGTCCATGTCCTCATGGCATATGGAGCATAAGAGCGCTGGTCCCTCATCTGACCTCAACTTTCTCCTCTCGAGCGTTCTTTTGGTGGGCATTGCTGAAACGATATCGATATGAATATATATATATATATATATATATATATATATATATATATATATATATATATATATATATATATATATATATATATATATATACATATCAGAAAATTGATGTGAAAACTAATGTAAAATATACAATTCTTCAAGTTGCTGTCACTAACTAAAGACGCAATCTATCAAAAAAAAACTTTGGGGTATGTATCATGAAAATTTGGTCTTTCCATTTCGGACGCCAATGGCACAATCCTCCTGCGGCGTCACAAGGACTACTCTGTTGCGGCACCATAAGGATCAGGGTTCGGAAGTGCTCCCTCATCCGCAAGTTTTCACAAGTTACAACTTGTCAGCCCAGGATTGAATTCTGACCCACAAGCAGCGCGTGTCTTGTCATGGATAGTCATGGACTAGCTAAGCAGCCAATCACATGAAATCAAAATCCATGTAGTGAAAGACACTTAGGCACCGCTTGGTTTGGGGTGCAGATCTGAATCCTCCGCAAATATGGTGTTGGGATAATAACTTCCAAATACATACAGGGACTGTAATATCATTTGGCCTTACTAGTCATACAATGACGGTAAACCACCAGAGTATAAGTCAAAAGCAGGGCCAAACGATATTGATGTCCGAGGACAACACACGTCCGAAAGTTATTAGATGCTGGGGCACGATTAGTGCAATATCCCTGAGTAGTTACCTACCCGCCAATGATATTGACACCTTGTAGGGTCACCTAGAGACGATGGACTGTCTCGTACTAACGCCTGTTGATACAGCCGGGCTTTTCGGGGCCCTACTTTGGGCACCATTTTGCAGTCACCTACATTTTTCCACTTCGGTCGACCTGTTTTGAGACCCAAGAATTCGTGAATGCGAAATTCTTTTGCAGTGGGTCATTGTGCTGGGGAAATGAGCCCACCCCACGACACCACAATGCTAGCCTCCCAGCGCATTCACGCATTCCCAGACAAGGCCATTCTCGGCTGACATTAACATCTTCTTTCGCCGAGGCAGCAGACCGTCGCTGCAGTCCTTCACGGACATCTTTATACCTTATCATTCACTACAGTCATTGTGGGGACCATAAAAAAGAACAAATGATAGAAAAGGATAAAATAATAATCAGTTAAGTTTTTGTAGGACAAGGCGAAGAGCTATTGCTCATCCATTGATGGGAATGCAGTACAAACTTTCAAGCAGTTGATATGTTCCCAGACACAATGCCTACCACACATTTTTTGCGTCCATAAAATGGGTCAACCGCCGACTAACATTTGCGATTCTACATGTTTCGCCAGGGACTCATACGTTACAGATAAAATAATGTAAGCGTTATTGTTAAGTCTTAGTAGACGAGCCGAGGGCAGTTTAAATATGATCGAGACAAATGCTCTAATACGTTTATTTACTATCGAAAAAAATTACAAAAATTTACAGCTTTTCTAGGTACTCCCCCTTACAAGCTTCGTATTTCGTCTACGTTTCCGGAAACTTTTTAATGTCGATATCGAAGAATTCCTTGGGCAGCTCGGATAGCTATGTGCGCATGAACTCCTCTACCTCGTCGTCGGTGTTGCATCTTTGACCTCCGAGGGCTTCTTTCAGTGGTCCAAACATGTGGTAGTCACAAGGAGATAAGTCTGGACTGTAGTGGAGTGTTTCAGTACCTCCCACCCCGATTCCAATATTGTATTGAGCGTGAGATGCGTGGTATGAGGGCGCGCGTTATCCTGGAGAAGTTCAACAGTTTAGGGATCCATCGCACCATTATTTTGCGATATTGAAGGTGTTCGTGGATGAAAGACTCTACACTATCAATACTGATGTCGAGTTCAGCCAAAATGTCTCGAAAATTCATCCTACGGTCCTCTAAAAGGAGTTGTTCTACGCAGAGAAAGTTATGAACCAACGCGATATGTGACTACAGTCCCCTTAGAATGAATTGATCAGTTGAAAATACAGCGCATTTACTCGGTAAAAGAACCGAAAGCGATCGCTTGCTGACTAAAAGCTGCGCAAATTCTGTACACGCTCTAGGTGGATCCTTCACTTTGCTCTCATTGTTTTTTTCTTAGCTGCAAACTGTCGTAAATATCTTTTGGTAGTTCTCTACGTCTACGTCAACATGATACGAAGCGGAAAAGAAGAGTTGACTCTTTCTTCTGCGATTCCTAAATCAAATTAGAAGAAAGTTTGCCATGTACGTCGCAAAACAATCCATTTTAATGCTAGGTGGAATTTATGGAATCCAGTAGAATATCAATTGGTGCACACGTGGAGACTCTGTGCCACACGTGACGAAGAGGAACTCAAAACTATTGAATAATGAAGTGTGAGCAATAGCTGCGAACTTCTTTCGGCTCTTTCGTATTTGAACACCGTGAAGTGAATAGTTTTAATTTACATATCCCTCTTTTGTAGGGCATCCCATACAACGAAAGCAAGTCGCCCCGGCGGTTCCCGAGATAACCAACCCAAGTGAAATGTGCCAGCCGAACTTGAACGCCATCCACCAGGACACCGGGAATTCCAGATCAACCCGTAGCAGCCCCCGTCGCGGCTTAAACCTGCCAGTCTCCCCGTTATCCACCAAGTAAGCCAGAACTTTCGAGCCAGCGATTCACCCCCGTCCGGTGCCAAGTAGGAATTTGAGACAGGTGCTCCAGGCAGACCCAGGCCCTAGCTACACATCAGCAGAATTACAGATTTAAATGATAGTGATGGAAATTTTTATTAAAATAACAAGTGCTACAATTATGGGTTTCTGAGAAGATTGGTACGCAAGCTTTTTTTTGTAGTTGCATACCTACAGAGAGAGGCACCTTAGAAGTGGCTAATAGGACCTTGCCGGTTTGATAAGAGCCTGACTAACATTTTACGCTTCAGTTCTTGCTGTTCACAATAGCTCAAACCAATCTAAACATAAAAAATGCGTGTTTCTCAAATCAGTTTCTACTCCAACAGTGGCATGGACTATGGCTCACTTAGAAAATATTAACGAAAATTATGATGATGCATTGGAGAATTTAAAAGACCATTATAGCAACGATCGAATTCTTTTCACTGCTTTCATGGATAAGTTAACGAATTTTCAACGCATTATAAACTCGAACTAGCTGACGAATTGAAGGTTTCACATGACACTATTCGTGCAGGCAATGTTCATTTAAAGAATCTCGGGTTCAGCACATAAGAAAATTGTCAGTTCTTCATTTGCCGAAAAAATGGTCGTCAACTAAATATCTTGATTTTGAACGGTACTATTAAGAACCGAGAAAGCCTGTGTAGCTGCAACAATTACTCGATTTTCTCGTTGCTAACACCACTATCCATACATATAATTAAATTTATTTAAAACCCATTTTTGTTTCAAGTAGATTAAAGAGTTGGAAAGAAACGAGAAATTTTACGTGTCATTAAGAAAGTGTAAGAATCCTCATTTTCACCGTCAATCTCAACAGCTTTTACGATGGTCATCATTCTAACGTAAACTATTTATAAATCAAGAAAAACTAAGTTTAAATTGTCCAGGTCACAGTATGTCCTCCAAATTTGCCAGAACATACAACTATGTACTTTACATGTGATAGTGAACAACAAAGTTATCGGCGAATGCATTCCCATTATAAATAAAAACGTGAAATGGACGTTATGATGACATTTAAACCATGCACCGATGGTCAATCCACAAACAGTTTCAAACAAGATAGTAGATACGAATTCATCTATTCTTCTTGCCATAGCAATTGTCAAAATACTTGACGCACACGGTCAATTCATACGTCTTTCTGCATTGGTTGGTAATAGATTGAAACTAGCATTTATTCGGTTTTATATTGGTTACCGTCTCATAGGGGAAAACCAATACTAAATCGCCAAACAAGGATTGACTCACAAAATGCATTCGATCCAACAACCTGAAATTCAATTTAGCCTCCAGCTTCGCAGTTATCCAAGCAATTACCTTAAATTTACCCTTGCAACCAACCACTGCTAAGCCGTGCTTTAATCTTGCAAATTTCCTACTTCCTAACACACATGAGATGACTTACCCTCAAATCAACTTACTATAAGCCGGCCAGATCTACGGTCAAGTCATTGAGGAAGCTCAAAAAAATTGATTGGGGAGAAATTCAAAAAAGTTTAATCAGGATTTCTAGGAGTAATGTCCTCCTTCTGAGCATGGCAACGCTTGCTTAATGGTTTCTAATGACAGAAATCTAGTTAACGATGAAAAAGATCTCTATTTTTTGAAGTTAGAGAAACTGACACCAACTATCGTAAGACTAAAAAGCCTTCTTCTTACACGCATCGACGATATTTATCGGCGATTTTCGGACTACAACCATCCCTCGTGGGCTTTGTTGAAATTACACCTGAAGAATGTCCGGAACTTAATTCGTTCATACTTCAGGAGTGAGGTCAGGTATCACTGGGCAAAAACAACTGAGGGGTATTAGCCCACAGGACCCAGATCGCGTTTTCGCGAAAGTGAATAGCTTATTCCGTAAGAAGCCTTGAGTGACGCTATCGAATTTTGGAGTCACTTGTGATGAGATAAACCTTCTCGATAGCGCTGGTATCGAAATTGATAGTATGACTCCGGATAAACATGGAAACAGACTTACCTGCCATGAATTGCAGAAACTTGCTCTGATTGGAAACCATTTGGAATTGTTTTATCTACCGAACCTTGAGAGAGGGAATCAAATATTTTCAGAGGTGTTGAAGAAAAAGATTCCGACTCCAAATCAAACCTGGATGGCGAATCAATTCTTTATTTCAATGGAACATTAACATCTGACCTCATATCGAGGTTGAATTTTGTTGGTTATTTTGTCGGCTATGAAGACTTGTGTTTTATGTTTGGCAGGGTAAACAACAATAAATCATTTGGTATTGACGGTGTTCCAAAAATAGTTCTCCGGCATTTGCCTGATGTTGCTTTTAAGAATTATTGCATATTGTTCAACAACAAGTTTAGCAATTCATATTTCCCAAATGGGTGGAAAAAGGCTAAGGTATTTCCGATTTTGAAGAAAGGAAAAGAATCTTCATGCCCCAAAAGCTATCGTCTATTCAGGTTGCTCCCTAACAACAGCAAGACGTCTGGAGTGATACTAAACAAAGCATTAAACGCCCGTATCGAGAAATATGAGTTGATGCCGATTTGTCAATTTGATTTTCGCGCCAGACACTCGACTGTACATGCGATACTGAAAGTAACCTCAGACATGGTTGGATGGAAAATTTTTTTTTAAACTCCTTCAGGATAAACTACCCAGACATTTTGTCGCCATAATTTACAATGCATTATACGGGAAATCATTTGTTGTAACTGATGAAAATCTGACAACAATGCGCTTATTCAAGGTCTTGAATGGTCTACAGCAAGGAATAGCTACTGCTCTTTTCAATATTCATTTGCAAGCTCTTGAACGGCTTTGATTTGACGTCTTGCCAACACGATCATTGGAAGGGTTTGCTGATGATCTGATCATCTATATGGTAGACCGAAAAGCTACAGCTACAGAATAGCTTGCGAATGAATATTGAGAAGAGCAGAGGCGCAGTTCGATTTCGCGATTTTCCGTATAACATCATGGCGACAAGGTGTCTTGGGAATCTGTCCTGAAGGAGTTTCAAAACTAGTCTATGTAACCACACCGTATCGAAGGATTTCTCCATATCAATGAGACACGCTCCACCACATTCTCTATCATTTAGTTTCCAACAGATGTCTGAGGTTACTTTCGTTATCGCATGTGTGGTCGAATGCCTGACACGAAAACCACATTGGTGATTTGGGATCAACTCATATTCCTCAATGTGGGCGTTTTATGCTCTCTTGAGTAACACTTCGAAAACCTTGCTGATGTTAGGCAACAAGCTGATTGGGCGATAGCTTTTGGGGCATGAAGATTTTTTTCCTCTCTTCAAGATCGGAAATACCTTAGCCTTTTTCCACTCATTTGGGAAATATGAATTGCTCCATATGTTGTTGAACAATATGCAATAATTCCTAATAGCAACATCAAACAAATGCCGGTGAGCTATATTTGGAATACCATCAGCACAATATGATTTTTTGTTGTTGATCCTGCAAAATTTGAAACAAAAGTCTGCATAGCTGACAAAATAATCAATAAGATTCAACCTCGTTATGACGTCCAACGTTGATGTTTCATTGAAATGAAGAATTGATTGGCCGTTCAGGCTTGGAAACTTCTGCTTCAACGATCTCTGAAAATATTTCATTCCCTCTATCAGGGTTTGGTCGATGAACCAATTCCAAATGAGTTCCGATCAGAGCAAGTTTCTGCAATCCATCACATATAATCCTGTTTCCATGTTTATCCGGAGTCATTGTATCAATTTCAATACCGGCGCTATCGAGAAGATTTATCTCATCACTAGTGACTTCAAGATTCGATACCTTTACTTGAGACTTCTTATGGGATATGCTATTCAATTTCGCGGAAACGCCATCAGGGTCCTGTGGGCTAATACCCCTCAATTTTTTCGCCTTTTAATTGCTGAATTCATTCCTGAAGTATGAATGTATTAAGTTCCGGACATTCTTCAGGTGAAGTTTAAACAAAGCCAACGAGTGATGGTTATAGTCCATCGTCGATAAATATGGTTGACGCGTGTGACAAGATAGCTTTTCAATTTTTTCAACATTGCAATGGTTGATGTTTGATATCCTTCGATATTGTTTACATGTGTAATCTTGGGAACTACTTTCTCGATCGTTTCCAACGTGAGCTTCTCTAACTTCGACAAATAAAGATCTATTTCATTGTAAGTTAGATTCCTGTCCTTAGGAGCCATTGAACAAGATTTGCCATCATCAGAGCCATTGAACAAGAGTTTCCGTCATCAGAAGGAAGACATTGCTTCTGGTACTCCCGATTAAACTCCTTTTGAAACTTTCGCCAGTCTGTTTTTTTTAAATACAACTGATGATTTTCATGTTGAGCTAGAATGAGGAAGAAATCCTTCCTTTGATGATTGATTTCTACCGCTATCATAAGAAAGCACCTGCAGTTTCCGTTGAGGACTATTAAAGCTGAACTCAAATCTTGCGTCAGCAATGCAGAGGTTGAAATATGAATTCGCCCTAGGGTATGTTGGGAACTCCGACCCATATAGTTTGCACCTGTATTCAATTTGGTTCTCTGTTATCCACGATTTCAGGAATACACCTCTTGGATTATTGGTGGCGTTCAGCCATGATGTACGCTTGGCGTTCAGGTCACCAGCAAGAATATAATAATTATACAGCCTGTTCAATTCGAGTACTTCAAACAAGGAATTGAGCTCCTCCTTGAACTTGAGAACAGTTCCAACAGTTGCATAGGCAGAGATAATGAAGAGACTAACCCCACCTCGCAGTGAGATTTTGATAACGGACACTTCAAGAGATTCAAAGCTTTCGAATTTGACTTTTTCAATATTTTGGAAACAATAGGGTCTTCGAACTAATATCCCAGTGCCACCTCCCCCATCACCTATTACCCTATCGTTTCTTACGAATTCAAAATCCTTGAATGTCATGAAGTGCCATGAATTGAGGTGGGTTTCCGTGAGAAGCATAATGTCAGGGTTTTGCTTAACAATGAATTCAAGGAGATAATCACGTTGATGTAAAGTAACAATGAAGTTGACGTTGATCAATATGAGACGAATCCTATACATGGGAATGGGGCTGGATGATAAATTGTTTTGAGGCACTTGAAACCCCTAAACGCTGACCGACAAGATGAATTTTCATATCTTGTTTATCGATCCTCTCCGATAAAGTTTTTAGTTGCTGATCAAATTTGAGAAGCAGCTCATTATTGCCACTTACATTATTTATCGCATTTTCTGCTGGTCCTGAAGCGGTGAGTGCAAATGATACTCCGGGCTTGACGAAGTTTGGAGCTAAGACACTGTGGTGTAATTGTGTTTACTTTGGGACAAATTTTACTCTCGCATCTTGATATGAGGAGCATCCTCGATTTGATGCCGGATGATCAAAAACACCGCAGTTAACACAGTATAATTTCTCTTTTGGCTCCGTTTGAGCCAATTTGCACTCACGAGGAGCATGAACGTCCTTGCATTTGACGCATTGATAGTGCATGCAACAGTTGGCTGCCGAATGTTTAAATCTTTGGCACCGATAACATTGGCTGACTTCTCTTTTCTGGAGGCGTTCTGTTAGGATTAGGTCTTAGTTCGTTCCTGCTACCAGAGTTCACCATCACAACTGCTGGGGAAGCTGTGCAGATTCAAGGATCATTAAGTCACGTACTGGGACTACCTGAGCTGCGAGGTAATTATGCTTAGATTTAAGGCATTGTAGAACATTTTAAGTATTTTTGGAAATTAGTTTGTCTAATATTAAGTTAGATTAGTGTTGAGCCAAGTAGCTAGGGACCGCCAGAAGTGTTACAACGTACCAACGAACACCACGAACTGAAGCTGTGGATACTTGTATTGCTCACGGAACAAGATCTGGGTAGTATCGAAAAACGCGTTGCCCGAAATCATGGTTGCCGACGACACGATATGCGGTTCAGTTGGCTGGTTGAAATACGACCCCAAACCTTCCTACGCCTACAAAGCATTGCCAGTACTTGAAGCACTAGCGAAGTTTCGTGAAATAATTTCAATGCAGAATGCTAACCTCTTAACGAAGATCCATCGAATTTATAGAGTACAATATACAAAAGAAATAGTATAATTAACAACAATTCTCAACTATCCACCGTCCATGGCGAGAGATTACAAGTTGCAGCGTAATTACATGATTTCTCGAATCGATTTTATGAACATAGCGACCAAGAACGGGTTAAGAAATCATTACCAATTGGATTGTCAACAGTTGCCCACCTGGGAACGGGTGTGCCAACCAACAGCGGCGGAATAAGCTTGAAGAGAATAATTTAAGAGTCACGAAAATCAATGAAGAGTACGACCCTGACAAAAAGGCCCCGTTAACTACGAAGAAATAAAAAGGTCAGTCGAGTAACGGACGCTCTCTTTTCTTTGGTCTTGATTTGTGGAGTGAAGAGGTAGCTAAGTTTGGGAAAAATTAATCGGAAAAAGTGAAACAGTAATTTAAAGAAGAAATTAATCGGAAAAGGTGAAACAGTCATTTGAAGAAGAAATTAATCAGAAAAAGTGAAGCAGTCATTTAAAGAAAAATCAATCGGGAAAAGTGAAACAGTAATTGAGAAGCGTCCTGATGACCATTGCCCGAAATACGAATATACATGTGCTGATAGATCATGCATACCATTGAGATTCGAATGTGACGGAAAATAATATTAGAATTCCTCGAATACATTGCGAGCTACGAGCCGGCGGCTTCTGGCGGATGCAACGGGGCCCCAATCGCAGGTTAACCCATTAAGTTATTCAGAAGAAAAGGTACCTCTTTTATTTTATATTTGAATTGCATTATTCACTTAAAGGAAAAATTGTTGTAAGATTGCTGTACGATACAATGAAGTGTGAATTAAAACGGATTTTACACTAAAATTCTTGAGTGATAATTGTAGTAGCGTAGTAAATCTTGTGTGCGCGGCTCAGGCGGTGGGACGCGCGGAAAAGTTAATGTGGGAATTAGTAGTTCTTTCCAGATCGCCAGCGCCCGTGGTTGTGGTGGAGAACCAGGTGATTAGCCCTGCGATCGTATCAGTGCAAACCGAGAATAGAGGAAGGTGAGTGAAGATTTGGCCCCAATCCCAAGGTTGAGGTAGTGTGTTAGGAGCGCATTTAGCGAAAAACTACGCGCGCGATCCAGTCAAACGTACGTGTCCCCGCCAGCCGATTGTAAGTGGATCCTCCGAGCCGTTTTCTCGTTTGACGGCTTCTTGGGGGCCCAGGACAAACGAGTGGCGCTCCCTACGCCCGTCTCCGGACGAGCTTGCCGGAACCGCAGGCCCCCTCGGAGGAACGCAGCGCCTACATCTTGTAGGTTGTAGTGGATGGTTATATTGGCGGCGGAATCTAATTGTAACATTTGGCGCCCAACGAGGGGCCCTAAAGTCGAAAAAGTGGTGGTTTCCGTATAAGTGAGCTAGTGAAGTAAATAAGTGTAATCAAAGTGCTAATCAGTGTTTACCTTTGCGGGGGTGTGACTTATGTTGGTGGAGCAGTTTGAGATAGTGAAGTGAATAAAGGTAAACGAAGTGCCGATCGGTGGTTACTTTTGCGCGTAGAGCAGTTCGAGTGAATGAAGCTTTCTTATGTTGGAATTTACACATTGAATTAAAAAGAAAATAATGTGCTTATAAATAAAAGTTAGAATGAATAAAAGTCTTCTTAAAATTCTCCAGAGTTTCAGTTAGCCAATAAGTTAGCTCATAAGTGTAGTGTTAAGTGGGTTTAGGGTAACTTTTCAGTTTTTTAGGGTTTTCGTGTCGTTTTGAGCAGACTACAGCTTGCGGATATGACGGGTAAGATGATGGTAGACCGGCTGAATAAGGAAAAACTCTCATATGAGATGGAGATCAGGGACCTGGAAACTGGCACGGTGGACATGATGAGGAGTGTGCTCCGCCATGCAGTACGAGGGGAGGCATCCATGAATACATCCCTATTAAGGAAGACTTATCCCTTCACATACGAGGAGGATATAGCAGCGGTGCAGGCAAAGTTTGAGGAAATCCAGTCCCTAATGAGCACCTTCAAGGATAAGGCGCGGTCAGCGGAGTTCCTGAAGATTAAAGCGAAGATCAGGTTCGCATTTCGAAGGCTAGAAAATGCCCAGGGAGGAGAGGAAGACGCGGATGAAGTGGCAATTAGGCTGAGGGCACAGCTGGTACTCGCGATGGGTGAGCTGGAAGCAAAGGCGGAGGTTAAGGTGCTGGATTCTGGCACACCCCCAGTCGTAGAGACGTTGCAGGATGCACACAACCATGAGGTGCAAGAAACCAGGTCAGATTCAATCCAGCTAGCTGAAGAGCCTTTAAGTCAAGAACCGGGGCAGAATTTGGAGCGAGACGGGAGCGCGATGGAGGCAGTTAGTTCACCAGCCCAAAGGGAAGCGAGCAGCATCACCCAGTTGACAACTCCTCGAGTGGTAGGCGAATTGGGGAAGGTCCAGGACGTCTCTAAATGGGGTCTAAAGTACAGTGGAGAGTCTGGATCATTAAATGCTTTCCTCGAACGAGTAGAGGAGCTACGCTCGACTTTTTCAAGCAGCAGTGGAACTGTTTAAGGGAAGAGCCCTTGTATGGTTCCGGGCAAACCGTTCCAACGTTGGCTCATGGGCGGAACTGGTGAGTGAGTTGCGCGCTGAATTCCTTCCTCCGGATTACGATAAGAGGTTGCTGGAGGAAATTAAAAGGCGTACTCAGGGGCCCGAGGAGTCTATGGGGATTTATATGGCTACCATGGAAGGGTTGTTCCGACGGAAAAATACTCCCTGCTCGGAGGCCGAGAAACTAAACATCTTGCTGGATAATTTGACGCCCTTTTATCAGACACAGCTAGGGCATACTCCAGTGAAATCAATTGCAGAGCTGGTGGTGCTGGGGCGCAAAATCGAAGCAAAACGGGTCTCAGTGGAGGCTTATCGACCACCACCACCCAGGGAGGGGCAATGCTTGTTGGAGCCTGATCTGGCCTATTCAGGAAGAGGGGAAACGATGCACGTAGCAGCCATACCTGGAACGGGAGTGCAATGTTGGAATCGCAGGACACAAGGGCATACTTCCAGGGACTGCGCAGAACCAGCAAGGTGTTTTGGTTGTGGTCAGTTAGGAGTGAGGAGGGCAACCTGCCCAAATTGTCGCAAAGATAGAGGTGCAGAGGCACCACGTCATCGGTTCCCAGGGCAGAGAGGTAGGGGTGAGGGCGGAGGAAGGAGCAGTGGTAATACCGGCCAGGAATCGTCTCACCTTCCGGGTTCGGGAAACTCGCCTCGTACTCAGTAGGCGGCGAACTGAGTACGGTGGGGGAAAGAGGCAAAGCCGCGGAGTCTAGGTTAGCTTATGTCATCGGAGGAAGGACTGGGGATAATCGACCACACCTGGAAGTCGAGGTATTGGGTCGTAAGTTGTTGGGTCTGTTGGATTCAGGGGCGTCCAACACCATCATAGGTGGAGAGGGATGGAACATTTTAAGCAGGTTCGGAGTGGAGCTGCTTGAGGCTGCGTCGTCGCATGTAAGGATGGCTAATAATGCGAGTGTAGAGGTAGTTGGGAAGTCCTGCATCCCATTCACATTACAAGGAAGGACGGATTGGATCACGGCATTGGTAGTCCCGTCACTGGCTCACGAGGTCATTTTGGGGGTTGATTTTATCAAACGCTTCGGGTTAGTCGTAGCTCTTGGCCAGAACTCCTGGAGCTTCCTTGATGCCTTGCAAGAAGGGGAAGTGGAACAACTGCGTTCACGCAGTCGGTTGACCGTAGGAGAACACGAAGTATTGGAGGCCTTACTAAAAGAGCAGTTTGGACTGATGGGCGATGGCATCGGCTGTACGAGTCTGGTCGAACACGTGATCAAGACCAAGTCGTCGCCGATAAAACAACGCTACTACCCCGTATCTCCAGCGGTGCAGCAACACATAAACTCCGAACTGGATGAGATGCTGCAGTTGGGCGTCGTGGAGCCTTCCTCTAGCCCGTGGTCGTCACCAATACTATTGGTGAGGAAAAAGGACGGGAAATTTCGCTTCTGCGTTGATTTCCGGAAGTTGAATCAGGTATCGGAGTGAGACGCGTACTCCATTCCCTATGTGACAGCCACCTTGGATAAGCTTCGCAATGCTAGGTACTTGTCATCGCTGGATATCAAGTCCGCCTACTGGCAAGTACCTATGGCGGAAGACTCCAAACCATTAACTGCTTTTACAATCCCTGGACGGGGATTGTTTCAGTTTAAACGAATGCCGTTTGGACTGCACAACGCCCCAGCCACTTGGCAACGTCTCATCGACAAAGTCTTAGGTCCGGAGTTGGAACCATACGTGTTTGTATATTTAGATGACATTGTCGTGGTGACCGCAGACTTCCAGAAGCACGTGGAGACTCTGCGGGAAGTACTAGTGAAACTGCGGGAGGCGGGTTTGCGTGTCTCGAAGGAAAAGTGCGAGTTTTGCCGACCAATGTTGAAATATTTGGGATATGTAGTAGACGAGAGGGGGTTACAGGTAGATCCCGAGAAAGTCAACTGTTTGTTGCAGATTCCTTCGCCGACGAACGTTAAAAAGGTGCGACAATTCCTCGGAATGGTGTCGTGGTATCGACGCTTCATCCCAGATCATGCTACCCTGACGGCACCACTCACAGACCTTCTTAAAAAGAATAGGAAATTTGTATGGTCACAACAGTGTGAAGAAGCATTCGCCAAATGTAAGACGAAGCTATCAACGGCTCCGATTCTGACTTGTCCGGATTTTTCCTTACCCTTTAATGTGCAGACCGACGCCTCAGATACCGGGTTAGGAGCGGTACTGAGCCAGAACCACCCTGAGGGAGAGAAAGTGGTCTGCTACCTAAGTCGAAGCCTCTCCAAAGCAGAAAAAAGATATTCGACCACGGAGAAAGAGTGTCTCGCAGTGTTGTGGGCCGTCGAAAAATTAAGACCATATCTAGGAGGGACCCGCTTTAGGGTAATTACAGATCATCACTCTCTGGTATGGCTGAATAATCTACGCGATCCAAATGGGCCACTGGCACGGTGGGCAGTCCGTCTGCAACAATCCGAATTCGACGTTATTCATAGAAAAGGGAAAGAACACCTGGTTCCAGACGCGCTATCGAGGTCGGTGCCAGAGGTCAATGTAGTTGGGTGTCTGACGACAAGTTCCCGGATTGGCGTACTGAGGGCGATACCCTCTGGAGAAATGTTCCAGGCCGCTACGTGGAGTTAGGTGGCGACTCTTGGAAACAGGTAGTGCCGAAACCGGATAGACTAAGGGTACTCCAGCGTTGCCATGACGATCCCACGGCGGGACATATGGGAGTCCGGCGAACCTACGACCGAGTAATCCAGCATTTCTTCTGGCCAAAAATGCGCGCTGATATAAAAAAAATACGTGGCAAGGTGTCAAGTATGCCAGTCCATAAAGGTGGAAAGGACGCGACCATATGGCCCCATGGTTTCCGGGGTCAGCCAAGTAAAGGAACCCTGGGAAATGATTTGCGTCGACTTGGTTGGCCCTCTCCCACGATCAACGCAGGGCAACTGTTATGTACTATCGGTAGTAGACTACTTCACCAAGCTCCCGTTGATTTTCCCACTTCGACAAGCGACTGCTTCCGCAGTAACGCGGATACTGGAAAAACAGGTGTTCTTGTTGTTTGGGGTGCCCGCAGTGGTAGTAGGGTTCAAGAGTTGGCAGCGTCTTATGGAACTATCATTCAATACACGGCATACTACCACCCACAGGCAAATCCAGTGGAGCGTATTAACCAGAATATAAAACGCATGTTGAGATCATACGTAGGGGACAATCAGCGAAAGTGGGACAAAGAGCTACCAAGGATCGCAAGGGGCTGTTACCTTGCGCCGAGGGAACCAGCCAGCAAAATCCAAGGGTACGAGCTGAGTTGATGGAGCAAATGCGAACAGACATCAAACAACGTCTGGAAAAGGCTGCACAGCAGGGCGCACAAAGATATAAGCTTCGGAAGCGGGAACCGCCGTTTCAGGCCGATCAGAAGGTGTGGAGGCGCAACTTCCCAGTCTCGGATGCAGCCCAATACTTTGCAGCAAAGCTAGCACCGGAGTACGTTGGACCATTTAGAATTTCGAACAAGGAATCGCCCTACACCTCTAGGCTGGTGCATGAGGATGGTCGTGACGTGGGCCTTTGGCATGCCAAGGATTTGAAACCGCACGTGGCATGAGAAGAAAGTGGGACAGTAAAATAAGGAAGAGAGAGTGTACCGCGGGAGTTTTTTTTAAGTGCCCTAGTGTGAGGCACCTACACGGCGTGTCGCTGCGCTCACGCGGTACGGTTTAGGGCTCCGTGGTTTCTGTCCCACTACCTATTTAGAGTAGATAGTTAATTTAAGTAAGACAAATCGTATCCTTTCTTCCGGGAGACGAGGGATTCCGGAAAAGTAAGGTGTCGGATCAGAATCGTATGGGTAGGTCCCGTTTCTTTGCAAAAAAAAGATACGGTGAACCGTAGAACGGTTACAATATAGCAGGAGTTAAAGAACATTAGACGGTCCAACACGAAAAGAATTTGTGTTTCAGACAGCAATCGATTGCGTATTTTTTTTTTTTTCTTTCTGCTTAATCGTCGCCACACTTTATGTTTGAGTGACCCCTTTTGTTTTCGTTTCCCTTCGCTCCGCGTGATTCTCGTCTTGCGTTCAAGTTGCTATCCTGAAGTTGAGTTAGGTTCATCGTAGCGTTTGGTTGGGTGCTCATCTCAAAGGTAGGATGCGATAGCAACTTTAGTCCAAAAGTTAATAGAAGTAGGTTAGATTAGGTTTTTACAGGTAGTGGGTAGTCTCGGAAGTAGTTAGGTTATACAATATCTAAGACAGTAAACCAAGCACCATGATAGGAGAGAATTACGCTGAGCAGTCTGCAGGTTAGGAATTAGGTATAGAGCATGGGTTTCCGATCGAATATTGATAGGGGAAGGAAGTTGTCAGGCAGTATTTTAAACAAAACAAAAAAAAAATTGTGTACCAATCTATAATATTCGTCAACACTATGAAGTCTTTTTCGCTCTCTGAATATTACGATTGGACTTAGGTGTGCGATATGTCGGTCAGAGTTGTTTTAGATTCCATTGTTTTTTTTTTCGATCTCTTTCCTGGTCGTAGATTTTCTGATTCTATATCAGTAGTAATGTAGGAATAGGTTATGAAGTAGGTTTAAGCTTTCAAAGTAGGGAATACTAGAATCAGTTGATAGTTGTAATTTACAAATAGACTATGTGGTAGGTATCAAGCTTTCGAATTAGGAGCGTTTTATTGCCTTTTCCTCGATTTTGGTTCGTTTGGGCAATGAGAACAGAGGAAGTTGTTTCGTAGTGGATTTCAAGGAAATCCACTCAAAGTAAGGGGGGAGTGTCAGGATTAGGTCTTAGTTCGTTCCTGCTACCAGAGTTCACCACCACAACTGCTGGGGAAGCTGTGCAGATTCAAGGATCATTAAGTCACGTACTGGGACTACCTGAGCTGCGAGGTAATTATGCTTAGATTTAAGGCATTGTAGAACATTTTAAGTATTTTTGGAAATTAGTTTGTCTAATATTAAGTTAGATTAGTGTTAAGCCAAGTAGCTAGGGACCGCCAGAAGTGTTACAACGTACCAACGAACACCACGAACTGAAGCTGTGGATACTTGTATTGCTCACGGAACAAGATCTGGGTAGTATCGAAAAACGCGTTGCCCGAAATCATGGTTGCCGACGACACGATATGCGGTTCAGTTGGCTGGTTGAAATACGACCCCAAACCTTCCTACGCCTACAAAGCATTGCCAGTACTTGAAGCACTAGCGAGGTTTCGTGAAATAATTTCAATGCAGAATGCTAACCTCTTAACGAAGATCCATCGAATTTATAGAGTACAATATACAAAAGAAATAGTATATATTAACAACAATTCTCGACTATCCACCATCCATGGCGAGAGATTACAAGTTGCAGCGTAATTACATGATTTCTCGAATCGATTTTATGAACATAGCGACCAAGAACGGGTTAAGAAATCATTACCAATTGGATTGTCAACAGTTGCCCACCTGGGAACGGGTGTGCCAACCAACAGCGGCGGAATAAGCTTGAAGAGAATAATTTAAGAGTCACGGAAATCAATGAAGAGTACGACCCTGACAAAAAGGCCCCGTTAACTACGAAGAAATAAAAAGGTCAGTCGAGTAACGGACGCTCTCTTTTCTTTGGTCTTGATTTGTGGAGTGAAGAGGTAGCTAAGTTTGGGAAAAATTAATCGGAAAAAGTGAAACAGTAATTTAAAGAAGAAATTAATCGGAAAAGGTGAAACAGTCATTTGAAGAAGAAATTAATCAGAAAAAGTGAAGCAGTCATTTAAAGAAAAATCAATCGGGAAAAGTGAAACAGTAATTGAGAAGCGTCCTGATGACCATTGCCCGAAATACGAATATACATGTGCTGATAGATCATGCATACCATTGGGATTCGAATGTGACGGAAAATAATATTAGAATTCCTCGAATACATTGCGAGCTACGAGCCGGCGGCTTCTGGCGGATACAACGGGGCCCCAATTGCAGGTTAACCCATTAAGTTATTCAGAAGAAAAGGTACCTCTTTTATTTTATATTTGAATTGCATTATTCACTTAAAGGAAAAATTGTTGTAAGATTGCTGTACGATACAATGAAGTGTGAATTAAAACGGATTTTACACTAAAATTCTTGAGTGATAATTGTAGTAGCGTAGTAAATCTTGTGTGCGCGGCTCAGGCGGTGGGACGCGCGGAAAAGTTAATGTGGGAATTAGTAGTTCTTTCCAGATCGCCAGCGCCCGTGGTTGTGGTGGAGAACCAGGTGATTAGCCCTGCGATCGTATCAGTGCAAACCGAGAATAGAGGAAGGTGAGTGAAGATTTGGCCCCAATCCCAAGGTTGAGGTAGTGTGTTAGGAGCGCATTTAGCGAAAAACTACGCGCGCGATCCAGTCAAACGTACGTGTCCCCGCCAGCCGATTGTAAGTGGATCCTCCGAGCCGTTTTCTCGTTTGACGGCTTCTTGGGGGCCCAGGACAAACGAGTGGCGCTCCCTACGCCCGTCTCCGGACGAGCTTGCCGGAACCGCAGGCCCCCTCGGAGGAACCCAGCGCCTACATCTTGTAGGTTGTAGTGGATGGTTATATTGGCGGCGGAATCTAATTGTAACAGTTCCCACCTCACCACTCGGAAGTTCAAGTATCTTATTTGTTGAAGAGCACTTGGACTGCTCTTGTTTCAAATCTGCACCAAATAATGTGGTAAATTTTTTTTTTCTACCGTCGACCTTCTTGTCACGGATGTTTTAACGGAAATAAATTCAATTTCTGGTGCTGCCTCCTTGAGCACCTGAAGAAGATAGACGGTATCTTCTCTGCAGTCCAAGACCTTTAAAAAAGGTCTGGTTCTTCTCACTTTTCGGGGTAAATGTGAAGTATCTCCCCAGAATTTAGTGCAGTTTTAGCTGATTTGAAATGAACCAGTGATTTCTTTCTGATTGTTAGTTTTTCGGCATTGATTCTTTTGATTTTGAAAATATTTAACTTATTTTTGGCTGCCAATAGCTGAACCATATCTTTTCCGATTTGACCGAACACATAAATTGGCGGAACTTTTTGAGGAGGACCAGCAGAACTGCAAGCTGGTTTCTTCTCCTTATTTTTACAATAGTTTTTAAGTAAAGCATAAAATTATCATTGTTATCTTGACTAACATTACCTTCAATACTTTCGTCAACGTTCATTTCTTGTTGGAGTCTGTCCAGCGCTGTATAGTAGTTCTGGCGCCTCCAGCACTTTGTACGTCTTCCGGGATGACTTGTTTGATCGCTTTCTTTGCCTTAGTTTCCGTATTAATTGGCCATACCGGCTCTGCAGCATGAGTTTTCTTCGCTCTCTTGTTCATATCTTCGAACGTTTTCAGTCGTGGTCTCAATTCCTGAATTTCAGCTTAAAGTCGACTCACTTTTTGTTTGTCTTCGACTACTTGAGTCTTAGGCCCGCCATCTGCGGAGTCCTGGTTACTCGTGTGTCTTCTTTTATTGCATTGCTACTCTCCCCGAGCCCCCCGGTGGAGGGAAGCCGTCGGACTCCTCCATACAGCAGTCCCGAGTTAGCCTTTGGCGTATTTGCTTTTGCCGATTTATCGAAGTCAGATAATATTCAACATGATTACGTGGGTCGATTCCTTCGACGATAAATGCTCTTTCTAATAAAAATCAAAATTAGCTTTTGCTTGACTTATAAAAAATTAATTTAATGTTTTGGAACTGACTTTTATGAAAAATTCACTCATTTTTAAAATTAATGACAGGAGCGATTAAAAACACGTCTACACGCAACGAGTGCTAGACGCAGAATCCATCTAGGTATTGGTGGCTGAATGACAATGTCTCAATTATTTGTGTTCATTTTCAGTATTTGTGTTTTTCGTTACATAGTTTTCGAGTTTCAGCTCATTATTGCTGCATTTATTTTTGTTGTTTATTTGTGTTAAAAATAAGGGATAGATTAGGTATGTGTTATGTTTATAATATTATGCTTAGAGATAATATTTCACGCTTAGTTTAGGAATATAATGATAGATTTTTTTTTTAGTATAAGATAAAGTTTTTGATTCAATTTTATTATAATTAGGTTATAACATATTAGGTGTAGGATTAAAGTTGCCTGTTGTGTTAAAATTATGAATAATAATTTAAAAGTGTTGGATGGGGTTTTCTCCTTTTTCCAATCAAATCATAAAATATATAATAATCTTAATTAATTTGATTTTTATATGGTTTTTTTTTGAGCAAATGTTTTTTAACTGATGACGTTAAAATTTAGAGAGCCATTTGGGCCATTAAGTTTTTGTACTGTTATTGTTTGGAATTTATATTCTTTATATTCTCTTAAAATTTATAACGATTAGTATTGAATAAAATGTTTTTGACTTTGACATTTTGCAAGGCTTGTACAAAGATGATTATGGTAAGCCCTTTGCTCAATGTAAGGTGGATTGGAATGGACATCATTTGAGAAATTGGTATAAGAAAACTATGTTACTGTATTTCCAGCTCCGATTTCCGTCATATTTTGACCATTCAAATTGGTGAATGTTTTATGAGATATCACGGATCTATCAGTCCTCTTGGTTATCTATGCCTATGCAACTGGTCAAAATGCTCTCAAGTTCAAAGAGGAACTCAATTCCTTGTTTGAAATACTCAATGCATAATTATTATATTTTTGCCGGTGACCAGAATGCCAAG
This sequence comes from Odontomyia ornata, assembly GCA_963969285.1. NCBI lineage: Eukaryota > Metazoa > Arthropoda > Insecta > Diptera > Stratiomyidae > Odontomyia > Odontomyia ornata. Next base: position 218,421,451 of record OZ017738.1, on the reverse strand, counting down.
CATACATGATGTGGCTTGGATGCAGGACTTGAATTCAGCTTTAACAGTCCTCAACGGAAACTGCAGGTGCTTTCTTACGATAGCGACCATAACGCAATTGTAATGGAAATCAACCACCAAAGAGATGATGTCTGCCTCATTCCAGTTCAACATAAAAACCACCGGTTGAATTTCAAAAAACACAGACTGGGGAAAGTTTCAAAAGAAGTTCAGTCAAGAGTATCAGAAGCAATGTCCTCCTTCTGATGATGGCGACGCTTGCTCAATAGTTCCTAATAACAGAAATCTAACTGACGATGAAATAGGTCTCTATTTGTCGAAGTTAGAGAAGCTGACGCTGAAAACGATTTAGAAAGTAGTTCCCAAGATTAAACATCGAGACAATATGAAAGGATATGAAACATCAACCATTGCAAGGTTGAAAAGATTGAAAGCCTTCTCCTCACACGTGTTAACAATATTTATCGACGGTTTTTGGACTACAACTATCCCTCGTTGGCTTTGTTGAAATTACACTTGAAGAATGTCCGGAATTTAATACGTTCATACTCAGGAGTGAAGTCAGCAATCAATGGGCGGAAAAACTGAGGGATATTACCCCGCAAGACCCAGATGGCATTTTTGCAAAAGTGAATAACTTATTCCGTAAGAAGTCTCGGGTGAAGGTATCCAATCTTGAAGTCACTAGCGATGAGATAAATCTTCTCGATAGGGCTGGTATCGAAATTGATAGTATGACTCCGGATAAACATGGAAACAGGATTATATGTGATGGATTGCAGAAACTTTCTCTGATTGGAACTCATTTGGAATTAATTCATCTACCAAACCCTGAGAGAGGGAATGAAATCAAGCCTGAATGGCCAATCAATTCTTCATTTCAATGAAACATTAACATCTGACCTAGTACCGAGCTTGAATCTTATTGATTATTTTGTCAGCTTTGAATGCTTGTACCTTATATTTCGCAGGATCAACAACAAGAAATCATGTGGTACTGATGGTATTCCAAATATAGTTCTCCGAAATTTGCCTGATGCTGCTATTACCAATTATTTCATATTGTTCGACAACATCTTGAACAATTCATATTTCCCAAATGAGTGAAAAAGGCCAAGGTATTTCCAATCTTGAAGAGAGGCAAATAATCCTTGAGTCCTTAAAGCTACCGCCCAATTAGCTTGCTTCCTAACATCAGCAAGGTTTTTGAAGTGTTACTTAAGAGAGCATTAAACGCCCACATTGAGAAATATGAGTTGATGCCGAATTGCCAATGTGGTTCTCGTGCCAGGCATTTGACCACACATGCGATAACGAAAGTAACCTCAGACATCTGTTGGAAACTAAACAACAAAGAATGTGATGGAGCATCTCTCATGGATATGGAGAAAGGCTTAGATACGGTGTGGCTCGAAAGACTAGTTTTCAGACTTCTTCAGGAGAGGTTCCCTAGACACCTTGTTGCCATGATGTGCAATATGCTATACGGGTAATCATTTGTTGTAACTGATGGGAGTCTGACAACAATGCGCAAATTCGAGGTCTTGAATAGTCTACCGCAGGGAACAGTTACTGCGCCTCTGCTTTTCTGCATATTCATTCGCAAGCTTTTGGGCAGCTTTGATTTTAATGTACCGCCAACGCGATCATTGGTAGCGTTTGCTGATGATTTGATCATCTATACGGCAGACCGAAAAGCTACAATAGTTCAGAGCATTCTTCAAAAATTTTTTAATGATATGCAGCTATACACCTACAATTGGTGCATGTAAATCAATGCGCAGAAGTGCGAAACAATTTTGTTTCGGACAACGCTACAGAGGGCCAGTCAAGACCAGGAACGTAATTGGAAGGATTTCCACATTATGGCTAGTGAGGGTGGTTCAGAACGGGTTCTACATCAATCCTGTGCTCGATACCGCTGTGTTCATCTCGAGCAGTATCTGTACTATACTGAACATGTCAAAATCATGCTCCGTAAGGCACAAAAAGTAGTCATGGCCCTTCAACGACTCTTTTATTTCAGATACATTGATCAAAACGTCAAAGTTATTTCTTGCAAGACCCTGGTTAGACCAGTTTTGACATATGGATATCAGATCTGGTACAACTAGAGAGCTAGTACTATGGAAAGATTAAGAGTTTTCGAAAGGAAATGTCTTCGTGCATGTACTGGTTTGTACAGAAAGACTGAGATGAATTGGAAGCACTATGAATCGTATAGAAAAACTTACCAAACCGCCAAAGTGACAAGAATCGATATCTCACACTGAAACTTCTTCGGAATCATATCGCAAGATCAATAACTGTGAGTGGAAACCCTTGGATTTCACCGCCGTTGCAGCCTACAGACGGGTTTATTGTGACTTGCCTTACTACTGGCTTCGTTCCTCCAGAGGCATTCATGTATTTAGACATGAATCGATATGTTTTTGATTGTGGCGGTGTCCCGATCATATATTACATATATAGACGGGCCACCGATAAGAAGATAAAATATCCTCCAAATTTGAGGTCACGAGACCAACAATTCCAATGGAGATACTGATTTGCTAGATTCGTTGAGGCTGGTCGAGCTGAGATGGAGCAGTCTAGGTATTGGTGGCTAAATGACAATGTCTAAATTATTCGTGTTTATTTTCTATTTTTGTGTTTTTTTTAGTTACTTAGTTTTTAATTTCATCTCATTATTGCTAGATTTAGTGTTGTTGTTTATTTGTATTATAAATTAGGGATAGATTTCAGTATAAGATAACGTTCTTTTTAATTGAACTTATTTAGAATTAGGGTGTAACGTTTTAGGTATAGGATAAAAGTTCACGGTTGTGTTAGTAATGTAAGTAATTTTTGAATAATGCTGGTTGGTTTTTTTCTCTTTTTTCCAATCGAATCAAAAAATATGTAATAATCTTAATTAATTTAAATTTGCTAGTGTTTTTTCTTTCATTAAATACGTTTCATTGATAACCTATGAAATTCGGGCCATTAAGTTTCCATAGTTTTATTGGTTGGAATTCGCTTTATGTTTTTTTTTCCAATTCATAATGATTGGTATTGAATAAAGCACTTTTGACTTTGACATACTATCAGTCAGAACGTGGTCAAAATTAGGTGAATGAGTTGACAGAGAAGCTTTATGAACGGACAGCCATTCGTCAACTTAATGGAAAATTCAAGGCATGCTTACCATTTAAATCATATTTTTAATCAAAGATTCAATTTACCTCATCCAATGACGCCATTCAAACGCTTTCAATCGTTACATTTCACTCACGAAGAAAAATTTAAAGAAGCATATTTCAATGTAGTCAACGAGTACAAACAATTGAATCAAGTCAAGTTCATTCATCAGATCAACAACAAAGAAAGTATTTACCCCATCAAGCCATGTTCAAAAAAACTATTCTTACGAGAAACTGCCACTTTTTTATGGATTAGTTCTCAGATGATTAAGAACTGGATGGGCTAAGCTCATATGAAATGCATGAGAGAGCATGCGACTGGTTTCTGCTCTCTTCCAAAGGATCTGTCTGTCATTTCCTCCCCGTCTGCCTCTTGCTGGTCACTTTCTTGTTCCAGAATCTGACTCGATGGGATCTGTCGGTCAAATTGACTGATGCAAATTGGACGCCAAATTGGCCAATTTGCAAGTTTTGTCGCGAGTTTTATCCGATATTAAAACTGTGGAAAGTGTTCGCGATCTAAATTCGTTCCAAGTGTTTAAACATTCGATTGTGGTTTGTGATTCAAATAACTTTAACGTGTGACACTGTGAAACTAATTTACGATTTCGATATGAAATGTATAGTGCCTTCATGTAAAAATCATAGTAGAAAAGGATCTGTAGGTGTTTCCTTCTAAGAAGTGAGTAGTTAATATGTTAATGTTTTGCATTTTTTTCATACAATGCTGAAGGTTTTTCAAATAGAAAAAAAATTTTTAGTATATTATGAAAATTTGTTTACATTGAGCAGCAGCCATGTTTGCTTGTGCAATTTGGCTCTCTCTTAGGTTGTAAACAAGAACGTAGCAGTAGGAAGAGTGGTTGCAGGGGTTGTTGCGACCACATGGTCACGTGGTTGTCCACTCCAGCATCATTTAATTACTCAATGGATTAGCTAAATCGACAAATGGGAACTTATTTAATGATGGCTGATTCATCTTTCCCACTTTGCAAGCTGACTCAATCGCAATTATCATGCATATATCGTTACATTGATATGCACTCGGACGATACACACTATCAGTATATTTTGTGGCAAACCGTTACATTTGGAATCGCATCGTCGTGAAAGACATATAAAGTAATCGACGCGAAATGAGCTTATTTTATTATTTTTTATCCAGACGTGAGTGAAGGACTTTTACTACATGCATGCCTTCCTCTCGCATACAAATTGAAATCCCCCCACCTTTCGCGCCGCTAGAGCATCCACACACTCAAGTGGCTCTCTAGTTGCTTTCATGAAAATCCCACTTCGCTTGTACACTAACCCCCGAATTGTCAACGAAATATCAACCATATGATTCCTGAAAATTCAACAATCAACCGTGTTGAATCCAGTGCGAAAGCGTTGCAAAAGTGATAATTAACCAAACCGAAAAATTTGTTACGGATTGCGAGTGTTGTTGTATCGGAAAACGAAAAATGTAGTGATGTGTGTGGGATTGTAAAAACTGCTATAGGAAGCATGTCAGGGACGTATCCTTAGTAGGATGTCATGTTGAATCTTTTATATCGTTCATGTAAGAATACCCGCACGGAAAATTGATTTAGTTCAAGATGCGAAAATTAGTGGTAGATGTCACGTTAAATTTATTTGAAATTTGAATCAATAGCTGATAATGCACCAATTTCACGCTACATCATAAAGTGCTTCGATTCTCGCGATTCATTACGTATCCATTCTCTCTGATATCTATGATCGTCGCTGGATCAGGAAATCAAAACACTGCATACATTGGCTGAACAAATCAAGGCTACTTTGCCTGCTATCTGTGCCGCATTAAGACTTCAAACGTAAATAGATTTCACAAGGTAAACCAAGTCAATCGTTGTCAAAGTCAAAAGCACTTTATTCAATACTAATAGTTATAAATTTTTAAAAGAATATAAAGCAAATTTGAAACAATCAAAATATTAAAAACTCAATGGATCCAATGGCTCTCTAAATTTACGTTATCAATGAAACCCATTTAGTCAAAAAACACAATAGCAAATTCAAATTATTACAAATTATCTGATTCAATTGGCAAGAGGAAAAAACCAACCAACAGTTTTCAAAAATTATGTATAATTGCAACACAACAGTTGACTTTTATCGTACATCTAATATGCTTAATTCCAATCAAATTCAATCTACTCGTAAAACTTTTTCTCATTCTACAAGTAATACAATACTTACACAATACTCCTACCCTAAGCGTTTAACTTTATCTCTAAACCTGACTTAATATGCAAAACATAAACAAACAGCATAAAATATAACAATAATGAGCTGAAACTCAAAAACTAAGTAACAAAAAGGACAAAAACAGAAAATGAGCACGAAAAATTTAGACGTAAACGTTCAGCCACCAGTACCTAGATTGCTTTGTCGCAACTAGGGTTACCTGTCGTCAAAAGCCGGTTACTTGCAGTGAAAAGTCCTGATTCCTGTAAAAAAGTCCGGCCTTTATAAGTAAATTTTATTACCATTTATTGAACTCTTTGAACATTATATACTCTAGGAGGCTAGCATTCTTTGGGGAGCTCTACCCCCACGTACCAGAGGAAATTCCCGCAGGGGGAATGCCGGTTGACAAGAGCACTCTTGGAGGCTAGCATTCTTTGGGGAGCACCGCCCTTATGGACTCGAGAAAATAGGGGGTGCCGTGAGGCTCCCTCCTAGGATGACAGATAACGACCCTGACTGGATCTGGACTACGCCTTGGGCAACGAACTGGAATTGATGCTTTGGGCTGGCAGATATGATGTTTTGGACCTAGTTGCTTTGCACGGTAGCGCCAAGGTGACACTCGTGTGTGAACGGCTCCAATTCAAATATCATACTGTCTCCGTCCCGGCTAAACCTTGGCAGGCCTCGAAGTACGTTCGAAGTTTGCACTATTGGGTTGGTGGTATAGGTTCGGTTGAGACAGACTCCTGATTAGCGCTGGTCTGGCTCGGTGCACTTGTCGCAATAAGGGCTTGCGCCAACCCTCGCTTGGCCTCCCTGCTCTGCCAAGATAACCATGGGACCAAAAAGGCAACTACACATCAGATAGCGGCTCTGGGGCGGGGACCCAATAAAACTGGAGCAACTTAAAATCCTTAAAAAAGATAAAAAAAAAACAACAAAATAATGCTAAAATAACAATAACGACAATGCAATCAGCGGCTAAAGCTACGACGTTAACAGCACATCGGGTGCGGTACTAACGATGACAAAAACGACGATTAACACAATGAAAGTGAAGACGGGCGAAAAGCAGAGAATAGCAGACAATCTGGTCCAGATTGAGATTCCTACGGCATTTGGGTGCTGCAAAAAAATCAGAGCATCCTATGAAGAAAAATCGGGAAAATCTGCAGGACGTGCCAGATGTTCGAGCCGTGGAGGAAAATATAAAAAGCATCGAGAGTTGATGGTCACTGCTACGATCGCTACCGAAGTGATTGAAGCAAGTGCCGTAAATCCCGAATTAGTAAAGAAGAGAGGAGAGGAAAAGAAGCGAATAACCAGGCAAATAAAGCGATGACGTGTGATTTCATCGCCAACGTCGAAAAGGTGACGGAAGTACTGTATTCTGAAACAGAAGTCGATAATCTCTCCCAAGGGCAATGACCGCAAAGTACAATTGCCACCCGGCGACATGAAGAAGAAAAGCTATTCCAAAAAGCGGGAGTTGTTCTTAACAGAATACAATCTGCATGCGACTCGTTAAAAATCACCAAAGCAGTAAGGATTGGGCTATTTGAACTAAAACAACTCCTAGATCGCATTGAGCAATATCGGAGGTGCTGGTTAAAGGCCGAAGAGGACCAGAAGGTCGAAGAAGAGCAAAAGTCTAAAGAAACGCTGGGGGTGTGAAATCTAGATTGCACGTGCGGACAACTCCACAATTGAAAATTAACAAAAGAATGGTGTTCAGCCCAATTGAAGCAGATCGGGATAAAAGAAGGAAGAAAGAGGCACTGTATGGGCGCGGAATACCAAATTACCGGTTTCAAACAGTGCTTACAAAAGGAGCGATGAAAGCCGCAAAGAAACTCCTTCAAAAAGTTCCAGAAAGTAAAGTTCGCACGGACGTCCAAGAAGAAAAAGGACCCGGTGAAAAACAGGAGCGAAAGAAGCCCCACGAAGATCGCAGCAGCAGGCATTGCTCGTAAGACCCCAAGATGGTCGATCCTACGCGGAGGTGCTGCAGGGCATCAGGGAAAACGTAAGGCCCGAAGACACTAACACTGCCATTTAAGCAGTACGACCAACGTGGTCGGGCCACATATTGGTCGAATTTGGAGCAGCAGCCACAAATAGGGAAGCATTCTGCGACTCAGTAAAGAAAGTGCTCGGGAAAAGCGTAGCCTCACTTGAGTCTATGGCAACGATCGAAATAAGAGAAATTGACTGCGTCACGGATCTGGCTGAGGTAGAAGGGGCCATCAAAAGGGAGTCCCCTAGCGTGGGCGGGATCAAGGCGAGGCTCACACCAGAAAACCATAGGTGACAACGCATGGCCGTAATTGACTTGACCGAAAAGGACACCGACCAATGTCTGAACAAGGGCAAAGTACGAAAAGGGTTGGTCTTCTGTAGTATATGGCTAAGAGCAGTGCCTCTTCAATGTTTCAAATGCCTTGGTTATGGTCACACCGCACAAGTATGCAAAATAGTTCTCTATATTGCAAATGTGGTGAAATGGGACATAAAAGAAAAGAGTGTATGAAGGAGGCACACTGTACTCTTTGCAATGATGCTGATCAAAGACATGATTTTGGCCAGTTTTTGGGATCAAGAAAATGCCGGGTTTTCCAGGAAGCCCTAGCCAAGGCAAAATTAGAACTTCGATGACCCGCATCCTGCAGCTAAACCTACGCCGCAGTTCAACCACCCAAAATCTGCTTGAGTAGTTTGCGAGGGACATGAAAGCCAACTTTTTGCTGCTGAGTGAGCAATACCATGAGTAAAATTCAGCATCATGGTATCCTGCTGAAACTGGTACTACCGCCACCTGGGTTCGAAACAGTGATTTCCAGGAGAGCTGTGGATGTGGGGGTACTTTTGTGGGGCCTCGGTGCCCAGGGCCACTTTCTTCAGTGTCTACCTAACGTCGAATGAATCGATATCATCTTTTCAAGCATAGCTTCAGGCTTTGGCGGGCGCTGTCTCGAATGCAGACGGGAACGTGCTCGTTGGGGGAAACTTCAACGCGAAAGCAATCAAATGTGGCCTGCCTCAAACAGATCCGCGGGGAAAAAGAATCCTGGAAATGGCAATCAGATGGTGCTCTTCGTACTAAACACCGGAAATACGCCAACTTTCCACCATACTTGCTGCGAAGGAACCAGACTGGAAGTGACATTCGCCTTGGAGTCCTTAGCATGGAGGATACACAACTGGAGAGTATTAGGGGACTACTCAGCCAGTGATCATCAGTGCATTCTGCGTGAGACACACGATGTTGTCTCCGGACGTCCAGGCTCACGGCTTTCTAAAATTGGATGGAACATCGGAAAGATGAACGTTGCGAGGTTTGTCGAGGTTCCCACAGCATGTGCACCACTGCAGAGAGATCCTGAGGGGACGGAAGAACTGGCAACTAAAGACGTGGTGAACTCAACTATGAGCATCATCGCGACTGTTTGCAACGCTTCTATGCCCCGTCGAGAACCCCGGCTCGGCAAGCTCCCAGTGTACTGGTGGTCAACTGAAATCGCTGAAAAACGAAGGGAGTGTCACAAGCTTCGGCGTGAATGCCAACAGGCACGGAACCGTGGCGAGGCAGGCAACCGCGCAGCAGCATATAAGCCGGCCAGGAAATGCTTTCGCAAATCGATCAACAACAGCAAGGCTCGCTGCTGCCAAGCCCTAGTGGACAATGTTAACAAGGATCCGTGGGGCCTTGGCTTCAAGCTAGTTATGCGGAAGCTTGGTGCCCTACGGAAATCCTGTATAGATGATGTGGAAAAGATGGATTAGATAGTGCGGAAAAGATGGATTAGATAGTGCTCATGCTGATCTGCACGGGGATGGGAAATCCCGGATCGCTGTCCGCATACCACCTGTTATGCATACTAGACACGGCTGGGAAAGTGCTTGAGAAACTCATCAAGGGAAGACTCACTGACGCAATTCGTGCTGCTGGGGACCTATCTCCTCGGCAGTACGGCTTTAGAGCAGGACATTCGACCATTGATGCGATCGCAGAGGTGGTTAACGCGGTCCAAAAGGCAGAGGCGTATAGTCGCACCAAACAATGGATCGTCCTGTTAGTGACACTCGACTTCAGGAATGCCTTCAACTCCGCTAGATGGGTGGATATTCAGGATACGCTGAAAAACCCTTCCAGAGTATCTAATGTGGTTTTTGAGGAACTACTTAAAGGGCCGTAGCCTGCTCTTCGAAACGACACAGGGCCAACAAAGGATGGAAATTTCATCGGGTGTTACCCAGGGATCTATTCTTGGTCCAGACCTGTGGAATGTGTCTTAAGACGGGCTACTCTGACTGGAGATGCCAGATGAGTCGCCCTTGGTCAGCTATACGGATGATGTTGCGGCTCTGGTCACTGGACGCACCGTTGAGCAGGTGCAACTTAGGCTAGGTATGCTAATGCACCAAGTGAAGGACTGAATGACTGCTCACGGGTTCAGTTTAGCACTGGAGAAAACCGAAGTGGTCATCTTGACAAAAAAGAGAATCCCTAGAGTAAGGATGATCAGTATTGGAGATATACAAATCGAATCAAAGCCATCGATAAAGTAACTGGGGCTACTGATTGACTCGAAGGTGAGTTTCTCTGAGCATATCAGGGCAACGGCTGAGAAGGCTGCTTCGGGAGTATCGGCTCTGAGTCGACTTATGGCCAACGTAGGGGGACCCAGCCCATCAAGAAGACGCCTCTCGATGAGTGCTGTAGGCTCAGTGCTACTGTATGGAGCAGAAATATGGGGCGGCGCTCTCAGCAAGAAGGTAAACCAGAAACGTTTGGCACAGGTACAGAGAAGAGGAGCACTGAGGATTGCATCTTCGTATCCGACAGTCTCTGATTTGGCGTTGACAGTTATTGCAGGCGTGGTACTTGTTGCCCTCCTAGCTAGAGAGCGCAGCACTATTTACCTACGCTGAATCGAGGGTGCGAGGAAGATGGTTGTCCACGAGGAGAGACAGCGCTCACTCAACGATTGGCAACAGTCTTGGGTGAATTGCACAAAGGGAAGGTGGACTGCGCGCCCCATCCCGGATATGAAACCGTGGCTCAATCGAAGGCCTGGTGAGAATGACTTCTCTCTGGTCCAGCTTTTTAGCGGGCAATTCGATTTTGCCCAGGAGAGGAGGACAATGCCTGCCACACATTTTTTGCGTGCACAAAGTCGGTCAGGCTGTGAAGGGCCCTCTACTGGGAGACCGGAGAGCTCACTTTGGATAATATAGTTGCGGTGATACTCGGGCAGCATTTAAATGAGACCAAAGGTTTTATTCGAATTCTTATGTAATTTAGGCTTTCTTGATACATGGGTTTAATTTCAGTAATTATTTTGTGGCGCTCATCTTCATTAATTTTATTTTTTTCAAAGGGGTCTCGTTTCTTTAAAGGAACGAAGTTATATTTGATTCTTTGACTTAGCTACTCTATCGTTCCTTTTAAAGTAGAAAGCACTTCAACAATTAAGTTTTTCTCCTTTTCTAGTGACGCTATTTTTAAATAAAATATAGCCATCAATGAATGAAGATAATACAAATATAAGTCGCTGGTATTGCTCTCAAAAAACTTGTTGATCAGAACTGGGGGCTTTTTCGTCGAAAAGAATTCTTTTAAGGCATTGTATAATTTGAGAATCCTTTCAATTGCTGGAACACTGTTTAGCCACCTCGTTTTACTATGATATAGAAATTTTTCATAATTAAGCTCAATATAACTGCATAATTCTTTCACAGTTTCTGTTCGTACAGTATACACGGAAAAGTGATTAAAAGTTTTCATAACCAGAAATTAAAAATTGAATTCCAATAGAGCTGTAGCATGACGTATTGCATTGTGAAGAGTATGAGCTGGACAACCAACACCAACAATCTCTTGATCCAAGCTCGGATTTAAATGAGAGATTGCATTGGTACCTAGATTTCTTGCAATTCCTTCAAAATTCACATTTGCGTTGTCACCGGTGAAAGAGACGCACTTATTTTTAAATCATACTTTTTGAGAGTAGTCAGTAAATGATTAGCAATAGTTCACGAAGTTACATTTTCCAATGCAGATAATTCCAGCAATTAACTTTGCATTCCGGTCTTCCAATCAAAATACTGAATAACGACGGGGGATACTTTGTCAGCATTATGATTGCTGGCATCTGTCGACGATCCCAAAAATGTAATATCTTGTAGGCTCTGTAGAAAAATTTCAAAAGTATAAGGTGCAATGACATTGGTAACAATTGTCTCAGATTTTGTCCTCGCACAAGCAAAGTTTCTGGCCAATTCGGAATCAGAAAATAGGTCCATAATAACGACGAAGTGCAGTCCATGCTTTTGTATAATTGGTTGTGTTTAACCACGTGAAATGCGAGCGTGGCATCAACTGTGCTGCCTTTTTTACTTTGCTTACAAACAAAACTGTCCAAATTATTTGTTGATGCACTTATTTGTTGTTGCCTTTTGTGTTTATCGGTACGTATATGTTTTTCAATGTCAGCAGCACCTATGTACCCGATAGACACAAATGAATCACAAATAGTACACTTGACTTCTTATTCATTTCTTCCTGCTATAAACAACGAGTATTTTGCTTTTCGTATATTTGTGAATTTACAGCGTTTTTCACATTGAAGAGGCCATTGCTATGTAAAATGTTCATCAATTTAACTCATGAAAGTAGCCGTAACGCAAAAGAACAAATTAAAATCCATACGTGCGATAGATCTATCTCACTTCTGAATGCACTGCTCGTATGCAGCAATAGCTGGAGTAATAGCCACATGCCAGAAAACAGTGACTTAAAACATTCTAGTCCAATATTTTTATCGTGGTCATAATTTGGCGGCCTATTTTCAATGATAAAAGATTATTTAGTTTATGATAATTCAGTAAAATATTAAATGCAATTGACTGGGAGGCATGACGAAAAATCCGGTCTTGGACAAAATTTATGCAAAGTTCGGTCTAAGTTTTTAAAATCCAGTCACGGCCGGATCTATCTGGTCATATGGTAACCCTAGTCGCAACCCGACCACCCTCCACGAATCTAGCAAATGACTATCTCCATTGGAATTGTTTGTCTCGTGAACTCAAGTTCGGAGGATATTTTATCTTCTTATCGGCGGCCCGTCTATATATGTGATATATGATTGGGACACCGTCAGAATCAAAAACATATCAATTCATCTCCAAGCCAATCGCAAGTACTACTAAAATTATGTTGACCTGTAAAAGTGAACTAGCAACTCACCTGAAATATTCCAGAAAATTCTCATTGAATATTGGGTTTATTCAATGTACAAGTGCTCTGTTCGAGATGGTTATGCATCAAGGCTCTTTTCATATTTTTAATTAATTTTCCCATTGACAAACGACTAACAAAACGTAATGTGTCATCAATGATTGCTTGCTCGTTTGATGGCTCAACGCATTTTTTACAAAGAAAAAAACTTTTTTCATCTGCCAAATTTAAATTAGAATGAGAACAACCAATCGATGACCTTCAGTTCCTCAAAGAAATTGAAATTTTTCATTAAATCAACACAAGAAAAATCATCAACCAACAAAGTCAACGAGCATCTCATCTATTGCCACAGTTGAATTGCAGTTTATACTGCATGAGTTTACCTCCAAAAAATTGACTCCATTGATCAAGTTCACATGAGTAAAATCATTTCGAAAAGTAAATGGACACCTATATGCAAACCTTTAAATCAAATTACTCGATTTCGTCAAGCAAATTCTTAAGGCTTACTCTCAACAACATTTTTATATGGCAGGGTTCACATGACTTAAATCCTTGGGCAATTTCTGTTTGCAATCGAATTTACTAAATCCTTTTATCGACTTAAATCATATATTGGCGTCAGGTCTGTACTCACAAAACCCTAGCTGAGCTCAATAGTCGGGGTTTGTCTGTTTGGGAGCTACTTGATTCATTATTATGATAGCATCGACCTCCTTTTCTCTACTACCACAAATTATATGGCCAGTTTCATAATTTGAACCTATCACGGATGGTCCGCATGAACTTTTCAGTAATTTCAAATTGATGATTATGACCCTTAAGGCGCAGCCCCCAGTGAAACTGCAAATTTGGGTAAACTTTACAGCCGTTCACCTCAGAACCGTTAAGGATATTTGCAAAAAATTTTTAGCAAGAAGTCGGAATGAACCTTTGGCTATCGAATCAACTCATTACATTTTGCAAAAAGTTTGTTGCAAAAGTTATTAAATTCAAACAAAATAACATGTTTTCGTTAAAAAATGTAGTAGATCTCGGAAACTACTTAACGTACCAAGTTGATTTAAGCTATCGTTGTTAGATCTAAAGTATTTGCAGTGAATTAACTCATCAAAAATTTAAAAAAGTTTTTTGCAAAAGATTTTCTATAACAAAATGTGTAATTTGCACACTCTGAACAAATATCATGCATGCACATTGATTTGTATCAAATTTCCACTTTTTGTTCTAGGAAATTTTTTGCAAAAAACTTTTTAAATTTTTGATGAGTTAATTCACTGCAAATAATTTAGGTCTAACAACCATAGCTTAAATCAACTAAGTACGTTAAGTAGTTTCCGAGATCTACTACATTTTTTAACGAAAACATGCTATTTTGTTTGAATTTAATAACTTTTGCAACAAACTTTTTGCAAAATGTAATAAGTTGATTCGATAGCCAAAGGTTCATTCCGACTTCTTGCTAAAAAATTTTTGCAAATATCCTTAACGTTTCTGAAGTGAACGGCTGTAAAGTTTACCCAAATTTGCAGTTTCACTGGGGGCTGCGCCTTAAAGGAATCTCATACGTTGACACGATCATTCAAAGTTTTTCCAATCTCAATCATTTACTTCGTGCTATTGCATATGCGATTTGTTTCGTTAAAACTGCTTATTCTTCCATCAAATGCAAATTAAAACGACCACCAATGTCATTTCCATCGACTGAGATGGAAACCCTCTTGCAACAAATGGCTCTACTCACTAATATTGAAAATCAAAACAGTGAATACCATAAATATAGAGAGTACTGGATCTGCAACCGGTCGGGAGAGCCGAAACAATTAGCAACCTTCGCGTAAGTGGTGTGAAGTTGAGGTTTGACTGGGTGCGAAAAGCAAAGGCAGCGTTATTAATAAGAGATATTTTTCAGGGGCATATAATCATATCCTGTATGGGAATAAGGCGTCATAGCAATTGAAGCGTGGAAATGCTGATCGGAGTATGTGTTCGAAAAATTGGTACTCTTTTAAATAAATTTCTGGAGGGAAATCTATCTATTCCGGATAGTACTATATATATGTATACATACAGGGCTTTCCAATAAGAGGTGTTATATTGATAAAAGAAAAATCCCATTTTTTGTATAAATGATTGGTTTTTTTATTTCATTATAAAGAGAAAGGTTTGCATTTAATAGTGAAAAATAACATAAGGCAAATGAACACCACAAACATGCTTACAGGACCATATCCTTCTCATGAAATTTTCCATAACCAAATCGCAAAGTGGCTGCCCTATGCCCTCGATAGCCTCACGAATTCCATCTCTGAGATCCGGAATCGACACTGGGCTGCTGGCGTAGACCCTCTCTTTCACGTGGCCTCAAAGGAAGAAGTCACAAGGTGTTTAATTACAAGATCTCGGTGGCCAATTGTGATCAGTTCTTCGAGAGATAACACGGTCCGGAAACTTTTCCGGTAAAAGATTAATGGTTTCATTGTTTGTGTAGCACGTAGCGCAGTCTTGTTGAAAATGAACGTTACCCAGATCAATATCATTCAATTCCGGCCATAAAAAATCATTAATCATCTCTCGATAGCGCAATTAATTCACCGTAACTGTTGCTCCAGCCTCATTTTCGAAAAAGTAAGATCCAATGACTCTGGCGGAACATAAATCGCACCCAACAGTTACACATTGAGCAAAAGTGACATCTATCGAAATAGCGGGCTATTCAAAATAACACCTCTTATTATTATTTATTTATATATGCACATATATATATATATATATATATATATATATATATATATATATATATATATATATATATATATATATATATATATATATATATATATATATATATATATATATATATATATATATATACATATATATATATATATATATATATATATATATATATATATATATATATATATATATATATATGTGCATATATAAATAAATAATAATAAGAGGTGTTATTTTGAATAGCCCGCTATTTCGATAGATGTCACTTTTGCTCAATGTGTAACTGTTGGGTGCGATTTATGTTCCGCCAGAGTCATTGGATCTTACTTTTTCGAAAATGAGGCTGGAGCAACAGTTACGGTGAATTAATTGCGCTATCGAGAGATGATTAATGATTTTTTATGGCCGGAATTGAATGATATTGATCTGGGTAACGTTCATTTTCAACAAGACTGCGCTACGTGCTACACAAACAATGAAACCATTAATCTTTTACCGGAAAAGTTTCCGGACCGTGTTATCTCTCGAAGAACTGATCACAATTGGCCACCGAGATCTTGTAATTAAACACCTTGTGACTTCTTCCTTTGAGGCCACGTGAAAGAGAGGGTCTACGCCAGCAGCCCAGTGTCGATTCCGGATCTCAGAGATGGAATTCGTGAGGCTATCGAGGGCATAGGGCAGCCACTTTGCGATTTGGTTATGGAAAATTTCATGAGAAGGATATGGTCCTGTAAGCATGTTTGTGGTGTTCATTTGCCTTATGTTATTTTTCACTATTAAATGCAAACCTTTCTCTTTATAATGAAATAAAAAAACCAATCATTTATACAAAAAATGGGATTTTTCTTTTATCAATATAACACCTCTTATTGGAAAGCCCTGTATGTATACATATATATAGTACTATCCGGAATAGATAGATTTCCCTCCAGAAATTTATTTAAAAGAGTACCAATTTTTCGAACACATACTCCGATCAGCATTTCCACGCTTCAATTGCTATGACGCCTTATTCCCATACAGGATATGATTATATGCCCCTGAAAAATATCTCTTATTAATAACGCTGCCTTTGCTTTTCGCACCCAGTCAAACCTCAACTTCACACCACTTACGCGAAGGTTGCTAATTGTTTCGGCTCTCCCGACCGGTTGCAGATCCAGTACTCTCTATATTTATGGTATTCACTGTTTTGATTTTCAATATTAGTGAGTAGAGCCATTTGTTGCAAGAGGGTTTCCATCTCAGTCGATGGAAATGACATTGGTGGTCGTTTTAATTTGCATTTGATGGAAGAATAAGCAGTTTTAACGAAACAAATCGCATATGCAATAGCACGAAGTAAATGATTGAGATTGGAAAAACTTTGAATGATCGTGTCAACGTATGAGATTCCTTTAAGGCGCAGCCCCCAGTGAAACTGCAAATTTGGGTAAACTTTACAGCCGTTCACTTCAGAAACGTTAAGGATATTTGCAAAAATTTTTTAGCAAGAAGTCGGAATGAACCTTTGGCTATCGAATCAACTTATTACATTTTGCAAAAAGTTTGTTGCAAAAGTTATTAAATTCAAACAAAATAGCATGTTTTCGTTAAAAAATGTAGTAGATCTCGGAAACTACTTAACGTACTTAGTTGATTTAAGCTATGGTTGTTAGACCTAAATTATTTGCAGTGAATTAACTCATCAAAAATTTAAAAAGTTTTTTGCAAAAAATTTCCTAGAACAAAAAGTGGAAATTTGATACAAATCAATGTGCATGCATGATATTTGTTCAGAGTGTGCAAATTACACATTTTGTTATAGAAAATCTTTTGCAAAAAACTTTTTTAAATTTTTGATGAGTTAATTCACTGCAAATACTTTAGATCTAACAACGATAGCTTAAATCAACTTGGTACGTTAAGTAGTTTCCGAGATCTACTACATTTTTTAACGAAAACATGTTATTTTGTTTGAATTTAATAACTTTTGCAACAAACTTTTTGCAAAATGTAATGAGTTGATTCGATAGCCAAAGGTTCATTCCGACTTCTTGCTAAAAATTTTTTGCAAATATCCTTAACGGTTCTGAGGTGAACGGCTGTAAAGTTTACCCAAATTTGCAGTTTCACTGGGGGCTGCGCCTTAAGGGTCATAATCATCAATTTGAAATTACTGAAAAGTTCATGCGGACCATCCGTGATAGGTTCAAATTATGAAACTGGCCATATAATTTGTGGTAGTAGAGAAAAGGAGGTCGATGCTATCATAATAATGAATCAAGTAGCTCCCAAACAGACAAACCCCGACTATTGAGCTCAGCTAGGGTTTTGTGAGTACAGACCTGACGCCAATATATGATTTAAGTCGATAAAAGGATTTAGTAAATTCGATTGCAAACAGAAATTGCCCAAGGATTTAAGTCATGTGAACCCTGCCATATAAAAATGTTGTCGAGAGTAAGCCTTAAGAATTTGCTTGACGAAATCGAGTAATTTGATTTAAAGGTTTGCATATAGGTGTCCATTTACTTTTCGAAATGATTTTACTCATGTGAACTTGATCAATGGAGTCAATTTTTTGGAGGTAAACTCATGCAGTATAAACTGCAATTCAACTGTGGCAATAGATGAGATGCTCGTTGACTTTGTTGGTTGATGATTTTTCTTGTGTTGATTTAATGAAAAATTTCAATTTCTTTGAGGAACTGAAGGTCATCGATTGGTTGTTCTCATTCTAATTTAAATTTGGCAGATGAAAAAAGTTTTTTTCTTTGTAAAAAATGCGTTGAGCCATCAAACGAGCAAGCAATCATTGATGACACATTACGTTTTGTTAGTCGTTTGTCAATGGGAAAATTAATTAAAAATATGAAAAGAGCCTTGATGCATAACCATCTCGAACAGAGCACTTGTACATTGAATAAACCCAATATTCAATGAGAATTTTCTGGAATATTTCAGGTGAGTTGCTAGTTCACTTTTACAGGTCAACATAATTTTAGTAGTACTTGCGATTGGCTTGGAGATGAATTGATATGTTTTTGATTCTGACGGTGTCCCAATCATATATCACATATATAGACGGGCCGCCGATAAGAAGATAAAATATCCTCCGAACTTGAGTTCACGAGACAAACAATTCCAATGGAGATAGTCATTTGCTAGATTCGTGGAGGGTGGTCGGGTTGCGACTAGGGTTACCATATGACCAGATAGATCCGGCCGTGACTGGATTTTAAAAACTTAGACCGAACTTTGCATAAATTTTGTCCAAGACCGGATTTTTCGTCATGCCTCCCAGTCAATTGCATTTAATATTTTACTGAATTATCATAAACTAAATAATCTTTTATCATTGAAAATAGGCCGCCAAATTATGACCACGATAAAAATATTGGACTAGAATGTTTTAAGTCACTGTTTTCTGGCATGTGGCTATTACTCCAGCTATTGCTGCATACGAGCAGTGCATTCCGAAGTGAGATAGATCTATCGCACGTATGGATTTTAATTTGTTCTTTTGCGTTACGGCTACTTTCATGAGTTAAATTGATGAACATTTTACATAGCAATGGCCTCTTCAATGTGAAAAACGCTGTAAATTCACAAATATACGAAAAGCAAAATACTCGTTGTTTATAGCAGGAAGAAATGAATAAGAAGTCAAGTGTACTATTTGTGATTCATTTGTGTCTATCGGGTACATAGGTGCTGCTGACATTGAAAAACATATACGTACCGATAAACACAAAAGGCAACAGCAAATAAGTGCATCAACAAATAATTTGGACAGTTTTGTTTGTAAGCAAAGTAAAAAAGGCAGCACAGTTGATGCCACGCTCGCATTTCACGTGGTTAAACACAACCAATTATACAAAAGCATGGACTGCACTTCGTCGTTATTATGGACCTATTTTCTGATTCCGAATTGGCCAGAAACTTTGCTTGTGCGAGGACAAAATCTGAGACAATTGTTACCAATGTCATTGCACCTTATACTTTTGAAATTTTTCTACAGAGCCTACAAGATATTACATTTTTGGGATCGTCGACAGATGCCAGCAATCATAATGCTGACAAAGTATCCCCCGTCGTTATTCAGTATTTTGATTGGAAGACCGGAATGCAAAGTTAATTGCTGGAATTATCTGCATTGGAAAATGTAACTTCGTGAACTATTGCTAATCATTTACTGACTACTCTCAAAAAGTATGATTTAAAAATAAGTGCGTCTCTTTCACCGGTGACAACGCAAATGTGAATTTTGAAGGAATTGCAAGAAATCTAGGTACCAATGCAATCTCTCATTTAAATCCGAGCTTGGATCAAGAGATTGTTGGTGTTGGTTGTCCAGCTCATACTCTTCACAATGCAATACGTCATGCTACAGCTCTATTGGAATTCAATTTTTAATTTCTGGTTATGAAAACTTTTAATCACTTTTCCGTGTATACTGTACGAACAGAAACTGTGAAAGAATTATGCAGTTATATTGAGCTTAATTATGAAAAATTTCTATATCATAGTAAAACGAGGTGGCTAAACAGTGTTCCAGCAATTGAAAGGATTCTCAAATTATACAATGCCTTAAAAGAATTCTTTTTGACGAAAAAGCCCCCAGTTCTGATCAACAAGTTTTTTGAGAGCAATACCAGCGACTTATATTTGTATTATCTTCATTCATTGATGGCTATATTTTATTTAAAAATAGCGTCACTAGAAAAGGAGAAAAACTTAATTGTTGAAGTGCTTTCTACTTTAAAAGGAACGATAGAGTAGCTAAGTCAAAGAATCAAATATAACTTCGTTCCTTTAAAGAAACGAGACCCCTTTGAAAAAAATAAAATTAATGAAGATGAGCGCCACAAAATAATTACTGAAATTAAACCCATGTATCAAGAAAGCCTAAATTACATAAGAATTCGAATAAAACCTTTGGTCTCATTTAAATGCTGCCCGAGTATCACCGCAACTATATTATCCAAAGTGAGCTCTCCGGTCTCCCAGTAGAGGGCCCTTCACAGCCTGACCGACTTTGTGCACGCAAAAAATGTGTGGCAGGCATTGTCCTCCTCTCCTGGGCAAAATCGAATTGCCCGCTAAAAAGCTAGACCAGAGAGAAGTCATTCTCACCAGGCCTTCGATTGAGCCACGGTTTCATATCCGGGATGGGGCGCGCAGTCCACCTTCCCTTTGTGCAATTCACCCAAGACTGTTGCCAATCGTTGAGTGAGCGCTGTCTCTCCTCGTGGACAACCATCTTCCTCGCACCCTCGATTCAGCGTAGGTAAATAGTGCTGCGCTCTCTAGCTAGGAGGGCAACAAGTACCACGCCTGCAATAACTGTCAACGCCAAATCAGAGACTGTCGGATACGAAGATGCAATCCTCAGTGCTCCTCTTCTCTGTACCTGTGCCAAACGTTTCTGGTTTACCTTCTTGCTGAGAGCGCCGCCCCATATTTCTGCTCCATACAGTAGCACTGAGCCTACAGCACTCATCGAGAGGCGTCTTCTTGATGGGCTGGGTCCCCCTACGTTGGCCATAAGTCGACTCAGAGCCGATACTCCCGAAGCAGGTAAAAGATTAATGGTTTCATTGTTTGTGTAGCACGTAGCGCAGTCTTGTTGAAAATGAACGTTACCCAGATCAATATCATTCAATTCCGGCCATAAAAAATCATTAATCATCTCTCGATAGCGCAATTAATTCACCGTAACTGTTGCTCCAGCCTCATTTTCGAAAAAGTAAGATCCAATGACTCTGGCGGAACATAAATCGCACCCAACAGTTACACATTGAGCAAAAGTGACATCTATCGAAATAGCGGGCTATTCAAAATAACACCTCTTATTATTATTTATTTATATATGCACATATATATATATATATATATATATATATATATATATATATATATATATATATATATATGTATATATATATATATATATATATATATATATATATATATATATATATATATATATGCATATATATATATATATATATATATATATATATATGTATATGTACATAAATATATATATATATATGCATATATATATATATATATATATATATATATATATATATATATATATATATATATATATATATATATATATGTACATAAAAATATATATATATATATATATATATATATATATGTATGTACATAAATATATATATATATATATATATATATATATATATATATACAGGGTCTGAATAATAAGTAACCGGACTGAGCCTGCCCCGCGCCATCAAAGCGTCTGCGAACCGGTATCTGGTGCTGTAGTGGTGGTGGGGGTCTAGGGAAAGGGAACCGGGCTGCAGCAGTTGCCTCCAAGCGCTTGGAGAGATAGCATCGAGCGAGAGCGGAGTGCGTGTTCAGGTACGTCGTCAGAGTGAAAATGGAGCGTACGATCGAGCAACCGAACCAGAGTTTTTTAACCACGTTATTACAGGAGACGAGACGTGGGTTTTCAACTACGATCATGAGACGGAGCGGCAGAGTTTGGAGTGACACACGCCGGCGTCTTCACAACCGAAAAAAGCGCGCATGAGCAAATCGAAGGTGAAGTCGATGCTCATTGCTTTCTTTGACGTGAAAGGCATTGTTCACAAAGAGTTTGTGCCACCCGGCCAAACTGTAAACGGCCAGTACTACAGAGAGGTGCTCCGTCGAATAACCGCCCGAGTTCGCCGAGTCCGTCCGGAGATTGCCGATTCGTGGATCCTCCATCACGACAATGCTCCGTCGCACACCTGCCTGCTCGTCACCGAGCAGTTGGCCAAACAGTCGAGGGCAACGTTGCCACAGCCTCCTTACAGCCCGGGTGTGGCACCAGTGGACTTTTTTATGTTCCCCAAGATCAAGAGACACCTTACGGGGACGCGGGTTGGGATTCTTGAAAACGTTCAACGTGCTACGACGAGGGCTCTAGACAGCATCGAGTTTGGCGACTTCCAGGGAGCGTTCGGGGATTGAAACATCCGGTATCAGCAAGTAATCGACTCCAATGGGGACTATTTTGAAGATTTCCAAAGAAAAATTGCACATATTTTGCCAATGAAAAATTTCCTGAGGTCAGTCTGGTTACTTATTATTCCGACCCAGTATATATAGATATATATAGATGTGTGTATGTATACATAGGTTTATCTATTTTACGCTTGGGTAAGAAAAGCTAAAGAAAACACATAAAATATACAGATGGAAACAAAATTTTTTATTCAATATGAAGATTGAACCTTGCCATTATACAACATTATTCAAATGTTCTCCACGGGACCTCTTACAGGCCTCAATCCTTTTGAGGTCATTTTCAATGACTTTTCGGCACATTTCCGGGAATATCTCGGCCATAACTTCACGAATATTGGTTTTCAATCGCTCAAGATTTTGAAGATTGTTCGCGTAAGCACGATCTTTCGCAAAGCCCCATAAAAAGAAATCCAAAGGTGTTAGGTTGCAGTATGTTGCGGGCCGATTGACATCACTCAATCTCGAAATTACGCGTCCTGGAAATTTCTCTTGCTAAAGTTCTCGATTAACCTGTGTTGTATGGCTTGTGGCTCCGTCCTGATGGAACCACATGTTCTCCAGACCATAATCTTCAATTTATCTCCAAAAATAATCGGTTAACGTCCATCCATAGCGGTCAGAATTGACTGTAATGGCTCTTCTATGATCGTTTCCAAAAAATACGGGCCGATAACACCACCAGACCATAATCCACACCAAACGGTCACTTTTTCTGGATGCAAAGGCCTTTCTGTGATCACCTGAGGATTTCGAGAGCCCCATATGTGGCGATTCTGTTTATTTACGTAACCACTGAGCAAAAAATGAGCCTTATCCACAAAAAAAAATTTTGTTCGGAAAATCATTATCAATGGCTTGTTGTTCAATCACCCAATTCGCATATATTCTGCGTTGTGTATGGTCTTGAGGCTTAAGTTCTTGAGCGAGTTGGATTTTGTACGGATGGAGATGCAAATCCAAATGCAAAATCCGCCACAATGAGCCGTAAGACAAGCCCAAATGTTGAGCACGTCGAGGAATCGACAAGTTTGGGTCTTCCTCCAC
>OZ017738.1:218393898-218397788 GCA_963969285.1 Odontomyia ornata | reverse complement strand
AATCACCATCAAGCTTGGCCCATACAATGCTTTCGGAAGAATTCGGTACATCAGTGTCAGTACATACCACCACATTCATCTTGGGAATTTGGACGCTGGGATCCTCCATCAATACTTCGACATTCTGCCATTTCAATACCCGTTTGCCCAAATCCAATGTGATTCCATGTGGTCGCAGAAAATCAATTCCATAATGTTCGCGACCAGAAAATTATCCCGGAATGCAAGGGCTTCCAACTGTATTTGGAGGTTGACCTCTCCATGAGCAGGTTCAATTTCTCCCGTAGCTGTCTGTAGTGAGAAAATTCTGCCCTTGTGAAGTTGTTGCTGTCTAACTAGGTCTGGTCGGATAATCGATCGGGTTGCACCAGTGTCGATTGTTATGGTACAGTGTTCTCCGTGAACTTGACCCGGAAGGGATAAGTCCACTTCTCCACGATGTAGTCTTGACACGGTGATGGTGGTGCTGGGGACGTCGATCCTCCTAGCCAACCTCTGCCTCACGAAGTTGGCTCTTACATGTTTCCCGTCCCCTCTGTTTGAAGGGCTTCCATTCTGGGCTCCTGACTCGGTCTGAATCTCTTCCTAGCTGCACACCCTGGACAATAGATCGGTTATCTTCGATTCTTGCAGTCTCTTTGCAGCCGACCCTTCTCTCCACAATTCCAGCATCTAGGCGCACCATTTACATGCAGGTCTCGCTCAATTTCCACGCGCTCACACCTGCACTCGTCTGTCACTACTTCGCGAACCCGGGCAGTGGTACGAGTCACATTTTTCGCTGCCTTAAAGCTCAGACTATAAGCCAATGCGTCCTTAACCGTTTGCTTTTGAGCTAAACGCACGGCTCGTTGCAATTCCGGGTCCTTTAGTGCGCTGATGAATGCTTCTGTCGGTGCATCATCTCGATGTTCCGGGTCGTAGGCTGGGTAAGCCAAAAATGCTAGGCACCAATGTCTTGGGCTAGCTGCTGTAGGGTTTCACCAGACTTCTGCACCCGATGCCTTAGCTGTGACCGATAAATTTGCTTCAGATGATCGTCTCCATAACGCATGTCGAGCACATTCATTATAGCATTCGAGTTTGAGTGCAATTCAACGGGGATCGTCTGAAACAGCTCGGCAGCTGGGACTCTTAGAGCAAGAATCAATGCAGTCGCTCGTTCCTGCTCATTCCAGTGATTTGCCCTGGTGGCGGCTTCAAACTAGGTTTTGTAAATACTCCAGACCGTTTGCCCGTCGAATATTGGTGCTTTCACATTTTTGGACGAGCTTTGCACTGCGGTTGTAAGCGGGGCTGGTGAGGTGGTTACTACTGCCTTTGCTGGTTTCAATTGTTTTTTCATGTTTTCCATCTCATTGTTGATTCTCTCCTCGACCTGGCTGACCTTTTCCTCGACCTGGTCAACCTTTTCCTCGACGCGTTTAGTTTGTTTGTTCAGACTACCGAGCTCCGCTTTTATTTGGGTGGATTATTACTCTAGCTTTTGTGTGTTGTCTGCCTTGATTTCGATCGCTTGTTGGTCCAGCTTCGCTGATTGTTCATTTAGCTTTGTTGATTGTTCATTTAACTTCACAGCTAAATTGATTGACTGTTCATTTAGCTTCGCAGTTAAATTGGAGGACTGTTGTCGCTGCTCTTGCTGAATCAGCATTAAAATTTGCATTAGCGCATTTTCTGGCTTCTTTGATTTTGGTGTTTCGACTCCTCCACCTTCTGCGCCTTTTTCCGCATCTGAGGGCTCACCTGAATCCAGATTCACGCCTTCCGACTCGATCACATCACGCAAGCGTGCAATCAGTATGGCCTTTGTACCTTGTGTGGCCAGATTCAGCTGTCTCAACTCCTCCTTGAGCTCCGATATGCTCAATTGATTAATTTTTAGATGTAAGTCTCCTGGCATTTTAATTGTTTCGGTTATTTTTCCACCAGTTTCCACGTTAATTTACACTATTGTGGTCTTTAAAAATGTTTAAACGTTTTCACTTCCAAAATTTTCTTTCTCACTTCTTGACACCAATGTCGCGTGTTATGGTTCGCGGCCAATAATTTTAATGTTGAAAACGCAATGTCTTTTAATTTAAGTTAAAAGAGTTTATTTGATTACAAAAAAATGCACAATCACTTATTTAACTATTTCACAATTTTAATTTGTTGTATATGTTTGCTTCAATCGCAACTTAAAATTACTGCAAAGGACAAAAATGCTCTGCAAGATGTTTGCTTATTTATCGCCACCTTGTATACTAAACCTTGGCTCGAATGCACGGTGGCAATTAAAGCACCTAACCAAGACTTGTGCTTTTCGAAAGCTCTAAAAGAATATGAGAAAGTAGACGCGGCAAGTTCATGGCATTCATAAGCAAGTTTGTTCGTCATTTATGGTATTTGTGTGAAGAAACAATCATGTTATCACTCTTTGATACAAAAATGATTAATAATTTAAACAAAGACGAAAGTTCAAATTCTGATAAACGCTATCTCCCATCGAAGGAAGAAATTACGCAAAATTTGTTTGGTAAGCTTAATATTTTCTTGTTTATTTTTTCAAAGTTTCGTGGCTTAGTTTTTGCATATTTAAACTGTATTTTCTTTCTTACACGAACCACATGAAACCACGAGAACCCACCAAGCATGATCAACATTTGGAAGTGAGTCACTGCTCCATTCATCTGCTCGAATATACCAGATACCTCTGCCAGAACATTCGCCAATGTACGAGAAATGCATTGAACGGATGGAGACCCTATATAAAGGCGAGCTGAATGAATGGGGGGATTTTTCATTCAACCGCGATAGTAAAAACGGCGATAGTGTGTGGAAAGCGATATTGATCGAGTAATAGTGAAATGATTTTTGAAAACAATTGCGATAAGAAATTTATGGACAAGTGTTAGACTTTTAATAGTGAAAATTAAAATTGTGAAATAGTTAAATAAGTGATTGTGCATTTTTTTGTAATCAAATAAACTCTTTTAACTTAAATTAAAAGACATTGCGTTTTCACTTTCCCGGAACATTAAAATTATTGGCCGCGAACCATAACACGCGACATTGGTGTCAAGAAGTGAGAAAGAAAATTTTGGAAGTGAAAACGCTTAAACATTTTTAAAGACCACAGTAGTGTAAATTAACGTGGAAACTGGTGGAAAAATAACCGAAACAATTAAAATGCCAGGAGACTTAAATCCAAAAATTAATCAATTGAGCATATCGGAGCTCAAGGAGGAGTTGAGACAGCTGAATCTGGCCACACAAGGTACAAAGGCCATACTGATTGCACGCTTGCGTGATGTGATCCAGTCGGAAGGCGTGAATCTGGATTCAGGTGAGCCCTCAGATGCGGAAAAAGGCGCAGAAGGTGGAGGAGTCGAAACACCAAAATCAAAGAAGCCAGAAAATGCGCTAATGCAAATTTTAATGCTGATTCAGCAAGAGCAGCGACAACAGTCCTCCAATTTAACTGCGAAGCTAAATGAACAGTCAATCAATTTAGCTGTGAAGTTAAATGAACAATCAACAAAGCTAAATGAACAATCAGCGAAGCTGGACCAACAAGCGATCGAAATCAAGGCAGACAACACACAGAAGCTAGAGAAACAGTCCACCGAAATAAAAGCGGAGCTCGGTAGTCTGAACACACAAATTAAACGCGTCGAGGAAAAGGTTGACCAGGTCGAGGAAAAGATCAGCCAAGTCGAGGAGAGAATCATCAATGAGATGGAAAACATGAAAAAACAATTGAAACCAGCAAAGGCAGTAGTAACCACCTCACCAGCCCCACTTACAACCGCAGTGCAAAGCTCGTCCAAAAATGTGAAAGCACCAATATTCGACGGGCAAACGGTCTGGAGTATTTACAAGACCCAGTTTGAAGCCGCCGCCAGGGC
>OZ017738.1:218381398-218386398 GCA_963969285.1 Odontomyia ornata | reverse complement strand
CACAAAAATGAGTGCTACTTTCCTTTTTCTTCACTAGAACTACTGGCGCGGCCCATGGACTGACAGAAGGTTCGATAACGCCTCGTTTTGCCATGTCCGAGATCAGTGCGCTCACTTCTCCTTGTTTGGCTATAGGGAGGCGTCTCGATGCTTGCCGAATCGACTTGGCACCCTATGTATCTATGGCCTGAGTTACCAGACTCGTTCGGCCTTGGTCATTCGGGCTTGTTGAGAAGATGTCACTGTACTTGGGGACCAGATCAGAGGTTCGTTTGAATAGCTGCACTGGCAATTTGACTTGCTTCAATATTGCAGGCGTGGATTCCCGGGCTGTCTGTCTGTGTCTTGCCTCCTTTTCTAATGATGGTCATGAGTAGCTTCCAAAGAGGTAATGGTGGAAACAGGCTGGCAGCTGCCGATGACTTCTCCCGCTTTGATGCTCGTGGTTGAGTCTGCGGTGTTAAGGACTCTAACCGGCACATATCCGTTCCTTAAAGATCTTACAAGGCTTCGTCCTACAATCAAACTGCGCAATGCGGACGTCTTCGTTGGCTCTGTCAGATAAGATCGGTGGTCTCCAGAATCACCACCAAGCTTGGCCCATACAATGCTTTCGGGAGAATTCGGTACATCAGTGTCAGTACATACCACCACATTCATCTTGGGAATTTGGACGCTGGGATCCTCCATCAATACTTCGACATTCTGCCATTTCAATACCCGTTTGCCCAAATCCAATGTGATTCCATGTGGTTGCAGAAAATCAATTCCATAATGTTCGCGACCAGAAAATTATCCCGGAATGCAAGGGCTTCCAACTGTATTTGGAGGTTGACCTCTCCATGAGCAGGTTCAATTTCTCCCGTAGCTGTCTGTAGTGAGAAAATTCTGCCCTTGTGAAGTTGTTGCTGTCTAACTAGGTCTGGTCGGATAATCGATCGGGTTGCACCAGTGTCGATTGTTATGGTACAGTGTTCTCCGTCAACTTGACCCGGAAGGGATAAGTCCACTTCTCCACGATGTAGTCTTGACACGGTGATGGTGGTGCTGGGGACGTCGATCCTCCTAGCCAACCTCTGCCCCACGAAGTTGGCTCTTACATGTTTTCCGACCCCTCTGTTTGAAGGGCTTCCATTCTGGGCTCCTGACTCGGTCTGGATCTTCTCCTAGCTGCACACCCTGGACAATAGCTCGGTTTTCTTCGGCTCTTGCAGTCTCTTTGCAGATGCCCCTTCTCTCCGCAATTCCAGCATCTAGGCAAACCATTCACATGCGGGTCTCGCACAATTTGCACGCACTCACACGTGCACTCATCTGTCACTACCTCACAAACCCGGGCAGTGGTACGAGTCACATTTTTCGCTGCCTCAAAGTTCAGACTGTAAGCCAATGCGTCCTTAACCGTTTGCTTTTGAGCTAAGCGCACGGCTCGTTGCAATTCCGGGTCCTTTAGTGCGCTGATGAATGCTTCTGTCGGTGCATCATCTCGATGTTCTGGGTCGTAGGCTGGGTAAGCCAAAAGTGCTAGGCACTCAATGTCTTGGGCAAGCTGCTGTAGGGTTTCACCTGACTTCTGCACCCGATGCCTTAGTTGTGACCGATAAATTTGCTTCAGATGATCGTCTCCATAACGCATGTCGAGCACATTCATTATAGCATTCGGGTTTGAGTGCAATTCAACGGGGATCGTCTGCAACAGCTCGGCAGCTGGGCCTCTTAGAGCAAGAATCAATGTAGTTGCTCGTTCCTGCTCATTCCAGTGATTTATGCGAGCAGCTGCTTCAAACTGGGTCTTGTAAATAGTCCAGACCGTTTGCCCGTCGAATATTGGTGCTTGCACATTTCTAGATGAGCTTTGCGCTGCAGTTATAAGTGGAGCTGGTGAGGTAGTGACTACGGCCTTCGCTGCCTCCAAGTCTTTTTCCACTTTTCCCATCTCATGGTTGATTCTCTCCTCGACCTGGCTGATCTCAAGGTTGATTCTCTTCTCGACCTGGTCAACCTTTTCCTCGACGCATTTAATTTGGCTGTTGAGACGACTGAGCTCCGCTTTTATTGCGGTTGACTGTTTTTCCAGCTTCTGTGGGATGTCTGCCTTGATTTCGAACGCTTGTTGGTCTAGCTTCGCTGATTGTTCATTTAGCTTCACAGGTAAACTGGATGTCAGTTCATTTAGCTGCGCTGATTGTTCATTTAGCTTCACAGCTAAACTGGATGTCTGTTCATTTAGCTTCGCAGTTAAATTGGATGACTGTTGTCGCTGCTCTTGCTGCATCAGCATCAACATTTGCGTCAGCGCATTTTCTGGTTCCTTTGGTTTTGTTGTTTCGGCTTCACCACCTTCTGCGCCTTTTTCTGCATCTGAGAGCTCGACCGAATCCAGATTCCCGCCTTCCGACTCGATCGCGTCACGCAAGCGTGCAATCAGTATGGCCTTTGTACCTTGTGTGGCCAGATTTTGCTGTTCCAACTCCTCTTTGAGCTCCGATATGCTCAATTGATTAATTTTTAGATGTAACTTTCCTGACACTTTTATTGTTTCGGCTATTTTTCCACCAGTTTCTTCGTTAATTTACACTATTGTGCACTTTAAAAACGTTTAAATGTTTCCACTTTCAAAATTTTCTATCTCACTTCTTGACACCACTGTCGCGTGTTCGGGTTCGCGGCCAATAATTTTAATGTTCCGGGAAAGTGAAAACGCGATGTCTTTTAAATTAAATTAAAAGAGCTTATCTATTTACTGAAAAAATGCACAATCACTGCTTTAACTATTTCAAAATTTTAATTAGAATCTAACTTTCACTTGTCAATTAAATTTCTATCGCAATTGTATACTAAAATCACTTCACACTCAAACAATCAATATCGCCTGTACTTTGCGTATCGCAGTTTTCTATTGCGGTTGTAATGAACGATCCCCCCCATTCATTCAGCTCTCGCCTTTATATAGGGTCTCTAACCATTCAACTCAGTTCTCGTACATTGGTGAATTAGCGGGAACATTCCAGCAGCGTAATGAATGGAGCAGTGACTCACTTTCAGATGTTGATCATGCTTGTTGGGTTCTCGTGGTTTCGTGTAAATTCGTTTTGTTGATGTTCTTAATGGTTGTGAAAACAATTGCGACAGTAGCTCGCAGAACTATTTGTACATGTAACAATATATATATATATACATATATATTTATATATATATATATATATATATATATATATATATATATATATATATATCTATATATATATATATATTTATATTTATATATATATATATATATATATATACATATATATATATATATATATGCATATATATATATATATATATATATATATATATATATATATATATATAGATATATAGATATAAACACAAATATATATATAAAGATATATATATATATATATATATATATATAGATATATATATATATATATATATATATATATATATATATAGATATATATAGATATATATATATATATATATATATATATATATATATATATATATATATCTTTATATATATGTATGTATGTATAAATAAATAAATATAAATATATATATATATATATATATATATATATATATATATATATATATATATATATATATATATATATATATATATATATATATATATATATATATATATCTTTATATATATGTATGTATGTATAAATAAATAAATATAAATATATATATATATATATATATATATATATATATATATATATATATATATCTTTATATATATGTATGTATGTATAACTAAATAAATATAAATAAATATATATATATTTATATATATATATATATATATATATATATATATATATATATATAAATATCTATATATATATATATATATATATATATATATATATATATATATATATATATATATATATATATCTTTATATATATGTATGTATGCATAAATAAATAAATATAAATATATATATATATATATATATATATATATATATATATATATATATATAAATATATATATATATATATATATATATATATATACATATATATATGTATATATCTATATCTACATATATATATATTTATATATATATATATATATATATATATATATATATATATATATATATATATATATATATATATTTATATATATATATATATATATATATATATATATATATATATATATATTGTTACATGTACAAATAGTTCTGCGAGCTACTGTCGCAATTGTTTTCACAACCATTAAGAACATCAACAAAACGAATTTACACGAAACCACGAGAACCCAACAAGCATGATCAACATCTGAAAGTGAGTCACTGCTCCATTCATTACGCTGCTGGAATGTTCCCGCTAATTCACCAATGTACGAGAACTGAGTTGAATGGTTAGAGACCCTATATAAAGGCGAGCTGAATGAATGGGAGGGATCGTTCATTACAACCGCAATAGAAAACTGCGATACGCAAAGTACAGGCGATATTGATTGTTTGAGTGTGAAGTGATTTTAGTATACAATTGCGATAGAAATTTAATTGACAAGTGAAAGTTAGATTCTAATTAAAATTTTGAAATAGTTAAAACAGTGATTGTGCATTTTTTCAGTAAATAGATGAGCTCTTTTAATTTAATTTAAAAGACATCGCGTTTTCACTTTCCCGGAACATTAAAATTATTGGCCGCGAACCCGAACACGCGACAGTGGTGTCAAGAAGTGAGATAAAAAATTTTAAAAGTGAAAACGTTTAAACATTTTTAAAGTGCACAATAGTGTAAATTAACGTAGAAACTGGTGGAAAAATAGAAGAAACAATAAAAATGCCAGGAGGGTTACATCTAAAAATTAATCAATTGAGCATATCGGAGCTCAAAGAGGAGTTGGAACAGCAAAATCTGGCCACACAAGGTACAAAGGCCATACTGATTGCACGCTTGCGTGACGCGATCGAGTCGGAAGGATGGAATCTGGATTCGGTCGAGCTCTCAGATGCAGA
>OZ017738.1:218358898-218378898 GCA_963969285.1 Odontomyia ornata | reverse complement strand
AAAACGCGAAAAGCACGAACGACGTTCTGACACTGTCCGATCTGCAGAATTTTTAGAGCAGGTGGACGCGATCATGGACGAAGACCCTTCAAAATCAATGAAGGTCCTTGTGAGTGAGCTTTATGTTTCTGAGTGCCTTTTTCGAAGAGTTGTCCACGAAGACCTCTGGTATAAATCTTATGTGATGCGCAGAGGACAGTTCATGTCAGAACGAACACGGAAATAGAGAGTTTTCCCATCAAAACGTCTTTTAAACAAAATCAAACACCCTGAGGCGCCCAAAATGTTATTGTTTTTTTCCGACAAAAAAAAATTTGACCAAGATCAAAAGACTAATCGCAGAAATAATAGATGTCTATGTTCAAGTCCTATGGAGGTTCTTGTTGGTATGCGCACGAAATTTCCAGCCACTGTTATGGTTTTAGGTGTTGTCAGCAGCGAAAGACATGTTATGCCACCACACTTTTTTCCTCAAGGACTTCAAGTGAACTCTGCTGCATACATCGAGGTTTTGGAGACGGTAGTGGCACCCTGGTAAGACAATGTAAGCTGAGGCACACCATACATTTTTTAACAAGACTCTGCTCCTTCACATAAAGCGATGGCGACACAAGATTCGATGGCCGAAAATTTTCATGACCACACAACACCGAACCTATGGCCACCTAGCTCCCCAGACCTGTATCCTTTGGATTATTACGTATGGGGCGTAGTTGAGCGAGAGACCAATGAGCGTCCTTATAATACCACTTCTTCGCTGAAGAATGCTATTAATGCCGTTATAGACAATATGAACAAGGAATATTTGATTCGAGCATGTAATCGTTTCCGGACCCAAATCGAAGAGGTTATCGCTGCTAATGGCGATTTTATTGAATAACTTTATAGCCATATATTAAAGCCAAATATTAAAATTCCTGAAATTTCATTAAATTTTGTTAAAAGCAAAAGCTAATTGATTATACTCTCAAGTTGTCCTCAAATACCGTACGCACCCTGGTTATACTACTTCGACACCGCAAAAAATGAAAAACTCACTTTTAGCAGCTTACAAAACGACGCGTATCTCAAACACTAATGGATATTTTGACATGTTAATTTGACATGTTAATTTGACAAATGTTCTATTGGATTGAATTCTGTCGACTGAGGGGGCCAACTTTTAGTTCTATGCCATTTTTCTCAAACCAACTCATGGTGGCTCCAGATTTATGGCATGGCGCATTATCCTGTTGGAAACGGACGCCGTTGAGGTTAGCACCACCAAACATCATGTTCGAAGAGGGTTCCAAGGAGTTTTCCTTCACCTCAATATATTTCCTCGAGTCCATTCGGCCTGCACGCATGATCATTTTTCCAACTCCTGACGCCAACATGCAACCCCACACCATAGTGGTGTGGGGTTGCATGTATTGCACCGTGTTTTACAGTGGGCATCACGCACTCCGGAACGTAGGTGGCACCAGCAGCACCAAATACCTAAAGTTTAGTAAAATAATGAGGATTTTTTAAACAGGTTAATAAATAAATCAACAATTTCATATGTCTCAAACATCTTTAAGTAATGACAAGATTTTTCAAATAATAAACCACAAAATTGAATTCATTCGACCACACGATATTGTCCCAATCTTCTTCGGTGTAATGTTGGTGTTATAAAGACCACTGCAAGCGTAACTTCTTGTTGTTCTCAGACAACCACGGCTTCTTTTTTGCCTTGCAACCTTTGAGGCCAGCATCTTGGAGCCTTCTTCTAGTAGTTTTAGCAGAAATCTTTTTCCTTAAGGTCTCACTTAGCTCAGCAGCCAACTCAGAGGATGTTTTCTTACGATTTTTCAAAGAGGTTCGAATTAACTGGCGGTCTTCTCTTACATATCTAACCCTTTTCCTTCCACTTCGTTTAACATTTTCGTGACTTGCGGTCATCTTGTAACGATTTAAGGTATACCTCACAGTACTATGAGGACATTTCATAATCCTCGCAATTTCACTTTTATTTTTGCCTTCTTCGGATAACACCTCGATTTGGAAACATTCCTCGTTACTTAATTCACGGGTCTTGGGCATTTTTGTTTTGTCTTCATGAACTGCCTCAAATAAAGGAACAACAATTTCACAATAATTTATCGACACTTGTTTACACTGCTAAGGATTGTCGTAAACTGCCAATTTTCCTAAAATCGTACATACCTAGAAATGGGTCGCATCCATGGTGTTGATATATAACATATATACTTATATATATGTATATATACATACATATATATATATATATATATATATATATATATATATATATATATATATATATATATATATATATATGTATATATACAAATTGTTCTTCTTTGTAGCACTACAGCCGCTCTCGGACCTTCGCTTAGAGATAGTTAGAGTATCTCATTTTCATGACAGTATCGATTTTTCCGGAAGTTGGTTTGGTCAGTACCATGCTCCCGTGGGCTTGCTCAGCTATGATATGATCTGATTAAATCAGTACATATCAGCACTGAGTGAACACTCGTAGTCTGTCCGAAAATCCCCTGAACTTAATCACGTTGCTCCCAACGAGATTTAAACCTAGGACCTTCGGCTTATAGGATCATTCTCTAACCACTAGGCCACAAAGACTACATATATATATATATATATATATATATATATATATATATATATATATATATATATATATATATATATATATACTTATATATATTTATATATATACATATAAATATATACATATATATACATACATATATATATATATATATATATATATATATATATATAAATATATATATATATATATATATATATATATATATATATATATATAAATATAAATATATATATATATATATATATATATATATATATATATATATATACATATATATATATATATATATATATATATATATATATATATATATATATATATATATATATTTATATACATATATATGTATATATATATATATATATATTTATATAGATATATGTGTATATATATATAAATATATGCATATATACATATATAAATATACTATATATATGTATATAAATATATATTGTATACATACATAAACATATGTGTATATATATATATATATATATATATATATATATATATATATATATATATATATATATATATAAATATATATTTTTATATATATGTATATATATATATATATATATATATATACATATACATATATATATATATATATATATATATATATATATATAAATATATATTTATATGCATACATATGTATATATATATATATTTATATAGATATATATGTATATATATATATAAATATATGCATATATACATATATAAATATACTATATATATGTATATAAATATATATTGTATGCATACATAAACATATGTGTATATATATATATATATATATATATATATATATATATATATATATATATATATATATATATATATATATATGTAGATATACATACATACATACATATATATATATATATATATATATATATATATATATATATATATATATATATATATATATATATATATATACATATATATAAATATATATATATATATATATATATATATATATATATATATATATATATATATATATATGCATACATAAATACATATATATATATATATATATATATATATATAGATATATATATATATATATATATATATATATATATATATATATATATATATATATATATATATATATAAATATATATATATATATATATATATATATATATATATATATATATATAAAAAATATATATATACACATATAAATATATATATATATATATATATATATATATATATATATATATATATATATATATATATATATATATACACATATAACTATATATATATATATATATATATATATATATATATATACATATATACACATATATATATATATATATATATATATATATATATATACATATATATATATATATATATATATATGTATATATATACATATATATATATATATATATATATATATATATATATATATATATACATGTATATATATATATATATATATATATATATATATATATATATACATATATATATGTATATATATATATATATATATATATATATATATATATATATATATATATATATATATATATATATATATATACATGTATATATATATATATATATATATATATATATATATACATATATATATGTATATATATATATATATATATATATATATATATATATATATATAAATATATATATACATATATATATATATATATATATATATATATATATATAGATATATATACATACATATATATATATATATATATATATATATATATATATATATATTTATATATATAAATATATATATATATATATATAAATATATATATATATATATATATATATATATATATATATATATATATATATATATATATATATATAAAGGTATACCAGGTTGAGGAGAGAATCAACCACGAGATCAGCCAGGTCGAGGAGAGAATGAACCATGAGATGGGAAAAGTGAAAAAGCACTTGGAAGCAGCGAAGGCAGTAGTAACCACCTTACCAGCCCCGCTTATAATCGCAGTGCAAAGCGCATCCAGAAATGTGCAAGCACCAATATTTGACGGGCAAATGGTCTACAGTATCTACAAAATCCAATTTGAAGTCACTGCTTGGGCAAATCACTGAAGTGAGTAGGAACGAGCAACTGCATTGATTCTTGCTCTAAGAGGCCCAGCTGCCGAGTTTTTGCAGAGTATCCCCGTTGAGCTGCACTCAAACCCAGCTGCTATATTGAATGCGCTTGACATGCATTATGGAGGCCATCATCTCAAGCAAATTTATCGGTCACAGCAACATTCAGCGCCTTAATGGACCAGGAGTTGCAACAAGCCGTGCGTTTAGCTCAAAAGCAAACGATTAAGGATGCATTGGCTTATAGTCTGAACTTTTAGGCAGCAAAAAATGTGACTCGTAGCAATGCCCGGGTTCGCGAGGTAGATGCAGACGAGTGCAGGTGTGAGCGTGTGAAAAATGAGTGAGAGCTGCAGGTAAATGGGGCAACTAGATGCTCGGATTGCGGTGAGAAGGGGCACCTACAAAGAGACTGCAAGAAGCGAAGAAAAAAGAGCTATTGTTCAAGATGGTGGAGATCCGGACCGTATCAGGAGCCTAGAATGGAAAACCATCAAACTGAAGGGGCCAACTTCGTGGGACGGACGATGGCTATGAATATCGACATCCCAGCACCCCCATCACCTTGTCAAGACTACATCGTGGAGAAGCAGACTTATGCCTTCCGGATCAAGTTGATAAAGGACATTGCACCATAATAAGCGACACTGATGCAACCCGATCGACGATCCGACCAGACCATGTGAGGCCCCAACTACTTCACAAGGGCCGAGCTCATGGAAATGCTGACGCTCTATCTCGTCATCCATGTCTGCAAGCATTGCCGACGGATTGAGGGAAAGGAGCCGCCCGTTGATCTGCAAGGGAAAATGGCCGAATTCGATGATGGTTGGTCATTGGAGGAGATTCGAAACGATGAGCTAGCCGATGAAGACATCGAACCATTGCTCGTATGGAAGGAGACAACTAGGCGACCTGAGT
This sequence comes from Odontomyia ornata, assembly GCA_963969285.1. Classification (NCBI taxonomy): domain Eukaryota; kingdom Metazoa; phylum Arthropoda; class Insecta; order Diptera; family Stratiomyidae; genus Odontomyia; species Odontomyia ornata. The sequence goes on along the minus strand of OZ017738.1, from coordinate 218,373,218 downwards.
GGAAAGACGTTTTGATACATGGTGCTATCCTCAAGAGATATTGGGCACAATGGAACTCCCTTCAGGTGGAGGGTGGCGTACACAAGCGAAAATGGGAAACGGTGGATGGCAGCTCCTATAGGATGCAAACTATACTTCCCAAAAGCATGCACGAAGAATCCTCGGGAGGCCAGCTTGGTGTTAACAAGACCTTAGCGAAATTGCGGGAAAGGTTTTACTGGCTCCACGCTCGCATACAAAATTTCACCATGTCACCTCTTGGGCAGCAGCGGCCTCTTGCGCGAAGTGTGCTTGCGCAACAACCGCAAGCATGTAGTCAGGAGTCAATTCCGGCTCCAATTAATAAAGCTACGGTCCTGCAACAAAATAGTCGCATGTAGCAGTCTATCTTGCCTATTCAACAGCACCAAAAAATTCAGCCTCAATCCGAGCTGTGCTTAACCCAATCAACGACTAATAACCTTCAGCAAAATATCGTTATGTCTTCAGCGCCACAAAACTTTATACAAGGCAACCTAAGCGGCGATTTTGTTCCGAAAAAGGTTACAAACAGCCTCAGCAACCTTCAAGAATCATCTAACACTGAAATAAGTCCTTCCCTTCCTAGTCGTTCAACTATTTCTATTCTATTCTATCAGAATTTTCGTGGGTTAAGAACCAAACTAGAGGACTTATTACTCGTGTCTCAATTGACTAACGATTCAGTCATCTGTTTAACTGAAAGGTCATTGAACGAGAATATTTCAAATGTGGAAATATTACCTGATTATTTAGTCTACCGATGCGACCGTGACCTTAACATCAATGATAAATCTGATGGTAGGGGAGTTTTGGTTGCAGTCTGCAAAACCCTGAATAGTTTACTTTGTACTGACTTCAAATTTGCTTGTGCTGTTGAGTGTATAATTGTGAAACTCCCTCTTCCTCATAACTCCTCAATATTAATTTCCTCTGTGTATATTCCCCGTAATTCTCCCTTAACTGTGTACGAAGCCTTCTTCGATGGACACGCTGCCTATCTTCTTACTCGTCATCCACATTCCAAAATTATAATTTGGGGGGACTTCAATCTACCGGCAGTGGAATGGGACCACTTAACAACACCTTGCATTTTCTCAACAAATAATCCTTCTTTGTTACTTTCTTCCTTTCTTTCACTTTGTTCTTTTTCACAGTTTAATCATATCCGTCACCCATATGGTCGTCTTCTGGGCCTTGTTATGTCAAATGTTCAAACTGGGCGTCTATCAATAGCTCCTGTTTTACATCCTTATCTTCAACCTGATCTCCATAATCCATCTTTGTCTCTAGCACTAACCGTTGATACCTTTAAACCCCAGAGAATCGCCTCAGTTTATCGTTACAATTTCTTTAAAGCAAATTATGAGGTAATTAAAACCAACCTGGACTTGGTCAACTGGTGTACCTTCTTCACTCGTCTTGATTGCGATAGTGCTTTGAACAAATTTTACGATTACCTTCATAATCTGATTGCTCTTTATACTCCACTCCAAGCTCCTCGCAAAGCGAAAATGAAGCCTTGGCTTACTTGAAGTGTTCTTCGTGCCTTAACAGCCAAAGGCAAGGGGCATAGGCACTATAAATTGACCGGAAATGATGATGCTAGACAGAATTTTCGCAGACTGCGCTCTTTGGCTAAAAAAGAGCTCAAAACGGCCATGAGAAACTACTTTAGCAGCTTAGAGAGTTCCCTCCTGACAAATAACCCTAAACCCTTTTGGTCCTACATCCGATCCTTTAAATCTTCCTCTTCCATCCCGCATACTGTCAAATAGAATAACACTGAAGCTTCCTCCCCTCAGTATATTTCTAACTTATTTGCCGAATATTTTTCCTCTACTTTTTCCTCTTCTGGTATACTACACTCCCCCACAAATTCAATTTAAACTTATCCAGCATCAAGCACATCCTATTCCACTGATCCTTCTTAAGTTGAATCCCTTATTAACTTGCTCGATCCGAATGTTAGTCCTGGTCCCGATGGATTGCCTAATATATTTGTAAAGTCACTTTGTTCCTCTTTGTGTTTTCCTCTTTCCCTTATATTCAATCTCAATCTTGGTACTGGCACTTTTCCAACGTACTGTTGTTCCTATCTTTTAAAACGGCGACCCATCATCTGCCTCAAACTTTCGTCCCATATCACTCCTCTCCTGTTTCTCTAAGCTGCTGGAACGACTTGTACACAACAGGCTTCTTGAGTCACTGAGTTCATTTATCACACCACAGCAACATGGATTCTTGAAGGGTAGTTCAACTTCTACGAACTTGGCTGAGTTCAAAGATTATATTGCAAGAGCTCTAGATAAACAGCTCCATGTAGATGCAATATTCGCGGACTTCTCCAAAGCTTTTGACTCCGTGAACCATATTCTCCTCTGTCAAAAGTTAGCTTTGCTTGGCATATCCGGTTCCCTTCATTCTTGGATTTCATTGCATCTATCCTCCCGTTAATTTCGTGTTAACCTCTGTGGCACAATCTCCTTTCCATTCAATCCTACATCTGGCGTCCCTCAAGGCCCAATCCTTGGACCTCTTCTTTTCGTACTGTTTATCAATGATCTTCCCTCTGTAATTTCCTCTTCTTGTCTGCTGTATGCTGATGATTTCAAGGTATTCCGGATAATTAGGTCCCTTGAAGATTGTCAGCAACTCCAAATTGATCTTTTAAACCTCTATAACTGGTGTAATGTAAGCTCCCTTCGCATCAATGTTTCCAAATGACTTTAACTTTGAAAATTGATCCTTTAACTTTAAATAACACCCTATGTGATGTTGTTCTCTCCTCTGCAGACTCATGTAAACATCTTGGTGTAATATTTGACCCCAAGCTTAAATTTGATGTCCACATTTTTAGCATAATTACCAAGGCATCAAACGTTTTGGGTTTTCTTATGCGGTATTTGCACAAGTTTGCAAATATTGCTACCTATGTTCGCTTGTTCACATGTTTTGTCCCCCCGCTTCTTGAGTATTGCTCAGTAGTGTGGTCTCCTAGACATTTATATCTTGTGAACTCACTAGAAGCTGTTCAGCGTAAGTTTACCCGTATTGTGTTCTTCAAATTCAATTTAGCTTACAAGTCTTATGAGCGTCGTCTATCCATACCTCGTCTCCCTTCTCTGTCGTCCCGTAGAACCTTCTTGGATCAATGTTTCCTTTATAAGTTGTACCACCAACAAATTGATTCTACCCTAAGCGAAGACTTGCACTACACACTGTATGTACGTCGAAGTCGGTCTAATAACATTCTCGAGGTTCCGTACGCCCGGACAGATTTATATTTTCACTCAATTATGCCGCGAATCATCAGAAAGCATAACAGCCTCGAGCTTGGCTCTCTATCCGCGTCTTACTTTGCCTTTAAAACTAAACTTAAGGCGTCACTTTTTGCGAATAGTGATTAATGTTTCCTTATCACTCCATTATTTCAAACTTTGATCTAGACTCTAATTTCATTTCTTACATGTTTTACTTTAAACTATATTTAATTGTCTAAGTCTATTTTGTAATTGGATTTCTGTCTGTTAAATGGATTTAAAGAAATTAATAAAATAAATAAGACGTAGAGGACTGGTGCCGTCGATGCACGATTTGGGCTTCTGTCAAAGGTCCAAAGCGACGACTGAGAGGACAAATGCAAACCCATATCTTGAGCGTGCCATTTGAAAGGATTGTTGATGACATCACAGGACCCTTTCCTGATTCTGAATGAGGAAATCGATACACGCTGGTTGTGGCCGATTATTTCAGCAAGCGGCCCGAGGTCTACCCCATTCCCAACCAGGAAGCAACCACTAAAGCCGAACAGCTATTGTTAAATTGGATAAGGCCGAAACTTTGAGTCACTAGTTTTTGGCGAAATGTGCGAACTGCCGGGAATACGGAAAACGAGGACAACACCGCTGCATCCCCAATCCGGTGGAATGATGGAACGTTTCAACGGCACGCTCAATAAACACCTGGACTGACACATCTGACTTTTTGTGATGGCGTAACGAGCTGCCGAACATGCATCGACGGGCGAAGCCCCAGCCAAATCATTTTTGGAAAGACTTTTCATCTGCCGGCTGATATAAAGTTTGGAACACCCCCGAGAAACCCCAAACCATCTCGAAGTACGCAAGTGAGCTAAGGCAGCGGTTGAACCAGATACATCGGACAGTGGGCAAATACCTCGAATCAGCTACTGACCGCATGAAGACCAGGTATGATCTGAAGGCAAATTCTACTGGCTTCCAGCAAGATGACTTGGTGTCGCTATGTAACCCACAGCGGCGGAAAGGTAGGTCCCCAAAGTTGCAACATAATTGGGAGGGACCATACCGGGTCATAAAGCGAATCAACGACGTCGTATATCGCATACAGGAACACCGTAAGCCGAGAGCCAAAATGAAAATCGTGCACATAGGCCGTCTTCCCGCATATTACCTCCAGGGAGAATTGACTACAACTGGCGACACATCTTTTCAGGGCGAAAGAACTGAGGTGGGGGCACTGTTGCATGTACAACTAATTTTGCGAGCTACTGTCGCAATTGTTTCCACAACCATTAAGAGCATCATGATGAACAAAAGAATGGTATAGAAAGTGACGTCACTGCGCCATTCAGATGTTGATCATGCTCGAATATCCCAGGTAGCTCTCGGCAGAATATTCGCCATTGTACGAGAAATGGATTGAATGGCTAGAGACCCTATACAAAGGCAGGCTGAATGAATGGGGCGATTATTACAACCGCAATAGTAAAACCGCGAGTGTAAAACTGCGATAGAGTGGAGCGTAAAGCAAAGGCGATATTGATTGATTAGTGCAGTGAGTGAAGTGATTGTTAATGAAAGCAGTTGTAATAAAAATGTATAGACTAGTGAATAAGTATTTAATTAATTAAGTGTGCATTTTTAGTAAATAAACTCTTTTAACTTAATTTAAAAGACATTGTGTTTTCACTTTCCCGGAACATTAAGATTATTGGCCGCGAACAAGAACACGGGACAATATATAAACAAAAAAACAAATAAATATATATATATATATATATATATATATATATATATATATATATATATATATATTTATATATATATATATATATATATATATATATATATATATATATATAGATATATATATATATATATATCTATAGATATATCTATATATATATATATATATATAATATATATATATATATATATATATATATATATATATATAATATATAATATATATATATATATATATATATATATACATATATATATATATATACATATATATATATATATATATATATATATATATATATATATACATGTATTATATATTTATGTATATATTTATACAGATATAAATATGTATATATATATATATATATATATATATATATATATATATATATATATATATATATTTATATATATATATATATATATATATATATATATATATATATATACATATATATATATATATATATATCTATAGATATATCTATATGTATATATATATATATATATATATATATATATATATATATATATATATATATATATATATATATATATATATTTATATACATATATATATATATATGTATATATATATATATATTTATATATATATATATATATATATATATATATATATATATATATATATCTATAGATATATCTCTATATGTATATATATATATATATATATATATATATATACATGGCTTATATATATAAATGTATATATTTATATATATATATATATATATATATATATATATATATATATGTATATATATATATATATGTGTATATATACATATATGCATGTATATATATATATATATATATATATATATATATATATATATAGATATATATATATATATATATATATATATATATATATATATACGAGTATATATCTATATATATATATATATATATATATATATATATATATATATATATATATATATATATATATGTATAAATCACAGGTTCCCAACCAGTGGTCCGCAGAAGCCAAAATTGTGGTCCGCGAACGATTTTAAATTCAGCGGGCGGTGAGCCGTTGGTGGAAGGTGCGGTACGTCGGACCGTCGCGCCGGCTCGGCAAAGACGATACAACGTCTGCGATCTGCCTACAATCGAACGTGTATCGGGTGCAAGGAATTACTTTCCCGTTGCGCTGTCATTTGTTATATCTGAGTGTCAGTAATACTTTTTAGTATTACTCAACTGTGCGAGGAAGTTCATTGCTGACCGTTGATCTTAGCTTTATTTATTGAATGTGTTCGTAAATAATATAGGTAAGTGATCACTTTTTTGATAAGTTCTTACCGTAGGTATTATTAAAATGATCGTTTTCGGGCCGTTCTTAATTGAATATTTTCAATGCGGCTATTACTGTTTGTGTTTTGGCGGGATCGTACCTACGGCAAAGTAGTTTATTGTTTGTAAATTAAAGCCACTTTGGATATTTTTTAAAAAAATACATATTTTATATAAGCTAGCTTGCGCGATCATATTATAATAAAACTTATGCTTTTATTTTCTTGTTTTGTATGCGGTATCATTTTTTGTATCTTATTTTCAGAACATGGCGCCTAAGCGAAAATACGACAATAGTTATATAAAATTTGGATTTACTTCGATAGAAAGTAACGGAAAAATAAGACCATAATGCGTTATATGCGCAACAGTTCTCGCAAATGACGCGTTGAAACCAGCGAAATTAAAACGCCACTTAGAAACGGTACATCCAAATTTGTCTGACCGTCCGCGAGAATTCTTTGAAGGAAGATTAAAGAACCTAAAAAAATGAAACTCGATTCTAGTGGTACGAGATTCGCAACTTCGGAAAAATTATTAGTAGCGTCGTTTGAGATTTCTAAAGTAATAGCACCATCTAAAAAATCTCACACAGTCGGAGAAATACTAGTGAAACCGTGTTTAATCAAAGCCGTCAAAGAAGTTTTGGGATTAGAGGCCAAGAAAAAAATACAAGATAAACCTCTGTCCAATAACACGGTGAAAGCTCGAATTGAACTTATGTCAAATGATATAGAGGAGCAATTTGTTTCAAGAATCAAAAAGTCGCCATTTTTCGCTTTGCAGTGTGATGAATCGACTGACATTTCGAATTATTGTCAACTACTTGTATTTGTTCGCTTTTTAGACGAAAACAACATAATTAACGAAGAATTATTAATTTCACGGGAACTGGAAACAACATCAAAAGCTATCGACGTCATGAACTCAATATCGGAGTATTTTGACAAACATAATCTTATGTGGGATAAACTCGTCGTCCTCTGTACTGATGGTACTCGGGCAATGTTGGGATTACGTTCTGGGCTGGCGACGTTAGTAAAACAGAAAAATCCTAAGGTAGTAACAATGCACTGTATCATACATCGCCAGGCGTTAGCTTCTAAGACCCTTATGGATGCCTTAATGATACACTGCAAATGGCTATAAAAGTTGTCAATGTTATCAAAAGCAGCGCCTAAAATACACGACTTTTTAAGAAAATGTGCACAGAAATGGACTCTAACGATGAGGTACTTCTCTTTCACACAGAGGTTCGATGGCTATCGAAAGGTAATATGTTGGGAAGATTATATGAACTAAGAGCAGAGGTTGAGATTTTTCTGGTTGAAAAAAATGAATGATCTGTTGAAACTGTTTACTAATCTGGCATGTCAGCTGAATTTGGCTTATCTTGTGGATATTTTCACACACTTAAATAAATTGAATAGGCAACTGCAAGGTTCCGGGAATAAACAATTCGAAAACGTCGCAAATATATTAATTTTTGAAGATAAACTTCGCGCTTTTATTTGCAAACTCCAGTTGTGGTTACGTAAAATTGAAGAAAATAATTATTCTGCATTTGCGACATTAAAAGCACTTATGGAAGATAAAAAGTATGACGCTAGTAAAGCAAATATACAAGAAAATATCAAGACTCATTTACAAATGTTGATTGATGAATTCAATCGTTACTTCCCAGAATATACCGAAGACGCTAAAATTGATCAAAAACTGATACGTAATCCTTTTAGCACGGACGCTGGTGAAGTCACTGAAGGAATCCAGGAAGAACTTATTGAAATCCAAAATGACAGAAACTGCAAGGATGCTTTTGAATCTAACTCACTTGAGTCGTTTTAGTGTAAGAAAGCAATTTCTTAAACTAAACTTCGAGAAATCGCCTTGCGCTATTTTATGGTTTTCTCAATAACTTATTTATGTGAACAAGGATTTTCTGCTTTGTTGGTAATTAAAAACAAGGCGAGGAATCGTTTGAAAATGAGTGATGATTTGCGTGTAGCTTTGAGTAACAATATTAATCCTAGGATAGCCGAAATCGTGAAGAAGATGCAAGCACAGAAATCACATTGATACAAAATTACAGATGTTTATCCTAAAAATATTATTATTTCTTTTATTTCATTTCCTATTATGTTTTTGATTAAAGTTTCAGTTTGATTATTACAGTTTATTTTTATTATACCTACATAGTGGTCCCTGCTAACAAGAATAATATAAAAGTGGTCGCTGACCAAGAAAAGGTTGGGAACCCCTGGTATAAATGCATATATTTATATGAGTATAAAGATATAGATGGTGGTCCGTGTCGTCTAGTGGTTAGAGCACTAAGCCCGTAAGTCAAAGGTCTGTGGTCCGAGTTTCGTTGGCGTCAACGAGATGTAGTGCGAGTGATTCTTTTAACGGACTATACGCCTGTTCAGTTATCGCAGCTGGGTGGACGGGCACACGGCCAAAGCGTAATAATGATCATATCACTTTGTGGAGTTGCCGACTCATTCGATCATGATAATGAGATGCTCTAGCTATCTCTTAGTGAATGCCCATATATATGTATATATGTATATATACATATATATATATATATATATATATATATATATATATATATATATATATATATATATATATATATATATATCTATATATATATAGATATATATATTGTCGCGTGTTTTTTTTCGGCCAATAGTTTAATGTTCCAGGAAAGTGAAAACGCAATGTCTTTTAGATTAAATTAAAAGAGTTTATTTAATTCGTCAAAAATGCACAATCACTTCACTAACAATTTCACAACTTTCATTTTCACTATTAAAATTCTACCTTCCACTTGTCCATAAATTTCTATCGCAATTGTCTACTTAAAATCACTTCACTCTCAAACAATCAATATCGCCTGTACTTCGCGTATCGCAGTTTTCTATCGCGGTTGTAATGAATGAAACCCCCATTCATTCAGCTCGCCTTTATATAGGGTCTCTAATAATTCAACTCAGTTCTCGTACATTGTTGAATTAGCGGGAACATTCCAGCAGCGTAATGAATGGGCAGTGACTCATTTTCAGATGTTGATAATGCTTGTTGGGTTCTCGTGGTTTCGAAAAAATTCATTTGTTGATGCTCTTAATGGTTGTGAAAACAATTGCGACAGTAGTTCGCAGAATTCTTTGTACAGGTAACACTGCCCCCACCTCAGTTCTTTCCGCGCCGAAAAGATGTGTCACCATTTGTAGTCAACTCTCCCTGGGTGTAATATGGGGCAAGACGGTCCAGATGCACGATTTTCATTTTGGCTCTCGGCTTACGGTGTTCCTGTATGCGATATACGACGTCGTTGATTCGCTTTGTGACTCGGTATGGTCCCTCCCAGTTATGTTGCAACTTTGGAGACCTACCCTTTCGCCTTTGCGGGTTATATAGCCACACCAAGTCATCTTGCTGGAAGCCAGTAGAATTTGCCTTCAGATCATACCTGGTCTTCATGCGGTCAGTAGCCGATTCGAGGTGATTTCGCACTGTCCGATGTATCTGGTTCAACTGTTGCCTTAGATCACTTGCAAACTCCGAGATCGTTTGGGGTTTCTCTGGGGGTGTTCCGAACTTTATGTCGGCTGGCAGACGAAAAGTCTTTCCAAAAATGACTTTGGCTGGGGCTTGGCTCGTCGATGCATGTGGGACAGCTCTGTACGCCATCAAAAACAGTGGGATATGTCGGTCCCAGTCCCTTTTGTTCTCGTCGACCATCTTGGCCAGGTGTTTATTTAGCGTGCCGTTGAACCGTTCGACCATTCCATCGGATTGGGGATGCAGCGGTGTTGTCCTCGTTTTCCGTATTCCCAGTAGTTCACACATTTCGCCAAAAACTAGTGACTCAAAGTTTCGGCCTTGATCTGAATGTAATTCGCAAGGTACGCCATACCTACTGACCCAATTTAACACTAGCTGTTCAGCTACGGTTGTTGCTTCCAGGTTGAGAATGGGGTAGACCTCGGGCCACTTGCTGAAATAATCGGCTACAACCAGCGTGTATCGATTTCCCCATTCGGATTCAGGAAAGGGTCCTGCGATGTCAACAGCAATCCTTTCGAATGGCACGCCTACTTTATAGGTTTGCATTTGTCCTCTCAGTCGTCGCTTTGGACCTTTGACGGAAGCGCAAATTGTGCGTCTGCGACACCAGTCCTCTACGTCTTCTCGAGCGTGGAGCCACTAGAACCTTTCCCGCAATTTCGCTAAGGTCTTGTTAACACCAAGGTGGCCTCCCGAGGATCCTACATGTATTTCCTTAACCCCATCGTGGATTCGGTTGGGTAGTATAGTTTGCACCCCATAGGAGCTGCTATCCGCCGTTTCCCATTTCCGGTTGAGTACGCCACCCTCCACCTGAAGGGAGTTCCATCGTTCCCAATAGCTTTTCTGGGTTGCGCCATGCATTGAAACGTCTTTCCACTCAGGTCGCCCAGTCGTCTCCTTCCATACGAGCAATGGTCTGATGTCTTCATCGGCTAACTGGGCGTTTCGAATCTCCTCCGATGACCAACCTTCATCGAATTCGGCCGCTATCAATCGCAGATCAACGGGCGGTTCCTTTTCCTCAATCCGTCGGCAATGCTTGCAGTTAGCTGGACATGGACGGCGTGATAGGGCGTCAGCATTTCCATGAACTCCGCCCTTGCGATGAACAATTTCGTAGTCGTGTGACTGCAATCTTTCGATGAATCTCGCAACTTGTCCCTCGGGGTTTTTGAAGTTGAGCAACCATATCAGTGATGCAAGGTCCGTTCGAAGAACAAATTTGTGGCCATATAGGTACTTGTGGAACTGCTTGGTGGCCTCTATTATAGCCAAAAGCTCCTTCCTGGTCACGCAGTAGTTCCTCTCACTTTTTGAAAGAACTCGACTGTAATACGAGAGGACTCTTTCTTCACCATCGATCTGCTGCGAGAGTACAGCTCCAATACCGCCGTTTCTCGCATCGGTGTCAACTACAAACATTTTTCTGGGTTTCGGATATGCTAGCACGGGTGATTCACACAGCTTCTCCTTCAAGATCCCAAAGGCTACCTGGCATTGTTCATTCCAGACATACGGACGATTTTTCTCGGTTAACTGATGGAGACACCTAGCTATTTTGGCAAAATCTTTGACGAATCTTCGATAGTAGGTTGCCAGACCCAGAAAACTTCGTAGTTGGCGCTTGTTGTTTTGTGTTGGCCAGCTTTTCACGGTTTCAATTTTCTCAGGGTCTGTTTTGACCCTTTCTGCTGATACGATGTGTCCCAGGTATTTTGCTTAAGCTGCGAAAAGGGTGCACTTGTCGGGACTAAGTTTCAAGTTTACCAGTCGCAATCTGGAGAAAACATCTTCTAAGTTCCGCATATGCTCTTCGAACGTTCTCCCGATGACAATGATGTCATCTAGGTACACCAAGCAGGTTTTCCAGGTGAGGCCACGTAGCACGTACTCCATCAGGCATTCGAAAGTGGCTGGAGCATTGCCAGGCCCACATGGAGCATCACCACAAACTGCCACAATCCGGTCCCAACTGAAAATGCGGTCTTCTCTCGGTCCTTCTTGTCGATTTCTACCTGCCAGTAGCCACTCTTGAGATCGAGTGTAGAAAATCATTTTGCGTCGGCTAAAGTGTCCATGATGTCATCGATGCGTGGGAGTGGGTAACTATCTTTCTTAGTGACGTCGTTAAGCTGCGCATCGTCGATACAGAAACGAGTGCTACCATCCTTTTCCTTTACTAGAACTACAGGCGCGGCCCATGGACTGACAGAAGGTTCAATTACGCCTTGTTTTTCCATGTCCGAGATCAGCGCGCTCACTTCTCCTTGTTTGGCTATAGGGAGGCGTCTCGGTACTTGTCGAATCGGCTTGGCCCCCTGTGTATCTATGACGTGAGTTACCAGACTCGTTCAGCCTTGGTCATCCGGGCTTGTTGAAAAGATGTCACTGTACTTGGTGACCAGATCAGAGGCTCGTTTGAATAGCTGCACTGGAAATTTGACCTGCTTCAATATTGCAGACGCAGATTCCCGGGCTTTGTCTGTGTCTTGCCTCCTTTTCCAATGATGGTCTTGAGTAGCTTCCAAAGAGGTGATGGTGGAAACAGGCTAGCAGCTGCCGATGACTTCTCCCGCTTTGATGCTCGTGGTTGAGTCTGCGGTGTTAAGGACTCTAACCGGCACATATCCGTTCCTTAAAGATCTTACAAGGCATCGTCCTACAATCAAACTGCGCAATGCGGACGTCTTCGTTGACTCTATCAGATAAGATAAGTGGTCTCCAGAATCACCATCAAGCTTGGCCCATACAATGCTTTCGGAAGAATTCGGTACATCAGTGTCAGTACATACCACCACATTCATCTTGGGAATTTGAACGCTGGGATCCTCCATCAGTACTTCGACATTCTGCCATTTCAATACACGTTTGCCCAAATCCAACGTGATTCCATGTGGTTGCAGAAAATCCATTCCGAGAATGCAGTCATCCATAATGTTCGCGACCAGAAAATTATGTCGCACCACAAGGTCTCCCAACTGTATCTGGAGGTTGACCTCTCCATGAACAGGTGCAGTTTTTCTCGTAGCTGTTCGTAGTGAGAAAATTCTGCCTTTGTGAAGTTGTTGCTGTCTAACTAGGTCTGGTCGGATGATCAATCGGGTTGCACCAGTGTCGATTGTTATGGTGCAGTGTTCTCCGTCAACTTGACCCGGAAGGGATAAGTCCGCTTCTCCACGATGTAGTCTTGACACGGTGATGGTGGTGCTGGGGACGTCGATCCTCCTAGCCAACCTCTGCCCCATGAAGTTGGCTCTTACATGTTTCCCGACCCCTCTGTTTGAAGGGCTTTCATTCTGGGCTCCTGACTCGGTCTGGATCTCCTCCTAGCTGCACACCCTGGACAATAGCTCGGTTTTCGTCACTTCTTGCAGTCTCTTTGCAGGTGACCCTTCTCTCCGCAATTCCAGCATCTAGGCACATCATTGACATGCGGCTCTCGCTCAATTTCGACGCGCTCACACCTGCACTCGTCTGTCACTACCTCACGAACCCGGGCAGTGGTACGAGTTACATTTTTCGCTGCCTCAAAGTTCAGACTGTAAGCCAATGCGTCCTTAACCGTTTGCTTTTGAGCTTAACGCACGGCTTGTTGCAATTCCGGGTCCTTAAGTGCGCTGATGAATGCTTCTGTCGCTGCATCATCTCGATGTTCTGGGTCGTAGGCTGGGTTAGCCAAAAGTGCTAGTCACTCAATGTCTTGGGCTAGCTGCTATAAGGTTCCACCAGACTTCTGCACCCGATGCCTTAGCTGTGACCGATAAATCTGCTTTAGATGATCGTCTCCATAACGCATGTTGAGCGCACTTATTACAGCACTCGAGTTTGAGTGCAATTCATCGGGGATCGTCTGCAAAAGCTCGGCAGCTGGGCCTCTTAGAGCAAGAATCAGTGCAATTGCTCGTTCCTGCTCATTCCAGTGATTTGCCCTTGCGGCAGCTTCAAACTGGGTCTTGTAAATGCTCCAGACCGTTTGCCCGTCGAATATTGGTGCTTGCACATTTCTGGATGTGCTTTGCGCTGCGGTTATAAGCGGGGCTGGTGAAGTGGTTACTACTGCCTTTGCTGCTTCCAATTCTTTTTTCACTTTTTCCATCTCATGGTTGATTCGCTCTTCTACCTGGCTGACCTTTCCCTCGACCTGGCTGACCTTTCCCTCGACCTGGTAAACCTTTTCCTCGACCTGGCCAACCTTTTCCTCGACGCCTTTAATTTGTTTGTTGAGATGACCAAGCTCCGCTTTTATTTCAGTTGACTGTTTCTCCAGCTTCTGTATGATGTCTGCCTTGATGTCTGCCTTGATTTCGATCACTTGTTGATCCAGCTTCACTGATTGTTCATTTAACTTCGCTGATTGTTCATTTAACTTCGCTGATTGTTCATTTAATTTCGCT
>OZ017738.1:218353898-218356398 GCA_963969285.1 Odontomyia ornata | reverse complement strand
ATGTGTCAGTCCAGGTGTTTATTAAGCGTGGCATTGAAACGTTTCATCATTCCACTGGATAAGGGATGTAGCGGTGTTGTCCTCGTTTTTCGTATTCCCGGCAGTTCGCACATTTCGCCAAAAACAAGCGACTCAAAGTTTCGGCCTTCATTCGAATGTAGGTTGCAAGGTACGTCGTACCTACTTATCCAATTTAACAATAGCTGTTCGGCTTTAGTGGTTGCTTCCTGGTTGGGAATGGGGTAGACCTCGGGCCGCTTGCTGAAATAATCGGCCACAACCAGCGTGCATCGATTTCGTCACTCAGCTTCAGGAAAGGGTCCTGCGATGTCAATAACAATCCTTTCAAATGGCACGCCCACGTTATGGGTTTGCATTTGTCCTCTCAGTCGTCGCTTTGGACCTTTGACAGAAGCCCAAATCGTGCATCGACGGCACCAGTCCTCTACGTCTTATTTATTTTATTAATTTCTTTAAATCCATTTAACAGACAGAAATCCAATTACAAAATAGACTTAGACAATTAAATATAGTTTAAAGTAAAACATGTAAGAAATGAAATTAGAGTCTAGATCAAAGTTTGAAATAATTGAGTGATAAGGAAACATTAATCACTATTCGCAAAAAGTGACGCCTTAAGTTTAGTTTTAAAGGCAAAGTAAGACGCGGATAGAGAGCCAAGCTTGAGACTGTTATGCTTTCTGATGATTCGCGGCATAATTGAGTGAAAATATAAATCTGTCCGGGCGTACGGAACCTCGAGAATGTTATTAGACCGACTTCGACGTACATACAGTGTGTAGTGCAAGTCTTCGCTTAGGGTAGAATCAATTTGTTGGTGGTACAACTTATAAAGGAAACATTGATCCAAGAAGGTTCTACGGGACGACAGAGAAGGGAGACGAGGTATGGATAGACGACGCTCATAAGATTTGTAAGCTAAATTGAATTTGAAGAACACAATACGGGTAAACTTACGCTGAACAGCTTCTAGTGAGTTCACAAGATATAAATGTCTAGGAGACCACACTACTGAGCAATACTCAAGAAGCGGGGGGACAAAACATGTGAACAAGCGAACATAGGTAGCAATATTTGCAAACTTGTGCAAATACCGCATAAGAAAACCCAAAACGTTTGATGCCTTGGTAATTATGCTAAAATGTGGACATCAAATTTAAGCTTGGGGTCAGATATTACACCAAGATGTTTACATGAGTCTGCAGAGGAGAGAACAACATCACATAGGGTGTTATTTAAAGTTAAAGGATCAATTTTCAAAGTTAAAGTCATTTGGAAACATTGATGCGAAGGGAGCTTACATTACACCAGTTATAGAGGTTTAAAAGATCAATTTGGAGTTGCTGACAATCTTCAAGGGACCTAATTATCCGGAATACCTTGAAATCATCAGCATACAGCAGACAAGAAGAGGAAATTACAGAGGGAAGATCATTGATAAACAGTACGAAAAGAAGAGGTCCAAGGATTGGGCCTTGAGGGACGCCAGATGTAGGATTGAATGGAAAGGAGATTGTGCCACAGAGATTAACACGAAATTAACGGGAGGATAGATGCAATGAAATCCAAGAATGAAGGGAACCGGATATGCCAAGCAAAGCTAACTTTTGACAGAGGAGAACATGGTTCACGGAGTCAAAAGCTTTGGAGAAGTCCGCGAATATTGCATCTACATGAAGCTGTTTATCTAGAGCTCTTGCAATATAATCTTTGAACTCAGCCAAGTTCGTAGAAGTTGAACTACCCTTCAAGAATCCATGTTGCTGTGGTGTGATAAATGAACTCAGTGACTCAAGAAGCCTGTTGTGTACAAGTCGTTCCAGCAGCTTAGAGAAACAGGAGAGGAGTGATATGGGACGAAAGTTTGAGGCAGATGATGGGTCGCCGTTTTAAAAGATAGGAACAACAGTACGTTGGAAAAGTGCCAGTACCAAGATTGAGATTGAATATAAGGGAAAGAGGAAAACACAAAGAGGAACAAAGTGACTTTACAAATATATTAGGCAATCCATCGGGACCAGGACTAACATTCGGATCGAGCAAGTTAATAAGGGATTCAACTTAAGAAGGATCAGTGGAATAGGATGTGCTTGATGCTGGATAAGTTTAAATTGAATTTGTGGGGGAGTGTAGTATACCAGAAGAGGAAAAAGTAGAGGAAAAATATTCGGCAAATAAGTTAGAAATATACTGAGGGGAGGAAGCTTCAGTGTTATTCTATTTGACAGTATGCGGGATGGAAGAGGAAGACTTAAAGGATCGGATGTAGGACCAAAAGGGTTTAGGGTTATTTGTCAAGAGGGAACTCTCTAAGCTGCTAAAGTAGTTTCTCATGGCCGTTTTGAGCTCTTTTTTAGCCAAAGAGCGCAGTCTGCGAAAATTCTGTCTAGCATCATCATTTCCGGTCAATTTATAGTGCCTATGCCCCTTGCCTTTCGCTGTTAAGGCACGAAAAACACTTCAAGTAAGCCAAGGCTTC